>CACVBM020001080.1:0-135374 GCA_902728155.2 Microthlaspi erraticum
TTAAAGTATATTAAAATATTGTCAAAATTCCACCCCGATTAATCTCCGATGTATTAGCATTTTATAAAAAATCGGTAATCGGTGACCGACCGAATAATAGCGAAATTTTGAACACAGGAAAATATTAAACACTTTTCTAGTTTCAGCGACTACACCCAAATGTAAATTTTTACTTCTTTTTTGTAATAAGGGTACCGATTGTTAGTTTTGCATCATGGTATCAATCCTTACACCTGCATTGTTTTGCACTTTTGCTAATGGTCACTGTTACACATCTCACTCCGAAAAGCCAGAATTGACAATACAAATCTAAGGAAAAGTGGCCTCAAATCACTAGTTTTATCTATTTTTTTACGTTGGCATGTCTGTTGACTCTTTTCGTATCATCATATTAGTATTTGCGAAGTGAATTTTCGGAATGGAGCCACCACGTTAACTCTCAGCCGCGGAATTACCGAGATACCCTTAATGAAAATCTTTCAATTAAATCTTCAAATTTTTCTTTTTTTATTAAAAAGAATTTGATTATTGACTTTTAATATTTTTAGATAAATATGTTAACTACCATATTCCCGCCTTATTTTTGGCAGATATTATAAATTTTAGGAAGATTAATAAATTTTAAGATAAATAGTAAACCCTAAGATTCTTAACTGACCATGTATTATATAAATAGATACGAAGTTGGAAAATCAACACAATTCTCATTACGATTTGCAATTCCTCTTTTTAATACGTAATTTTAGTTCTTAGATCTCATATTTCTTCTTTACATGTACTTAATTGTTTTAGTTCGATCTTAGTTCTAATAAAACTATTTATGAACTGATTATTTGTTATTTTCTGTCAATATCATCTATTGATCCGCTTCTAACTTCTTCCTCTCTCACTTTTGTAACAGAAAATTCATTATTTGTAAGCTGATGGAATCGAGAAGTTCATATATGGTCCCAAGCCAGAAGTATTCTTCCCAAAAATAGAGGGTATGAACTTTTCTTTTATCTTTTCTTTTATATATCAACTTAATATTCATGAAACCCTAATTCTAATGGCGAGATATAACGTTTTCTTGTTTTTTCAGTATCCATATTATTAGTTTCATAACGTTTTTTTTTTAGTATCCATATTATTAGTTTCATAGTTCATATTAAATCTTAAGTGTGACTTTATTGAATCAGGCACCTACAATAAGCTTTTATGGTATGATAAGGTATTTAGGAAGAGGTATACCGTCTCCGGACTTGGGCCGAGGACACACGAATCTAGAATTTTGGTCAAAGTTTTGCGTGGATTAACGATTACGCAACTTCTGCTAAAAAACTAGAGTTTATACTATCTGATGAAGAGGTATCAGATGAAACAAAACAACTCTATGATAGATAACATTGAAACCGTATTCATCTTTATAATGAATGTATGATACTGTGCATGTTTCCGTTTACGACTAAGAAACAACTCTACAAGCAGCTCGAGGTATGTTTTATCTATATCCGTAAAGACGTTGCCTATAGCTTTGGTTTTTATGTCTGTGTTTAAGCTTTTGGATTCATGAAGCTGCAAATAGTGGAAATAGTGAAAGTGATTCTAAATCGTATTATGAGTTTCGAGCAAAACCGACTCAAATTTATGAAAATTAATAAAATAATATATGAACCCTAGCTCTAATAACTCTCTCTATATATATGGCCGTGAGCCCGTAACTAACAAAAACGGCCATCTTCGATGTGTTCTTCCTTATCCGTTTTATGCTAGATTGCCAATATGTTTTATCATTCGTATCTAATAATCTGTTTTTGTGATTTCTTTAATACAGGTTCAAAAATTGATATGATACAAAACGTCTTACAAGCCATGGCTTTGTGACCTCTTAATCTGAAAACTATGCCATGATCCCATCGAGATGTAAGTCTTCGTTACATTACATAAAAACGTTCGTTTTTTATGATGGATTATGGATTACGACTTCGGTAATGGTAGTAGTTATTTTTTTTTAACTCTCTTTGGTTACTTAGACTTCAGAATTCGGTTCTCTACCTTCACTCAAATTGATTCTGTGCACAAATTTTTCGATTTCCCGAATTCATGTGCATGCTATCTGAACTCTTTGACTTTGGTTTATTTTTAGATAACACTAAATATCGTTAGCCCAAGACTCTCTCTATGATCCCTAATCGTCTATTAATCATAGCTTCTTCTTCAAGAATCATCTTCTCTTAAAAAGAACGCCTTTCCATTATTCTTCTGCACCAATTAGTCGAAGGCTTCCGGAGTCTAACAGTTGGCGATGCGGTTGAGTTGGACATCACACAGGGTAACGACGGTAAGACCAAAGCAGTCGAAGTCACTGCTCCAGGTGGCGCTCCTTTTAACAAGAGGAAGGAGATTACCTTTCATGGTAACGGCATAGCCAAAATCTTCATACAAAGCTGAACATAGCCAAAGCTAAGCTCAACGAGACACAAAAGAAGTTGACTTTTTATGAAGTAGAACTTGATCACAGAAATAGCTATTGTCATGTGTTTTGATTTTGTTATATATCTAATATCTCACATGGTATGATTTAACCTCCTTCCTATCTTTTGAATCATTTGTAACAGCATTGATAAATCTAACAGACTGAGTTCTTGGAGATTCTTGAGCTTCCCTACAGTCAAAGTTTTTTCACCAATGAATCTGTTTGAGCTTAACTCGATAACTCTAAGTTCAGGGCAATCTCCAATATCGGAAGAGATAGTTCTGGTGGTGTTGGAGATAACGAGATTCTATAGTGAGCTAAACGAAGAGATGTTAAAAGGGAAAGGTAAAGCCATCTGAACAGAGACGACATTGGTCATTGTAACAAGTTTATATGAGGAGGAACACCTGATGTAAGGCCATCCCACTGGGTCGGAGTCAGAGGGATTCCAGCCGGAGAATGTTGTCGGTGGCGAACTGGAGCTGTGAAGCCAAGAAATCAAAGCAGCCAGTGAGGAAAGAAAGAAGGTGATAAAAAAACTAGAAACAGTTAAGGCTTTCTTGGAATCGGCAACTACAAGACTAGATGAAGGAGTATGCATAGAGTGGGTTGTAGTGGCAGAGCTTGAGGGACTCTAAATAGAAATCCTCCGTTGAATCTTTGTCTATAAATTTAGGGTTTCAGAACCGTGAGAGTGTACATTAGGTGCATCAAGTCTGGAACTGTCCTAGCTTAAAAGTAAGCAAAAGAAATATGTCACAAGCTCATGTTTTTACACAGACTTTTGACGTTAGGTTGCAGAGAAGTCAAATACAGTAGAAACTCAATAAATTAATAATGTCGGGTATAGGATATTTTATTAATTTAATGAAATATTAATTTATCGAGAGATTATTGGATCAAAAACTTGATTTGGGACCATACAATTTTATTAATTTACCGAGTTATTAATTTATCGAGTATTAATTTATAGAGTTTCTATTGGTTTTGTATTTTACTTTGTTTATAATTGGAAGTTTTGTGAATAAGGAAACAAGTACTTTAGACACACAGATTTGAGAAATCTATACCATCTCCAAAGACTTAACAACTTATACCTGAATAAACCGGTGACATGTTGATTAAGTAGAAGGAAAACATAAACGATAACTTATCAACACAAAGACGATGGTTAGTGGTGGTATATGTCAAGATCCAATATGTCTTATCCAAGATAAAAAAAATGAAGAATAAGAATACAAAGCTAGTTAAAAAACAAATTGTAAATAAAAAGAAGAAAACGAATAAAAAGATGGTAGAAATTGAATGAAAAAAATAGAAAAGGAGTATAGACAAAGTAAAAAATGAACAAGATAAGATGGGGTTATGATGTACAATTTATAGTGATGGGTTTAAGGTTTAGGTTTTGGTGCATTTTCAAAAAATTGAGTACAATGCATTACCGATTAGAAAAATGATACTACATTTAAGAAAAAAAATAAAAATAAAAGTAAATACAAAACCAATTATTATGGAATATTATTTGAATACATCAACATTGCCGATTAAATCATACATTGTAGAGTCCAAATATTCACATATAGGAATGCACAAATCATTCCAATGTTAAAATGGCGGCGGCAACAAGAGTAAGTGAACCCTTCGCAAATGAGAGTCATGTTCAAATACATTCGTGATTCCGGACAGTCTCTTTAATGTGGAAATAAAATGAAACTGTCAATTCTCGAATGCCTCATCAAGAGTCTACGAATCTGTTTCCAAAAGCCCTTCAAGTTTGTTGATTATAGAAATTATCCTTAACACTTCCTCTCTAAGATTTCTGACTTGGACAAGGATCCATTTCAAAGGATGGGTGAACAAAGAGTTTGTAATCTTTACTCGAAAGATTATCTCCTCTGATCATCTTCTCTGAAATATATTACCAGGAAGACGAAGAACATCGTAAAAAGAAGTATAACATCGTGCGGTTTAGGGGAGAGTTATAACGTGGGGGTTTCGGTCTACAGTCGTTTTGGGTTGGGGGGGGGAGAGTTATAACGTGGGGTTTCGGTCTAGTGTAGGGTCGTTTTGGGGGGAGGGGGAGAGTTATAACGTGGGGTTTGGGTTTAGGGTGTAGGGTCGTTTGGGGGGGGGGGGTGTTACAATGTGGGGTTTGGGTTTTAGGGTGTAGGGTTTACTTTTTGGTGCATTTTAAAAAATCTGAATGATTATAGAAATCAGAATTATAAATCATTGATTATAACTTTTTATCTACCTTTCTAAATTACATTCACAAATACAATTAAAGTAGATCCAGAAACGAAAGATAACAAAGATTTTTAAAAGATCTCAACTATATAAAGATAATAAAAAAACTATTTCATAAATCCTTGAAAATCTAAACTATCAGATGAATTGATAGGTGGAATACAAGACGTACACAAGAACTAATAAAAATGCGAGTAAAAGAAAAGAAGTCAATGGAAAAGAAGATGAGAATTATGGAGAGGAAAAAAGAAGAAAAATCGAATATGAGGAAAAATAAATCAAAGAAGAAAACATGGAATGTAAAGAGATAAAAAAAAAGACAAAGAAGAGATAAATAAAATCTAGAATAATATGATATCTCTGAAGACGAAGATGATAAAGATAGAGAGTGAGGGGAATGAGGAAGAAGAAAAAACGTAAAAAGAATGTAAATAAAATTATAAAGAAAAAAATAATAATAGTAAATTGGACGATATGAATTTTTTTGTGCTTTCACAATTTATAAATTCTTATCAAATTAACAAAATGTTAAGTTATTACTTCCAAGGAAAATAGACACATTACAAAAATATGAAAAGTAATTAAAAAGAAAATGCGTTAATCTAATATTAATTGAATTCATGAATTAACAAAATCTAAACTATAGAATGAATTGATAAGTGAAATACAAAACGTAGACAAGAACGAAAAATAAGAGTACGAGAAGAAGACGATGGAAAACAAGATGGGAAACTCTGAGAGGAAGAAGAAAAATTAACATGAGAAAAAAAAAAATGGAATGTGAAGAAAAAAAGACAAAGAAGAGATAAATAAAAACTATAATAAGATGATGTCAGAGAGACGAAGATGATAAAGATAGAGAGAGAGAGGGGGAATGAGGGAAAAGAAAAATAAAAAGAAGAATAGTGAGTTAGAGAAAATAAAGACTGAAAAACCAATTGAAGAACAAAAATTGAAAGATGAAGAAGAAGCAGAAAAAAAGAGATGATGACAACGTATAAAAAATGGAAGAAAAAAAAAAAGATGGGATCACTAGAGAAGAATAAAAGGGAGAAGAAACCAATCAATAACAAAAAAAAAAGCAAATCAAAAACTAATTTGTAATATGAGGTTCAGGTGTGAAGTTGAGCGGGTTGTTATAATGTGGATTTGGGTTTAGGGTGTAGGTTCTTTAATTAAGGGGAGGAGGGGTTTATAATGTGGAGTTTGAGTTTAGGGTTTAGGGTTTATATTGATGGGTGTAGGGTTTAGATTTTGGTGCATTTTTAAAAATTTGAATTATTATAGAAATCAAATTATAAATCATTGATTATAACTTTACATCTACCTTTCTAAATTACATTCACAAATAGAAAAAAAACTATAACAATTAAAGCAAATCCAGAATCGAAAGATAACAAAGATTTTTAAAAGATCTCAACTATATAAAGATTAAAAAAAACTATTTCATAAATCCTTGAAAATCTAAAGTATCAGATGAATTGATAGGTGGAATACAAGACATACACAAGAACTAATAAAAATACGAGTAAAAGAAAAGAAGTCAATGGAAAAGAAGATGGAAATATGGAGAGGAAAAAGAAGAAAACTCGAATATGAGGAAAAATAAATCAAAGAGAAAAAATGGAATGTAAAGAGAAAAAAAGACAAAGAAGAGATAAATAAAAACTAGAATAATATGATGTCTCAGAAGACGAAGATGATAAAGATAGAGAGTGAGGGGAATGAGGAAGAAGAAAAAACGTAAAAAGAATGTAAAGAAAATTAGAAAGAAAAAGAAGAATAGTAAGTTGGAGGATATGAAGACACAAGAAAGGATTGAAGAACGAAAATTTGAAAAAGAAGAAGCGGGAAAAAAAAAGATGATGACAATGAATAATAAATGGAAGAAAAAAAAAAGATGGGATCAGTGAAAAAGAATAAGAGGGAGAAGAAAACAACCATTACAAAATTTAACTAATTTTTTTGTGCTTTCACAATTTATAAGTTCTTATCAAATTAACAAAATGTAAGCTATTACTTCCATGGAAAATAAACACATTACAAAAATATGAAAAGTAATTAAAAAGAAAATGCGTTAATCTAATATTAATTGAATTCATGAATTAACAAAATCTAAACTATCAAATGAATTGATAAGTGAAATACAAAACGTAGACAAGAACGAAAAACAAGAGTAAGAGAAAAGAAGACGATGGAAAACAAGATGGAAACTTTGAGAGGAAGAAGAAAAATTTAACACGAGGAAAAAGAAAAAATGGAATGTGAAGAAAAAAAAGACAAAGAAGAGATAAATAAAAACTATAATAAGATGATGTCAGAGAAGACGAAGATGATAAAGATAGAGAGAGAGAGGGGGAATGAGGGAAAAGAAAAATCGGAAATAGAATGTAAAGAAAATTAGAAAGAAAAAGAAGAATAGTGAGTTGGAGGATATAAAGACACAAGAACCGATTGAAGAACAAAAATTGGAAGATGAAGAAGAAGCAGAAAAAAGAAGATGATGACAATGAATAAAAAATGGAAGAAAAAAGAAGAAGATGGGATCAACTAGAGAAGAATAAAAAGGAGAAGAAAACAACCATTAAAAAAAAGCTTTTATAAATAAAATAAAAATAAAAGCAAATCTAAAACTAATTTGTAATATGAGGTTCATGGTGTGAAGTTGAAGGGGAGGGAGTTATAATGTGGATTTGGGTTTAGGGTGTAGGTTCTTTAATTAGGGGGAGGAGGGGTTTATAATGTGGAGTTTGGGTTTAGGGTTTATATTGATGGGTGTAGGGTTTAGTTTTTGGTGCATTTTTAAAAATTTGAATTATTATAAAAGTATATCAAAATTAAAAATCACTGATTATAAATTTATATCTACCATTCTAAAATACACTCACAAATAGAAAAAACTAAAACAATGAAAGCATAACCATAATCAAAAGATAACAACACAAATTAATTAGATTTTAAAAATCTCGACTATATAAAGATAAAAACTATTTCACGAATCCTTGAAAATCTAAACTACTGAATGAATTGATAAGTGAAATATAAGACGTAGACAAGAAGGAATAAAAACACGAGTAGAATAAAAGAAGACGGTGGAAAAGAAGATGAGAAACTTCGAGAAGAAGAAGAAAACTCGAAGAGAAAAAAGAAATGTGAAGAGAAAAAAAAAGACAAATAAGAAATAAATAAAAACTAGAATAAGATGATGTCAAAAAGACGAAGATGATAAAGATAGAGAGTGAGGGGAATGAGGAAGAAGAAAAAACGTAAAAAGAATATAAAAAAATTAGAAAGAAAAAGAAGAATAGTAAGTTGGAGGATATGAAGACACAAGAAATGATTGAAGAACGAAAATTTGAAAAAGAAGAAGCGGGAAAAAAAAGATGATGACAACGAATAAATAAAAAAAAAAAAAAGATGGATCAGTGAAAAAGAATAAGAGGGAGAAGAAAACAACCATTACAAAATTTAACTATTTTTTTTTCTAGATCTTTCACAATTTATAAGTTCGTATCAAATTAACAAAATGTTAAGCTATTACTTCTTGGAAAATAAACACATTACAAAAATATGAAAATAATTAAAAAGAAAATGCGTTCATCTAATATTAATTGAAATGGAATTCTAAAACATCTCTTGCCGCGCAGGCGCGCCAACCACCTAGTACATATATATATATATATATATATATATATATATATATATATATATATATATATATATATATATATATATATTCCTTTAACTGCTTCAACAAATAAACGTACAAAAGGAAAATTATAGCTTGCTAAACTTTTTGTTTTTTCTGGGCATTGCTAATTACTAGTATTTGTTTTTCAGATATTTGTTGTGCAGCTGTAGAAGTATCTAGAAGATCATCAATATTATTATCAAATATTGTATATTTATTATATAGAGATATTTACATATTTATGTATATCTAGTTTAGGAAATCTCTTTAGTATATAACTATGTAACGTTTTCCTTCCTCTCTTTATGAGAGTCAATAATACTTCTTCCTATCATATACTCTCATCACATCTAATATGATATCAGAGTAGGTTATGCTCAGAGAATTTCATCTAGCGATTAAACTCTATTTTCTTTATCTTTTCTAAGCCATATGCTTCCTTCATTCGAGTCTACCATAGACCTCTAAATCAAACTTTCTCCTTTTTTTCATTCTTTTTATTTTATGTTTTAAGCTATATGTTTTCAAATTCAAGTTCATCATAAATCTCTGAATCATTTCCTGAGAATGATTCACTCTTCTCAATTCAAGCCATGTATTTCTCCCAATCTTAGGATTTCTTAAAAAAAAAAAATTAAATAAATAAATGATTTTCTTGTTTTCTTCTCGTTTCTTCATCTAATTATCTGTTTTTATCTTCTTATTCCTTCTAATTTCTTATTCTTAAAAACAAAAACAAAAAAATCATATTGTTTTCGTTTTCTTAAGCCAAAGTGCTTCTAGATTCATTTATATACTGCATCATCCACTTAAAAAAAAAAAAAAATGAAATCATCTTCTTCGTTCAATGCTTGTCCATGGCTCCACGTGTCTTCCTTTGATCTATCCGCTGTAGTGCACCGTCACCAATATACAACCTTTCATCACTTTCCATTCCACCGCTCCGGTCACACCATTCATCACACCACTTCCAACGACTCCACCATGTCATCACCGGATCTCCATCTCACGTGATTCTCCACTATTTCACTTATCTATGTCAAAGTTGGGAGAATCCGCTCTACCCCTCCACTCTTCCATGCTAGATTCTGTTATCAATCTCAAGCCGTTAATTTGGTCATATCTTCATAACCTGAGCTTAAGGGGGCGTGTAGAAGGATCTAGAAGATCATCAATATTATTATCAAATATTGTGTATTTATTATATAGAGATATTTACATATTTGTGTATATCTAGTTTAGGAAATCTCTTTAGTATATAACTATGTAACGTACTCCTTCTTCTCCTTATGAGAGTCAATAATACTTCTTCCCATCATACACTCTCATCACATCTAATAGCAGCAAGTGAAACTAGACATTGGTAAAATACAAATACTATTTGTTCACATATTTTGAATGCCTCCTAAAATTGTGTTACCCCTTTTTCTGGTTCAACTTCTTTGTGTTTTACTATCCCATCTGTTTAAACTACCAAAACTCATACATGATAACGGATAACGGATAACTCATATTACGGTCTCTAACAAGTAACAATCGTTCTTTCTACAAGAAATTGTTTTTTGTCTCTGAAGTGTTCTTGAAAAGTGAGTGATAGCTTGAAGGAGGATCACATCACGTGAAAGCTTCAAGCACCTCTCATTGATGAGATGTATGAGCAACCATTTCCTGCAAAAGATGAAGTTGAACACCAAAAGATGTGGTTATATGCTTATTCTTGCTTGCTTATTCTCAAAGTGAAAAGATGATTATCTAATGCTTACTTCGGAATAACGGAAGTGATCTCTGTGCATGTAGGAAGTCTTAACAATAGTTTCCCACTTGGTAACAACCTCCCTGGAGTTTTCTTTTGGATCCTGCTTCTGGTGATGGAACGGATGATATCTACGTGAAGGGATATGAGGTGTTACTGAAGGCAGATTATGGAGAAGCCAAGAATCAGAAGGCTTTTTCGGCGACGGTGGTGCAAGAAGAGACCGATCAGGACCGTTACTGATCTTTCCTAACTCATCATCACCATCCACAATGCTAATCTTTTCGAAAGCTACAAGCTCAAGATTTGCATCCGGTTTCTTAACTGCTTCCTCTGGAGAGATCATGACATTAGAGCTATGCTCATCATTGGTCATGGGAACATTCTCCAAGAGAGAAGTGCTTATGTTTCTAATATGCTTGTTCAGCCTGTTAGCTCTCAGGTTCTCTGTTTCCTTACGAGTCTCAGCGAAACTGTTACCATTACAGCGAGAGTGTCTGTAAGGAGATGAAGACCTACACGCAACACTCAGATTTGATTCAGAGTTAGACTTCTTCCCAACGCTTTCATGTACCGGAGACTGAACTTTACCACCCAGCTTCTGCTTAGAAACTGAATAAAGAGCGAGCTGAAACATTGTACAAGAGTTAATAATAGTCGGAGATTAACTTTATAAAGCAAACTAACAGGAGTCTTAAAAGCTGGAACCTTTTTAGCAGATTGGAATTTAGATTTGAGTTGAGAAGCTTTGCTTGACTTCACTTGATCATGGCTTGGGGATGTTGCTGGAGACTTTTGTTTGGCTTTAAAACCAAGCACTGTGTTCAACATGCCTAGAGAGTCTTTAAAGCAGAGTTGTGGCAACATTCCACAACCTCTCTTTGAAAGATAAGCGTACTCTGAAACTTGATCATCTTCACCATCCTCCTCCTCGCTTTCTTCATCATCATCTATGTCTTGGTGGTGGTAATGAGAATATGGGACTAAAGCAGACTCATCACACCTAGTAGGAGTTGGTCGCTTCTCCTGTATCGTTGGCTCAGACATAAAACTCGATGGTTTACGGTTGGAAGCATAGTGAGGCTGCTCCACGGTCATGGCTTTAGCAGCTGGTAAAAAACGATTCAGCATGAAATCCCTAGAATCCTCAGAAAGGTTTAGTGGTTTCTTCTTCTTCTTCGTTTCAACAACACCACCATATTCACTCACACCACTGATGCTTTGGTTACAAGAAAACGAGTCTTTTGGAGAGAGTGTATCATGTGCATCAGAGAACACATCCTCTGATTCTTCTTCTTCAACTTGTTGTTTATCATTACTCTGAAATCTCGTCACTTTCCCCGGTGGAAGACATGGTGTGAAGAGTTGCTGCTTCGATTCACAGACTTCATGAGGTCTTAAATCGTTTTCTTTTAGTCTCCCAGGAGCTTGCTCCCATGTGAAAGGAACAGAGGCAGTCTCAGTAACCTGATCTAAGCCAATCTCTGAGACAAGAACTTGAACGGAAGAAGAAGAAGAGTCATCAGTAGTAAACTTCTTTGTCTTGTTTCTACGAACAGAGACTGCTGTCTTGTGCATCCGCCTTGTTGAAAGCAGAGGTGCGTTGAAGTTTAGTTTCCTCTCCGCCATTAGGAGGTGAAGGAAGTTGCTAAAAGTGGCTCACAGAGCAATGAAACTCATTGATGAAGAAAAAGGTTTTTTTTTATATCTGAAAATAAAAATCAAACACAATAGTTTTTCAGTAATCTACATTGTATCCATACAAAAACCATATAATAATCAAACAGATTATATGGAAATAAACTCTCTCTCTCTCTTTCTTGGTGGATTATCTGAAGAATGAAGAAACAAACAAAACGAAAAGACCTCTGCGTGAACTTTTTTGGCTGCTACTACTAGAAACTTCAATTTAATATATATAATAATAAACGCACACCGCTAAATCAAATTATATCATAATCACTTTATCATATGCATACAAAACTGCTAATTCATACCCGTGATATCAATCATTGGGAGGTTTATTATCGCAATTGAGTACTACAACAACCCATAATTTCACAAGTGGCGATCTTATAACCGATGTAATCGAGTAGAGTAGCGAGAAGAGAAACTCCGTTACTGAAATCATGAACAAGACTTTGATGCTGAATTGAAATTAACCACCAAGGAAGAAATTAACGCTCCGGAGAAGATAATCTAATGAATCAAAAATCTAACCGATAATCAGCTAAATCAGTCAAAATCTAATCGATAATCAGCTAATCAATCACAATTTACAGAAAAAGCCAAATCAACGTAACCGGAAAGACGAGACAGATCGGAAGAGAAACTAACTTGAAAGTGCGAGAGAATCGTCGGAGTCGCTGAGAGGAAGAGGCTTGAGACTTAAAAAAAAAAAAAAAGAGTATACGAGAGTTGAGTAAGCGTAACAGAGAGAGAAGGAGAAGCTTTTGGGGAATGTGCCGTGAAGATGAAGGAGGAGAAGAAGAAGAATAGTCGCTAATTATTACGAGTCACGGGCTGATCTGTAGGATTTCTTTGAGGTGGGACAGTTAGTTATTTTTGCCTCTCTTTAACTGTTTACGCTTTTCTTTGCCTCTCTTCATTTACTCTTTGCATTTGGTCAAAATCGACTTTGCCTCTATCTACATTTATGAAAAAATTATACAATTATGAGTGCCTTTTTTTTAACTTTTATTGGCAATTTTATTGGGAATAATTTAAGGTGTGGACCGACAAGTTAGAGAATGATGAGAGCAAAGAACTTTTTGGCGCAAGTCGTAACTAACTTAATCTATCATTTTCAATCTGTAATCGGTTAAGAATAATAATAACTCCTCCAGGATGAATAAATAAATACCCTCACCAACTTAACTCGCTTGTTCTTTCAATTGCCGTTATGTTATGAAACCAGGAAGTTAAATTTAATAATAAGTGCACAACTGTCCTTATAACCTGAGATTATTTTGAATATACAGTGGTATTTAAGTAATGTATCGCGAATGGTTCTGATTCCACCCTTCGAGCTAAGTTCAGCTCGAGTGGGTTTTTGGTGTTAAGGCCCGGAGTTACAGAGAAAGAGGTTTGGGCCTACGGTTTAAGTGAAGCCCAAGTGCCACCTGTTAAATAGAGAAGAGATAAAGTTAGTTAAGGTTGTTCGTTGACTTGTATCATCTTCTCCGTTGTAACAAGATCGAGCTCCGCGAGCTGATCATCTCTGTAACGAATGATCTAGTGAATCCGGAGAAAGTTCCGAAGAGAGACGTACCTGGTGTTGAAGAGGGGAACTCTATAACATCTCGTGTGTGCTCCTTTATTTCTCACATCTTCTTCTTCCTCTTTTCTTCAAACACACGAGTGAGAGAGAGAGAGTTAGATTCAACGGAATCGATCGAGTATCGGCTACAAGTGGTATCAGAGCCAGGTTACGCGCACAAGGAAGATACTCTAGAAGGATCGGGACTTACACGGAGAGGAAGATCGGAAAGTTTCTCGGACCCCAGGAGAAACGACGACAGCGGATTCACGCGAATCGGATCGGGCTTCGATCTGAGATAGAATCCAGGGAGTTTCTCGTTTACACTTAGCTCACCTCCTAAATTCTCCTTATTCCTATTCGTTTCTCCATTCCATCTCTTCGATCGTCTTGTTCACAAGTCTTGGATTGTTGATATCCGTAATTGTTCACTACGACCTGTTTTTTGTTTACCTGCAGGAGACAAAAGGAAACAGATCAAAGAAATAGTTATGGATCCTACGCCAGGGAGATTTGAGATGGACAAGTTCGACGGCAAAGGGAATTTCGGAATGTGGAAATACAAGTTAATGGGTCAGCTTGAGATTCAGGGTTCGTCAGAGGTTTTGACAGAGGGAGCTACGTTGTACAAGAGTTCAGAGAAACAGGAAGAAGGATCTGCACCAGTTTTAGATCCGATCAAGGTTGCTAAGAACGTGAGGGTAAAGAATCTACTTGGGTCATGCTTGAGTGATGTTATCTTGCGAAAGATTATGCATGAAGAAACAGCGCAGGGAATGTGGAAAGCGTTGGAAAGTGATTACCAGACTAAGTCACTGCCAAATAGAATCTACCTCAAGCAGATATTCGCTAGCTACAAGATGGAAGAAGGCAAGTCTATTGAAGAAAATCTGGATTCGTTCCTAAAGCTAATTGCGGATCTAGCTAGCCTGAACATCAAGATATCCGATGAGAACCAAGCAATTCAAGTTCTCTCGGGTTTACCTGCACCATACGAGCCCCTGGTTCACACGATCAAGTATGGCATGGATAAAGATACCATCACTCTGAAGGAAGTCATAACGTCAGCTTATGCTAAGGAGGTGGAGCTGAGGCAGAAAGGTCTACTCGGCGGCAAGTCCAAGTCATCTTCAGAGGGTCTGTATGTTGAGAACAGAGGAAGGTCAGAGAAAAGAAACGACTACAAAGGTGGAAACAACAACAGAAGCAAGAGCAGAAACCACGACAAGCACAGGTCAAAATCCAAGCCTAAATTTGGACCTAAGGCGTGTTGGATCTGCGGAGATGAAAACCACTGGAAGAAAGATTTCCCCAAGAAGAAAGGGAATCATCACAGCAAGCCACAAAGTTCCGCTAATGTGGCTACAGATCTACCAGATGTCATTGCCCTAACTATCAGTACTCACGACACTAAAGAACAGTGGGTGCTTGACTCAGGTTGTACGTTTCACATTACACCTAGGAGGGATCTACTATCAGACTTTGAGGATGTGAAAGAAGGAAACGTACTAATGGGAAACAACTCAGTGTGCAGAGTCAGAGATAAAGGCAGTATAACGATTGAAAACCAGGACAGGACAATGATTATACTGAGAAACGTGAGGTATGTACCTGATATGGGGAGAAATCTAATCTCGTATGGTCAACTTGAAGAGTCTGGTTGCAAGTACAGTGGTGGAGACTTCAAGGTTGAGTTCTACAAGGGAGACAGAAAAGTGTTAGTCGGCAAGTATGATCAGGGTTTGTATTATCTACAAGGGAAGATCAGAGTACCTGAGTCAAACGCAGCAAAGGCAGTTGTGGATATGACAAGAGTTTGGCACTCAAGGTTAGCTCACATGAGCCAGTCGTCTATGGAGACTCTGGTCAGAAAGGGTTTCCTGAAGTCTGGAGAAGTTAAGCAGCTTGGGTTTTGCGAAGCCTGCACAATGGGGAAGTCACATAAGCAGAGTTTCAAGAAGGCAAAGCACACAACAAATGAGATTCTGGGGTATGTTCTTTCAGATCTATGGGGCTCTCCTAATGTTACACCAAGCCTATCGGGGAGCAGATACTTCCTAACTATGATCGACGATTATTCAAGAAAGGTTTGAATATATTTCCAGAAGACTAAGGATGAGTCATACCAGAATTTTGTAGAGTGGAAGTTGCTGGTTGAAAATCAAACGGGGAAGAAGCTGAAATGTTTAAGAACAGATAATGGGTTAGAGTTCTGCAATCAGCAATATGACAAGTTATGCAAGGATTCAGGGGTTAAAAGGCACAAGACGTGTCCCTATACTCCACAGCAAAATGGAGTATCAGAACGCATGAACAGAACTATAATGGACAAGGTTAGAAGCATGCTACAGGAAACAGGCCTAGAGAGTGAATTTTGGGCAGAAGCAGCATCTACAGCAGTCTACATTATCAACAGATCTCCGTCATCAGCTATAGAGTTTGAGGTACCAGAACATCTATGGACAGGTCACAAGCCAGACTACAGTCACCTAAGGAGGTTCGGGTGCATCTCCTATGTGCATACAGTGTCAGATAAGATCAGTCCAAGGGCAGTTAAAGCAGTTCTACTGGGTTATGCACAAGGTACTAAAGGATACAGGTTTTGGCTACTAGATGAACAGCGAGTTACTATCAGTAAGGATGTGGTATTCAATGAGAATGTGGTCTACAAACAGCGAGATGCAGTGGAAACAGTGACAGTTGAGTCAGTTCAGGCAGTCAGTAAGAAAGGTAAGAAGAAAGTTACCTTCAAGGATGATTTGATAGAGGATCAGGCAGTCAGTCAGTCGCGTCAGGATCAGTCGACTCCGTCTTCAAGTCAAGGTGGAGTTCCTCAGGACACAGAAACGGCAGAAGAATCAGATACTTCAAATTCGTCAGGGGAAAGTGACAGTGATAGTGGGAAAGAGAAAACTGAAGACCTCAGTGAGTACCTTCTAGCCAGGGATCGCGAAAAGAGAAAGCGCAGGCCTCCATCAAAGTTCGGTGAAGCTGACATCGTTGCATATGCTCTGATGTGTGCTGATTCCATCAACCTGGATGAACCTAAATCATATGCAGAAGCACAAAGAAGTAAGGATAAGGTTTTGTGGAATGGAGCAGAAGATGAAGAAATGGATTCACTTCACAAGAATCACACATGGGATCTCGCAGATAGACCTAAAGACCAGAAAGTCATTGGATGCCGATGGCTATACAGGCTTAAACCAGGGATTCCAGAGATAGAGCTACCTAGACACAAAGCAAGGTTGGTAGCTAAAGGTTATGCTCAGATAGAAGGTATTGACTACAATGATGTGTTTGCGCCAGTGGTAAAGCATGTGTCAATACGGATAATGTTGTCTATCGTTGTCAATCAAGACATGGAATTGGAACAGTTGGATGTAAAGACAGCGTTTCTACATGGAGTCCTACATGAAACTATCTACATGGAGCAGCCTGAAGGGTATGTAGTTAAAGGGAAAGAAGATAAAGTGTGTCTCCTAAAGAAGTCCTTGTATGGACTAAAGCAGTCACCTAGAGAATGGAATCACCGATTTCACAAGTTCATGATCAAGCAGAAGTACAAGCGCAGTGAATATGACCCGTGTGTCTACCGAAAGGGGAAGTCCTATGCAGATATGGTTTACCTACTACTATATGTGGATGATATGCTTATCGCGTCAAAGAGCAAGTCAGACATCAAAGTTTTGAAAGCAATGCTAAGTGCAGAGTTCGAAATGAAGGACTTAGGTCCAGCAAGGAGGATTCTCGGCATGGATATAATCAGAGACAACAAGAGAGGTGTTCTAGTTCTATCGCAGGAAGCCTATCTACAGAAACTACTCAAAACGTTCAGTATGTGGGATTGCAGAGAGGTTCAGACGCCATTGGGTTCGCATATCAAGCTACAGGCACTAACACCACAACAAGAGGTTGAACAAGCAAGGGAAATGGATAAAATACCTTATGCGAGTGTAGTCGGAAGCTTGATGTACGCCATGGTTGGCTCCAGGCCGGATCTCGCATACGCAGTTGGAATGGTAAGCAGGTACATGGGAAAACCAGGAAGAGAGCATTGGTCAGCGGTTCAGTGGATATTGAGATACTTAAAAGGTGCAGCAAGCAAGTGTTTGACATTCACAAAAGACTCAGAGCTAAAGGTAACAGGTTATTGCGACTCGGACTACGCTACAGATCCAGATAAAAGGAGATCTATCACAGGATACGTTTTCACAGTTGGTGGGAACACAGTAAGCTGGAGATCGTGTTTACAGAAATTTGTGGCGTTATCTACAACAGAGGCTGAATATGTGGCACTATCAGAAGCAAGCAGAGAAGCAGTTTGGCTAAAAGGGATTTGTGAAGAGTTGGGTTTCAAGCAAGGAGTAGTCAATATTCATTGTGATTCACAGAGTGCAATCTATCTAGCGAAAAATCACATGTTTCACGAAAGGACGAAGCACATTCAAGTGAAATACAACTATATTAGGGAAGTCATTGACGAAGGTGATGTACAGGTTCAAAAGATTCATACTTCAGTCAATCCAGCTGATATGTTGACGAAATCGTTACCTGGAGACAAATTCGGCGGATGCTTGCAGACGCTGAAGGTTATTGGAGCTTGACCAGCTCCGTTGGGGTCGTCGTCAAAGATCTGTTGGCGATGGCGGTCCCGGAGTCTTGGCCGCTGGTTTGTGGTCACGGAGGATCAACAGAGAAGGTTTGACATCGCCATGGAGTTGGTAAGGTCAGATCGGAAGTGCAGTCATCTCAGGTTTGCAGCTGACTGTGAAAGTCTTCAGATCCAGGGTTAGGAACTGAAGCGGCGGATCTATCTTCACTCACGGCGGTTTGAGTTGAAGCTAGTGAGGAGATGACCGGAGGTTGAGTCATCGAAGTTCCCGGAACTGGATTCCACTAAGGCATAGTCGGATCGGACATGCAAGGAGTTGAATCGAACCAAGGTGGAGATTTGTCGCGAATGGTTCTGATTCCACCCTCCGAGCTAAGTTCAGCTCGAGTGGGCTTTTGGTGTTAAGGCCCGGAGTTACAGAGAAAGAGGTTTGGGCCTACGGTTTAAGTGAAGCCCAAGTGCCACCTGTTAAATAGAGAAGAGATAAAGTTAGTTAAGGTTGTTCGTTGACTTGTATCATCTTCTCCGTTGTAACAAGATTGAGCTCTGCGAGCTGATCATCTCTGTAACGAATGATCTAGTGAATCCGGAGAAAGTTCCGAAGAGAGACATACGTGGTGTTGAAGAAGGGAACTCTATAACATCTCGTGTGTGCTCCTTTATTTCTCGCATCTTCTTCTTCCTCTTTTCTTCAAACACACGAGTGAGAGAGAGAGAGTTAGATTCGACGGAATCGATCGAGTATCGGCTACATAATGCGAATATGATATAATGAAGTATATGCAATTTTGTTATCATTGTCACATTGTGTATATATCATATGGTTTACATTTGAACAATCATATTCATCCCAATAGATAGTAATGTCTTACATGAATCCAAAATGTAATGATCATGTGGTTTACATTTGTTAAATCATCCCAATAGATGGTAATTTGTCGGAGCATAAGCCAAAGTTCACATTGTTTAAAACAAACAAAATAATCACATTGATATAAATAAACTATGTTGTACCACTATATATTGATATAGTGGATTCTTGTGTTTAATAAATAAAAGAAGATGGTGCAGTAGAGAAAAAGATTTACTATGTAAGAGAGAAGAAGAGGTTTCGTGGAGAGTATTATGTGAGGGAGAGAAGTATATAGTTTTTAGTTTCTTTTGTATTCAACTTATGTTAATAATGTTACAAGAGGCTCCTCTATTTATAGAAGTGATGAGGAGGTGATAAGGGAGAGGAAGAGGCGGTGAAAAGAAGAAGCGGTGAAGAGGAAAACTTACAGCCAAAGTAAATGATAAAATACTGAGGGATAATTATCCCTTTTTAACACACATTACTTTCTTGTTCTCTGTCTTCTACTACTGTAAAGTTAGTCTTTTGAATAAAAGAGAATGATGTCTAATATGGATCCAAACTATAATGATCATGTGGTTTACATTTGAACAATCATATTCATCCCAATAGATGGTAATGAATCCAAAATGTAATGATCATGTGGTTTACATTTGTTAAATCATCCCAATAGATGGTAATTTGTCGGGGCATAAGCCAAAGTTCACATTGTTTAAAACAAACAAAATAATCACTTTTCATTGACTAATTCCCAAAAATCCAAAATAATTCTTTTCACAGAAATAAATTAATCTTAAAATGTTAAAAATATCCAAAATAAATTATTTTTATCGGCTTCAGTTAGAGTGTCATCTTCTTTTCTAATCATTTGTAAATGCTTTGCAACGAAATAAGCCAATATTTTATACTTTCTGTGAACCTCACATAAAAATGTTCACAGGTACAAAGAAAGACAATCCAAGATTAAAATTCAAAGCGAGCAAAAATTAACGAAATATAACAAAATAAAAGCGTCGTCTTAAATATTAAGCAGAGAGAGAGAGAAATTAGGGAAGGAAGAAACAAGATCCTTAGACAGAAACACATAAAAAACATTTTCAGCTCTGCTCTTGGGCTTCTGCAGCCTCCTTCTCTTCGTTGGCTGCTGCCATTAACTCATCAAACTTCTCAGACTTGGCCAGTGTTATCTCAATCTACAAGTCCCAAAAAAACCCACAAAATTTAGCCAACAAATACATCAATATCACAGAAACAAAACGTCATAGAATCAATGAAACTATCAAGCTTCAATCCCACAATGATACCTTGGCTTTCTGCACAGGACGTCCCCTAGAGTCATCCTTGATATCTACCGTAGAGGTCATGATCTCTATAGGAAGAAACCAAATTTTCCAAAATAAGCAAAAGTTAGTCACTGAATCTTTTGTTAACAGTTACTTAAGTCATTCAAGATTGAGGGAAGATGTTACTCTTTTCAACAGCAAAACCATTGTTCTTCAATATCTCGGCGACGGTTACAACAGTAGCAATGGCTGCACAAAGTAAATGTTTTGATGAGAAAACCATAATCATCTCAGACAAGAACAAGGGATTATAAATCTCATGAACGATAAGAGTTAATTGCTAATCTGAAAAACTTTGAAAATTTCATGAAACTCAGTTACATTTGCTTAAACCATAACATCACTAGAAGGAAAATAACATTACCCATTCCGAGTGCAGACAATTCGACATCTGTGTACTGCTGCATGTACCTCTGTGAACAAACAAAAACAAACAAGGTCAATAACATAAACACGTTTAAGCAAATCCAAGAAACAAACATTCATAAATCTAAGTCACAGAACATCATCAATAAGCTTCATATGTTACCATTTACAGATAAACCTCATAAATGTCCGTATGAGATTATTAATTGAAAGTGTGGCTTTTTTATTGTGAGACACCATAGAGATACAAACTCACGAAATTTCCAGATATATACAGAAATAGAGTACTCATTACGAACAGTTCGAATCGCTAATAATGAATTCATCCGCAATCGGTTTTGAAGGGGTTTTGTACCTTGGCGAGATTGACGTAGAAGAACAATGGCTTCTTAGTGTTGGAAACCTGAATCCGATTCTTCTTCTGGGTATCAACGGCCAAGTTCATGTTGTTGACTCCTTCCGTGATCTCTTCCATTGAAACTAACTCGAAACAATCACTTCTCTCTCTGAATTAGATTTTCTCTCCCACTCTGTCTTCCAAACGATGAAATTTGATAAGAAAGAGACGATGAAAGTTCTCTGTGAGAACCAAACCCCCAAAAAACCCTAAATCGAAAATCTAAACGACACCGCTTCGATATATTATAATAGGCCGGGCCCAAATGGCCCAAGAAGAAATTGCGTAGAATGAAGAAAGATAATATTTTGGACATTATTGGTTATCGAGTATAACGGCGTTATCCGATCAGATTGATTGCAATTGCTCGCCGGAGAAGAAGACTCAAATCGAAGACTTCGATTGATTCTAATTTCTCGCCGGAGACGCCATGCCGGTGTTCAAGGCGCCGTTTAACGGCTACTCAGTGAAATTCAGTCCCTTCTACGAGTCACGCCTCGCCGTCGCCACCGCTCAGAACTTCGGGATCCTCGGAAACGGCCGGATCCATGTGCTCGATCTCTCCCCTGGAGCTCCCGGCGTCACCGAAACCGTCGCTTTCGATACATCCGACGCAGTATACGACGTCTGCTGGTCGGAATCTCACGACTCCGTACTCGTCGCCGCCATCGGCGACGGCTCCGTGAAGATATACGACACAGCTCTCCCTCCGCCTTCAAACCCGATTCGATCCTTCCAGGAGCACGGGCGCGAGGTACACTCCGTCGATTACAACCCCACGCGGCGGGATTCATTTCTCACGGCGTCGTGGGACGATACGGTGAAGCTCTGGGCCATGGATCGTCCCGCGAGCATCAGGACATTCAAGGAGCACGCGTACTGCGTTTACCAGGCGATCTGGAACCCGAAGCACGGCGATGTGTTCGCATCCGCTTCCGGTGACTGTACCCTGAGGATCTGGGACGTGAGAGAGCCCGGATCCACCATGATCATCCCTGCTCACGATTTCGAGATACTCTCCTGTGACTGGAACAAGTACGACGACTGCATTTTAGCCACTTCTTCCGTGGACAAGACGATCAAGGTGTGGGACGTGAGGAGCTACAGAGTTCCTCTGGCTGTGCTCAATGGCCATGGATATGCGGTGAGGAAAGTGAAATTCTCGCCGCACCGAAGGAATTTGATTGCTTCTTGCTCGTACGATATGACTGTATGTCTCTGGGACTACATGGTGGAGGATGCTCTGGTGGGTCGTTATGATCATCACACTGAGTTTGCTGTTGGGATCGATATGAGTGTTCTTGTTGAAGGTTTAATGGCGAGCACGGGTTGGGACGAGCTTGTTTACGTATGGCAGCAAGGGATGGATCCGAGAGCGAGTTGATTATTATAAGTTAAGCCTGTGAATGATTCGAAACACTTTCCTCTCTATTTTATTGTGGAAATTTGGTTTAGTCGGAATAAAATTTGGGATCTCGCATAAAAACATTGTAATTGATGGAAAAATTTCATATATCAACACAAAGGTTTTCTTTTTGAGTTGATTGTTGATGATAGATTAGACCTTTGTCTGTTCTGTTCTTAGTGTGTACATTAGCTTGTTGCAATAAGCACGCACTTGCTTATTTATGGTCCCTTCTTTTCTCAAGCTCTGTATATGATATGAAGAATATCGAAAACAAAAGAAAGTTCATATACTATGTTGCAAACCCAAGAGGATGTTGCAAATAGATAAAGCTCCTCGTTTGATATTGCAGGAGTCTTGCAGCAAGACTATGTAATTACTACACCATAAAGAGTCTTATCTAGTTAATTCAACAGGCATACACGGTTTGAAGATGATTGTAGTCTTTGTAGTTATTGTGAAACTTGCAACTTGTTGGTGCTTCATTGCGTCTTACAATGTGTGCCTTGAGTTGGGTTAGAGCACCTCCAACGGGGGGTATCAGGCCCAGTTTTTAAGTGGGTATCAGCTACTTTTGTTTAAAAAGAAAAAGTTTTAATCTGAAATAAAGCCTGATACGTATTCAAACGAAGGAACTTTTCAGCCCTTCTGATACCCTAACGTGGCATATTGTGATTGGTTGATTCTAAAGAAATTAAAAACATTAAAAGAAAAAGGAAAAGGCTAAATTCCTGAAATCGACATTCTTCTTTCATCGACGTTTTCCTGGTAAAGGAGAATCCTTCATCTCCACCGCCGAATCCGATTCAATGACCACCGGATTTCTCTTCTCCATGCCATCACTTCGTTGCCGTGTTGGAGACCACCGGATTCTCCATGCTTTGCGGATCGGCGAGGTTAATGCTTATTAGCCCCTTTTAATTGGATCATTCAATTTGATAATATGTGAGCTTTATATTTCTCTCTTCTATGTTCGTTTTTGTCTCTGCATCAGCTGGGTTCAATTCGTTTATAAGTGTAATGAATCGTGTTCTGCCACTTATAGATTCAATTTGTCTTGATTGCTTTGATGTCTCGGTTTTGTAAGTTTCAATTTTTAGGATTGCGGATCATATATATTTTATAGCTGCATGTGATTTTCTCTGCTTTTGGATGTGATTTTGTTCATACTGAATTTTGCAGGCGCATGCTAGTTTCTGAGAAAAACATGTTTGAAACCTCATATAGTTTCTCAGATATTTTGTGATGCTTTAACTCTGACTTGTAAACTCATTGGTTTCTTCTTCTTTAAACAATTTGAATGCAATTTACAGCTTTTGAAATGATTATGTGTTGGTTCCACTTAAATGATCTTGGTAGGTGGTGTTGGTTAAAGACTGATTAAATTTTTGCAAATTGCAGGAATTGAGTCACGAGTAAAGAGAAGAATGCTATTGTCCAATGTCAAAGGGAGTGCGTCAATCAAAGATAGTTATCAGGTACCTGTCTTCACCTTTTACGTTTTGTTATTGCAATTGTTATAATTGCTTGTGAAACTAGGCATGATTTCTAGTTTGTTTTTCGTTAAAGGGAATAATGTATTTAGTTTACAACCTACGATTGAAAAGGAGAAGAAAAAAGGGTTGTTAGATTAGGACCAGATGCTTTCTTGTTTGAATTCTTGCAATTGTGATTAATGCTTGTCAAATCATGACTTTGTAGATATATGTCTTTCTATGATCAATGCTTGTTAGTTGTAGGTTAGTCAATGCTTGTTAGTTGTAAGTGCCATTGAATGCTTAATATTATCAAAGACACTTAACAATTTTCCTATATAATCAACTGATAAAACATATGTCAAAACACATCGTAAACCTTCAACCACAACTTCTCTTCCAAGCTCAATCTTTATTTGAGAAACTTAGAACATGGATCCATATGGTCGTTCGTATGTGGATCCATTTAGTCAACCTAGAACTTTTCTTGGTCTTTTATCATCTCAGCAAGAACCCCAAATCCATGAGACGTCTTCCCCTTCGATGGGACTTGGATCATCACAAGCCCCACAGTTTGAGACCCAAATGAGTGAGGAGACTGAAGAGATACCAGAGGGACGTACCGAGAGACGCAAATGGAGTCAAACGGAAGACGTTGTGCTATGCAGCTCTTGGTTGAACACCAGCAAGGATGGTGTGAAGGGGAATGAGCAGAAAGGAGAAGCGTTTTGGAAACGCATAGGTGATTACTTCAACAAGTCTTCGAATCTCGATGGTTTTCAAAGAAGATCACCCAACAACTGTAAGCAGAGGTGGCACAGGGTAAACGCGGAGGTCTGCAAATTCGTAGGATGTTATGAAATGGCACAGAGGCAGAAGAGGAGCGGATTCAATGAGTCTGACGTTATGAAGGTGGCTTACGACATCTTCTTTGCAGATCACAAAGCGAAGTTCAACCTTGAACACGCATGGATAGAGCTTCGGAATGATCAGAAGTGGTGTGCACATGCAACTTGCAAGGGCGATGGAAGCTCCAAGAAAAGGAAGCTTCCTGATCAATCTGCAAGCTCATTCACACCGCAACCAGAGGATCAACAGGCCCGTCCTGAGGGTGTGAAGGCAGCTAAGGCGGCAGCTAAGGCGAAAGGCAAAAGAAGTATGAGCAACTCAGGCACAGCGGAAAGCGCAGCTCCTTCTGGGGAGGATTTTAAGAACATGATAACAGTGAAAGAAAAGGACCTGGCTGTGAAAGACAGAATGACCAAGGTCCATCTGCTTGAATGTCTGCTTTCAAGAACAGAATCACTTACACCAAGTGAGCTGGCCCTGAAGGAGAAGCTCGTAACTGAAATGCTTTCTAATTAGTTAGTTTTGAAGTCTTTGAGCTTCAATAAGTGTTGTTTCTCTGCTTAGTACTTCTAGTTTCGGTTTATGTTTTACTTGTTTGTTTGTTTAAGTGTTTTAGTATAAGTTAATGAAGCTTTGTGTTTGTTCCGATGGTTTATTAATGAAGCTTTGTGTTTGTGAAATGAATTGTGTCTTTGGTTAATTGGTTGAATGCTCATCTGTTTGGTATGTTTGTTGAATGGTCAGTAAAACAAATAAGCCGAGCTACTAAGCTTCAATTGTCAAAGATTCAAAATCAGTAATTGAATTGTAAAAGCTAATAAACCAAGCTACTATGCTTCGAATGATTCTACTAAGCTAATAACATTTTCCTACAGTTTTCTTCTGTTGTTTTTCTTCTTTGAATTTGATGGTTAGCTATAGATTGGCTTGCATGAGAAGCACATGACCAGACAAGCACTCCGAGATATCAAGGCTCTGTTAACTATACAAGGTACGAGTAAAGATCATTTCTTCCTTATTTTGCAGTTCCCTCATCAGATGAATGATAGGCGGTCCATTTCGATAATCAATCGCTTCAAATTCTGTAAGATAATTCTTAACTATTTTTGTTCTACATTCACAACAAATGATAATGCATTAGAACTTTAATGCATAAGTCGAGCCTTTGATAACATTAGAGCTTTATCTGCTTTAATCGAATACATCTTGTTTGTGGTTTAACATTAGAGATTCTTCTTGCTTCAACTACTGGTTTTGTTGTAAGATAATAGAGAATGCATCTTGCCTCTGGTTTACATTATAGATTATAGCTATAAATGCTCCTGATTTGAGTTAACAACATAAGTAGATTGATTATTGTCTCTTCTTTTTATGTGAATCACAGGTGCAACAGTTGGTGAAACAGGTTTGGCTTTTTATGCCGACACACGAAAGTCCTCAAGAACCATCATATGTTTATTCTCGTGCGGAGACAGTTGTTTCCCCACAGTTTCCTCTTAGTTTTCTTATGCCGACACACTACTTTACCAAAAATGTAGCTATTTACTTGTGACGTTGTGAGGAGTAAGTGAATTGGTCTCTCCACTTATTCTTTGCCTATATATAGTGCTTGTTATGCTTCTTCATATATGTACTTTTTTTTGTAAACTTCTTCTTCTTTGACAATTAAATGAGGTCTCCTATTTCTTTAACGTTTCACGTTTTCTTCTTCTTTGACAAGTAAACGGCTACTCAATGTTGCAGAGGAGCGTGGATTTCCGGGGATGATTGGGAGCATCGACTGTATGCATTGGGAGTGGAAGAACTGTCTCGTCTCTTGGAAGGGCCAATATACCCGTGCCTCAGGAAAACCGACAATTGTTTTAGAGGCTGTAGCTTCATATGATCTTTGGATCTGGCACGCGTTTTTCGGACTTCCAGGTACCCTAAACGATATCAATGTTCTTCAACGTTCACCGGTATTTGATGATATTATAGAAGGTCGAGCTCCAAAGGTGAATTATTGGGTCAATGGACACAAATATAAGTTGGCATACTATCTCACTGATGGTATTTATCCTAATTGGGCAACGTTTATCCAATCAATTAAAATTCCTCAAAATCCCGTAGATTGTTTATTCGCTTCATATCAAGAACATTACCGAAAAGATGTGGAGCGTGCTTTCGGAGTCTTGCAAGCTCGATTCGCCATTGTCAAAAACCCGGCTCTTTCATGGGATAAGGTAAAAATTGGGAATATTATGAAGGCATGTATCATTCTGCACAATATGATAGTCGAAGATGAACGAGATGGACACTCTTGGTAATGTATCAGAATTCCAACAACAAACAGGAGACAGTAATGCACAAGTGGAGTATAATGATGTCACTAGAGGAGTGCCTATAGATATCGCCCAAACGCTGGCCAATCGATTTGAAGTTCATGATTCCATAAAACATCAGCATTTGAAAGCTGATTTGGTGAATCATATATGGCAAAAATTTGGTCCAAAATAAGATTACAATTTTTGAAGTTTCAATCATGTATTGTAGTTGTTTAGCTATTGTAATTGCATCTATTGTAATCGTTTTATGGTTAAAGCTTTGTAAGTTTTTATTATTATGATTTGTTGTTAAGTTTTTTATTAAATATTTTTATTAAAAATAATTTTTTATTTTTTTAGATACTCTGTAGGGGTATCACCAATGGAAAGAGCAAAAGATAAATAGCAAACCCAAGTCTCTTAAACAAAAAGTTAACAAAAATATTAATAAAAAAAATGTTGTGATACCCATATGAGGGTATCACTAATGGAGATGCTCTTAGAAGAATAAATAATCTTTGATTTGGGATTTGGTCTGAGTAGATTGGTGAAGAATCGAGAAAATTATGAATTTTGGGTGAAATTTCATTTTTTACTAATAATGGGTTATATAATTGACACGCGGATCCTCTTTTGACCCCAAGCAAGCAAACAAAATTTGTCAGATATAAAAAAAAACAAAAAAAGGAGAAAGAAAGAGTAGAGAAAAATCTGGTTGAGGAATATTGGCGAACAGTTAGTGTGCGAAACAGTTATGCCTTGTTCGACTGTGTCTCGGCTGCTTCTCAAGGGACTCGAGAGACTTTCTCTGGTAAGCTTCAATTCCGCTTTGCTCTTATTCCTCTCTAGGTTTCGTTCTGTCTTGGAGAAGATAGTTTATATACTAACTACTACTACTCACGGCAGAGACCCAAAAGGAGCTTCTCATCATCTTCCGCAACCACTCCGTATTTGACGCTGGGGACTAAACTTAAGCAAGATTTGCCTGACGGTAGCGAAATCAGAGATGTCCTCTACTTCGATCCGAGCAACGAAGATGAGATGGTTACAGTTGCAGACAAAACATTCCCCAAAGAGCTCGTTACCTCGAGACAGATTGGGAGTTGTCTTGGGTGGGGAGTGTTCTATAACGAAGGCTGTTTACATCTGAGCGAAAGTGCTTTTATATGAAGTGCTTTTCGGTTTCCGTTACAAAGTTTTGCAAACCAGTGAAAGGCTTGTGACAGCTATGGTTGCTGAATATTATAAACAAAACATGACCGCTTTGTGATCGTAAATATCTCAGGTTTGTGTTTAGTTAATTGTCCAGATTCCAGACCCACCATGGGACAAATAATCCAGCCACCCACCACATGATGTCTATAGAAAATTCATAAAAGATAATAGTTTTCTTTTGTTTTTGGGTGTTTTTAGTGGTTGACTAATTGACTTAGATAGCAAGAGTCTAGACGGCAAGAGTCTATATATTTACTTTCTTGCAAAACATGAGAAGCACCAAAACACTATAACCAAGAAAGAAAAAAAAGCTTTTTGAAAAATGAGAAGCATGAGATTGTTTCTTTTACTTGCTTTCGGTGCTCTCATATTACTTGAAGGATATGGGTTTACTGGAGAAACTGATAAGCAAGGGTTGCTCGAATTCAAGTCTCGAGTTTCTGAAAACGGAAGAGTTGTCCTTTCCTCATGGAATCACTCAAACCCTTTATGCAACTGGGATTACATGTGGCCGCAAACACAAGAGAGTTACTCGTTTGGACCTCGGAGGATTGCAACTGGGCGGGGTGATATCACCATTTATTGGTAATCTTTCGTTTCTCGTATCGCTTGATCTCTAATAACTCTTTTGGTGGTACCATCCCTCAAGAGCTAGGAAAGTTGTTTAGACTGAAAGATTTGAATATGTTCTCAAATTTTCTCGGTGGAACGATTCCAGCCCGTCTGTCTAACTGCTCTAGATTGTTAGGTCTTAGTGTAGATTCAAATGATCTTGGAGGAGGTATTCCTTCAGAACTAGGGTCATTGACAAAGCTTGTCATTTATATCTTGGTAAAACAACCTGAAAGGGAAGCTCCCTGCATCTCTTGGAAACTTGACATCACTCACAGAACTTGTCATTGGAGATAACATATAGAAGGAGGAATTCCGGATATATAGCTAGACTGACTCAAATGGTGACTTTTGAAGCATCACAAAACAATTCTCAGGTGTTTTCCGCCTGGAATCTACAATTGTCCTCACTCAGTTTTATACTGATGAATGGTTTCTCAGGTAGTCTGAGGGCTGATTTTGGTAGTTTGCTACCAAATCTTCAAATTATTTTGAGAGATAATAATCTCACTGGTCCCATCCCAGCAACACTTTCCCAATATATCAACTCTTCAAGATTAGATCTCCAGGTAACAATCTAATTGGAAGTATTCCTCTGAGCTTGGAAAAGCACGGAAATTGCAATACCTAGTCTTTCTATGGTAATTCTTTGGGAAGTACTCTTTGGCGATCTTGAATTTCTTGGTGCTTTATCAAACTGCACCCATCTACAGAATTAATATTGGTGAAAATAGGCTTGGAGGTGACTTGCCTATCTATTGCCAATCTGTCCAGAAACCTCATTTTTAACTTTCAAAAATTTCATCTCTGGAAGCATTCCTCATGAGATTGGGAATCTCATAAGCCTACAAGACTTGGTTTAGAGAAATAGGTTAACAGGAACACTCCCAACCTCTCTTGGGAAGCTTTCAGATTTAGGGGGAATAAGTGTGTTCAAACAGAATGTCTGGAGAGATACCATCTGCTATAGGAAACATCACTCGGTTAGAGACTGTATTTGTCCAACAATATTTTTGAAGGAACCGTTCCTCGAGTCTCAGCAATTGTAGCAATTTGTTACGATTACATGTTGGTTCTAATAAGTTGAAAGGGGCTATACCGGTGGAGATTATGCAAATGTCATCCTTATTTCCCTAAATATGTCAGGTAATTCCTTTACCGGCTCTCTACCAAAAGATGTTGGAAAATCTCTTGTTAACTATCTGTTGCGCATAATAAATTGTCGGGACAACTCCCACAAACATTGGGAAAATGTCTCTCGATGGAAGACTTTATCTGCAAGGAAACTTGTTTGATGGACCCATTCCAGATTTAAGTGGGTTGGTGGATCTTCAAGAAGTTGATTTGTCGAGCAATAGTCTCTTTGGAAGTATTCCGGGATATCTTGCAAATTTTCCAAGTTGCAATATCTCAATCTGTCTGTTAACAATCTTGAGGGAGAGGTGCCAACAGAAGGAAAGTTTCAGAATGCCTCTATAGTTTCAGTATTTGGGAACACAAATTATGTGGAGGCATCAAGAAACTGCAACTAAAGCCATGCCTCATTCGACATCAACCTCAACCAGTGGGTACAAAGCATTCCTCTCTTTTCAAAAAGGTGATTGGAGTAAGCATAGGCATTGCCTTGATTCTGCTTTTGTCTTAGCTTTCGTTTCTCTACGTTGGCTGAGAAACAGAAAAAGAACCAGCAGGCCAATTCTGAAGCTCCTTCTACTTTGGAGGTCTTACATGAGAGGATAAGTTATGGAGATCTTCGAAATGCAACAGATGGCTTCTCTTCGAGCAATTTGATTGGAACAGGCAGTTTTGGTACTGTGTTTAAAGCATTATTACCAGCGGAGAATAAGGTGGTTGCAGTGAAAGTTCTAAACATGCAGAGACGTGGAGCCATGAGGAGCTTTATGGCAGAATGTGAATCCTTGAAGGACATAAGGCATCGTAATCTTGTGAAGCTATTGACGGCTTGCTCGAGTACTGATTTCCAAGGAAATGAATTCAGAGCTCTCATCTACGAGTTCATGCCTAATGGAAGCTTGGATGTTTGGCTTCACCCGGAGGAAGTTGAAGAGATTCATAGGCCTTCAAGAACTTTAACTCTTTTTGAAAGACTCAACATTGCAATAGATGTGGCTTCTGTCCTGGACTATCTCATGTTCATTGTCATGATCCTATAGCTCATTGCGATCTTAAGCCAAGCAACGTTCCTCCTAGACGATGATAACTGCCCATGTTAGCGACTTTGGTCTGGCTCGGCTTCTCCTCAAATTCGACAAGAGAGTCTTCCTCAACCAACTAAGCTCAGGTGGCGTCAGAGGAACCATTGGCTATGCTGCACCAGGTAAAACTATCACACATATGCAATGTTCTTTATGAAGAAAACTAGTAGATTCTTTCTTTTATTACAATCTTGTTTCTGTGAATGATGGTGCAGAATATGGAATGGGAGGGCAACCATCAATACATGGCGATGTGTATAGCTTTGGGGTTCTCCTTTTGGAAATGTTCACTGGAAAAGACCAACCAATGAGTTATTTGGAGGAGATCTTACACTAAACAGCTACACCAAGTCGGCATTGCCAGAGCGAGTGTTGGACATTGCAGACAATCGATTCTTCACACCGGTCTCAGAGTCGGTTTCCCTATTGCTGAGTGCTTGAACTGATTTTGGAGATGGGACTTAGGTGTTGTGAAGAATCTCCGACGAACCGGTTGGCAACAAGTGAAGCCACAAAAGAGTTAATCTCAATCAGAGAGAGGTTCTTTAAAGCCAGAAGAACATACCGACGTTGAAGCGTTTATGGTGTTCTCAACAAACTCTGCAAGCCACTTAAAAGCCTGAATCTGAGGCCTATATAATGCATATCGTTTTTATAATTAATCTGTTGTTTGTCTGTTTAAACATACTTAGAAGGCTTGCAGAATATATAGTTAATGAATGCTTGTGTTATATGCAGACAAGAGATGAATGTATTATCAGATTTTTTTTGTTTCAGTTGTGTTTATGTTTTCGTTTTCTCTGAGTGGTTAAGATTAGTTTTTTTCGTTCAAATATGGGTTTTGCTTACGTATAAATCGGATGTTTCTAGCACTGTGCAGGATTGAAATTCTGAGCCATGGCTTGGCATAAATGTTCACATCCTGTTTTGATCCGTTAGCTCCTGAAGAGCCTCTGGCTGATTGATATTTTCCTTGAAGAAGTCTTTTGATTATCTCCATGACTATGTAAGTAATTTCCAGCTTCTATTACATATTACTGAGAGAATTGAACCGCGGAATATATGATAATGGCGATGCTAATCAAAACCGAAACCTTAGTTATGAACTATCGTCGACGACCTTGTCAGCACCACCAGACAGCCATGATATTACTAACTTAAAAACAGAAGTCTGTTCTATGGAAATGCTTGTCTCATGAACTCTCAGTACATTTGTTTGACCAAAGTTATTCAAAAGGGTTTTGAAACAAGTATGTTTTCTTCCCAAAATCATATGAAAACTCAAAACTTTTTATGCTTTGATCTGTAGCAGTCGCAGATGTGTAAATGGCCTCTGACCGATGGTGTTCCAAGCCACCTTTCATGGCTACAAGCTTGAAAGACTGTACCTTTGCAGCCGGGTCATGTCTATTTCTCACACAAGAGATCAAATCAGCTTCAACTTATTTTTCACAGCACTGGTATAACTTTGATAAGGCATTTTTATAACTTGTAAGAGCTGTGAAAGACCAAGTCATGGAGAAGTCTATGATCCTGAAGAAGTGTTACTATTCCATATTTTAATGGTTTAGTTTGATCATTTATTCATTTCAATCGGTTGGTACTTGGTTAAACAGTTTCTACTTGCAATCAATATGTAAGGCCTTTCGTCAAACAGTTTTCTTCTTATCACTCTCACTCTCTTTTTCTCAAACAATATGTAATCGTAATTTGGCAGTGGATCACCTAGTTAATAATGCTGGGATCACACACGTTTCAATGTTCCCATTCTTGTATCATGACTTCTTCACCTAGTTAATAACGATTTGGGGAAGAAGATTTGGGGAAGAAGCCATCCTTTCGTAAGAATTCAGATTTTGGTATCGTATAGGTATTTAGCTATGGTTATATATATATATATATATATATATATATATATATATATATATATATATATATATATATATATATATAGTTATCTGTCTTAAAATTGGTCAATGTGGTATCATTTAGTTTCATTTATTCATATGTCTTAAGATGTGTCAGAATTTAATTTCCATTCAGATTCTCACTATAGTCTCCTTTCTCTATATGGAAACTAAAATATGGATGGCTATAAACCATTTACAATATTTTATTTTCTTATAAGCAGAAACTGTGAGACCCATATTTTTGTGTGAAAACGGTCTAAGATTTGTTGTACTTCAAAAAGTATAAAAATAAAATCTTGGATAACTACACCTATTCCACTCATCATTATTCCTCTAATTATAATAATTCCACTTAAACACCACCATTTGCACCATTTTGTTTTAGGCACAGAATCAAAAGTTTGGTTTTTGTTTAGCATTTTGACAATTAAAACATATGTTCCAGCGAAAGAAGAAAGTAATCTATTTAACCTCTTAAAAACAAAACATTGCATGCCCTAGTAGCAAATGTTTTTTCATCTTTTTTGCGATGAACAAACTGTTATCTAGTGTGCTAGATGCATATTTTACTTCTATTAGTTTAATAATGACATTCTCAAAGTTAATCTCTCTCATCATCTAAAAAAATTACATATGAACTCAAATGTCTTCTACATGACATGAGAAATTTTTTTATCTTCATTTATTTTATTTCTAGACCATGTAATGTGTGACCCACTTACAAAATTTGTTAAGTTTTCTATGAGCAATTTTCCTTATTATGGTGTAACTTTTGTTTTTGTGATTAAAAAAAAACTAACTCATGATCTATATAATTCTTCATAACTAATTTTGTAGTTCTCCAAATGTTTTTATATAAATCTTTCAAATCTAGTTATTAAATCAACATCAATTTTTAACAAAAATCAAAGAATTTTGTTTAATCTTTGGATTTGTGATGTTTTTAATTCCAATCTTGTTATATTTTGATTGTTGTTATATATAAATTAGAGTTAATACAAATTTTATACATGTTAAGTTATTTTCTTTTTGGTTGGTATTAAAAATATATATTTTATTTTATAAACTATTTAATACAAAAAGTCTATATTATTTTTCAATTAGGAAACTTTCTTGAAAAAGAAAAATAAATTACCTTATTTTATATGGTGATGTGGAATTATACTATTGGTCGTTTAAAATTCGGAAACTTTCTTAATCTTTAGGATGCTTATGTGTACTAATGAGATCGCGTCTTTAAATCCTATATGGATGCTCTCAGAGGCTTAGAGCATGTGCAGCAGAGAGACTATGAGGGTTTCTTTAAATTTTTGTTTTTTTTTTGTTTTTTAATGATTTTCGAAAAAAATAAAAAAAAAAAAAAATCGAAACCCAATCACATGCTGACACGTGGAGAGACGTGTCAGAGAAACGGTTCTGGAATCTCTCCCCGGAGAGACGTCTCTCGCCTTGGGACTCGCCACGTAGGTAAATGTTTTTATTTTTTCTTTTTCTTTTGGCTAAAGAAACTCTCATAGTCTCTCTGCTGCACATGCTCTTATAGCTCCATCTTAAGAAACTATAAATACATCGTTCACATAGTGATTAGTACATACCGAGTTATTGCATAGATGTTTCCCTTCTTACTTATTTTATTTAAAAGAAAAACAATAATCCGTAGTAAAGAAACAAATGTTGTGACAACAACATTTTAATCAAACATTATTTGAATACAATATATAATCTTAAAAACCTAATGCTCACAAATTTAATCAACTTAAAGATTAGCAATATTACGGTCAAAACCAACATTTTTTTAGATATGTGTCTTTTTGGAGAGACGAAAAGAAAAAAACGGATTTGATCAAAAATCAAAAAAGATTAAAAAAAAAACCCAATTGGCTTTTGTGTTTGTGTTCAACCACTGTATTCGAAATTGGTTAGAATGTCAAAATACATACTTCATGTAAGAAAGCAATATAAAGCCTGCCTTCAGTATTTTTTTAGTAAAGGAGTATGGATAATCACTAAGAATTTCTCATTGACTCCTGCATTTGGACATGATTTTGGATAAAGGAGTATGGATAATCACAGAAGTTCCATGCTTTTCAAAAGATGTGATGTCTACTTGCAATTCATATTCGCTGTGTTTAGCATTGATGATACGTTGGAAGTTAATAAGGTCGAGAGAGTAGCATATGATGATGTGAAAGCTGTGGAGTATTTCTTGAAACAAAAGTTTGAATCACAGCCAGAGATTGTCAAGGTTGGTAAACTTTCTCTCTGTTCCACCAAGTACTTAGCAACATTAGATAAAGTCTTTAGATAAAAAGTAAAAGGATAAGCATTAGATAATAGTCTTTTAATCGAACATTAGATCTAGTCTATCTATTATAGCACGGCATGTCTTTGAACTCAGCTATTGATCGTCCATGCTGGTTCATAAGTTTCTCTATCTCCATCAAAGTGTATTGCTTTAGCTGATTTTCATTTAGACGTAGGCTTGGGAAGTTGAAAGTCTTGCGTTTTCTGTGAAGCATGTCTTCACCTAGTGATTTCCAATAGCGATTCCACAAATTTAGAGGACTCCCAACTTGACAATATATCAGCAAGCAAACAAATAGTCTTCGTAGTTGATAAGGTGTAGACCATTGAGTTGCTTCGTCCATCACGTCATGCCACTCGGAGTCTGAATCTAGGAGACCTCTATCATAGGATACTGATTTGTAATCATCATATTTTCGTGTCCCCAGCACTTTGAATCTCTTCAAAACTTTCCACTTTTGACCATAGACTTCTATCGTTGTTCCATGTAAATTTTTTTCAGAAATTCCGAATAAGTTATCTGATGAGCCTCTTCTGATTCTTCGTTTCTCTCCATCCATCGTCTAAACATACTTTTCTCAATGTCTTCCTTTGATTGAACTCTACTCATAATGAAAGAGTTATTACCATAAAGGTCCTCGTTCTTGTCAACAGATTCATTAAACTCGGCGTTGGAACGAATCCCAAAGTTTTGACCCTCAATAGTGTAGTCATCATGGTCGATTGTTTATGACTAATAATTATTTTCAATACCCATTTTTCCTATGGATGATTGTTTATTTTGAACTTCTATTTAATTAGTTTTTTCCTTATATTTTTCAAGCCACATGTGAAATTTTTAATAAGATTATAATTAAAATTCACACATGTCGTGATTATGTAAATTAACATTATTTTACGTGTTCCAATCACGTCGTGCGCATCTTGCTTTATATAATAAAAAAATATAGCACATCATTGTTAAGAAAAAAAAGAGGTAAAGTTCAACTAGACCCAAACAAACTAAACCTACCAGAGGTGTGATTTTTTTTAAAACCGGCTGTAAAACTTAAATTTTCTCATGTTGAAATCATGAAAACACCTCCCAAAGATTGTCTGAGCCATTTCATAAACCTAGAATTTACCCTGAATTATAAAACAAAAAAAAATCATAAAAAAAACAAACTACAACCTATAGCTAACGTCTAATAACGAATTAAGACCAACTGTATAACTTTGGTTTTCTATATATAATATACCAATTCATTGTTGCCTTTCCTTATCTAATCCAAAAATTGGACTTTCGTAGTTAAGACCTACAGTATGTTGCATGGAGGTGCATTTCCCGTTTCGGAAACGTTTCCAAAACGGAAAGTCTCGGAAACTTGTTGGAAACTCGTCTTTTAGCGTTTCCTAAAATGTCTAAGATGGAATCTTATTTCTTGTTTTTGTTAACATAATGATTAAATAATTACGAATCAAATCATATAATTAGTTGATTAAATTCATTGTTCGCAGAGTTAATAATTAATTTGATTTATTAAATGAGATGAATCTTATTATTATTGAGTTCAAATATCTTTCTCTCAATGAAAATAGTTTATGTTGATGAATTGCATAACAATAATAATAGTAAATATTTTTAAAATTTTGAAATTAAGCATTAAGAAATTTATTATTAGTTAAACTCTTTAATATTTAATATAGTATATATATATATTATATTATTTATTTATTTATATATAAGCGTTTTCAAAATGTTTCCAAACTTATATTTTTCAAAATGCATGTTTCCCATTTCCAAAACGTTTCGATTTCGCGTTTCCGTTTCCATGCAACATAGGTTAATACAACTGTGCAACCTAACAAAAATAAATTACGGTTTAAACAATAGAGTAACTTTCGAGTTATTCTTTGTTTTTCAAGTTTTGGTTAAACTCATATCGCCTAATTTCAATATCAACTCTAAAACTTCAACTTCAAGGACAAAGGAACCTAACCCACTAGTTATTCCATTGTTTAAACCAGTTAACTTTTTAACTTGAAATTCAATTCAATGTCGGGTTTAGGTTGTTTGTTTTGCTGTTCACATGGCTTCGCTAGTTCTTGTGAACTGGGGCTAATGTTAAGTAAAGTTTGATAGGCTTTTGCAACCATTTTATCTTAATGTGGAGCAGCTATCGAGTTTGGTCTAACCATCATAAAACAGAATAATTCTAAGGCTTTCACACCAAAAGAACACTTGTAATCGCTCTCTTGAGCTTGTTCTTTCTTATCTTGTAGTTATCTCATTTGATTAAATTTAAATCTTTTTTGTTAAATATTTGTTTATACCTGATTCAACTTAGGATCTAGCCATAAATTATCTATAGTTTATTTCTTACACCAAAACACATAAATTTAGAGTGTGAATTTTCAGCACTATATAATAATCTATATATATATAAAGTTTATGTCATTTTATTCTAGTGCTCTAGTGCTGCCACCTTAGCACAAGAAGGTGTCTCTAAATTCAGCATATCAATTTATTAATTATATTGTTTTTTCGATTTTAATTTTTATAATAATTATCATTTATTACTATAGTAACTTAATAAGAATATGAAAAGTCATTTAAAAAATGTTATGTATAGATCTACCAAAACTATTATTTAGTAATAATAATAATATATAGATATTATAGAAATAACACTTTTTTCGTATTTTGGAATGTTATGTATCGATGGAATATGACGAGACGAAAAAAAATAGAACTTGAGAATAGTGATTGAACGGGACGAGATGAAAATGTACATAATGGGATGGAAAGGGACGGGACATGAATTTTGTCTAACCCTAATTATATTTAGAGACAAGACATAGAAAAGATTAAATATAAAAAAAAAAACATAATAGGATAGGATGCGATTGGATGGGGCGGACATCACAAACACAACGGGAGAAAACGGGACAAAATGAAAAGGAATATAATTGAACAAAATTATGCCTAACCCTAATTATATTTAGGGAACAAGACGAGAAGAAACGAAATGGGACATAACAAAATGGGATAGGATGAGATTGGACGGGATGGGACATACAGGACGGACGGAACAGAAAAGAATATACATGATGAAAACGAACAATATGGGACGAGATGGAACAAGACGGTACAATTTTTTTGCCTAAATCTAATTATATTTAAGTAATATGTGTATAATATCTTTGAAAAATATTAAATTTATGAAAAAATAATAAAATTAACACAACCCGCGCAAAGCGCGGATCACCCCCTAATAACTTAACAAAACAATCTATCGTGTAACTAAAAACACGCATGTTTTTTTAACGTTAACATTCAAAGTAAACAAAACTTTCTCCTGTATATTTTTTCGTTGGATATTTTTCGATGATGAAAGAAATTTTACGAACCAATATTCTAAAATGGACTTTATCGAAAAAAAAATATTCTAAAATGGATAATAATCACCGCAGCCGGGAAAAAAAATAAAATAAAAAAAATAGAGAGTGAAATAGATAAACTAGTTTTTTGAAACAAAAGCGATGCATTTTCCCTCAATCTTCACTTATGCTTTCTAAGTGCGGCCTCCAAACGCCGACGCGTCCCTTCCTCCGATCTTTTTGCGTCGCGACTTTCTCCGATAATATCTCAGTCAAGTACCGATCAGAGACCAACATCGATAAATCCCTGTCACAAGTTTTATCTTTATCATTATTTATTTCCCCATTAGACTTATCACCGCCGTCTTCACGATGCCGACGATTCTGTGAGCGTTTCTTGACGGCGTTTGCGTTTCCTTTTTCCCGTCGTATCTTTCCTCCGGCGGATTTAGCAGCCGGCATGAGGAAATAAATCTTGCCACGCTGGAGCTCAGCTTCGGGAGGTACGATGACGATCTTCGTGGCTGAGATGACGTCATCACGGTCTTCATGATCGGACGGTGGAGAGGAAGGCTTCTTGAGTACGTGCTTCGGGTGGGCTCTCATTATCTCGCTGGCGGTGATCGTGCCACTGATTTCCTCCACGTGTCCGTTTGAGTGTACGATGCGGATCACGTCCAGAGCTCCACACGGTAGAATGCAGGCGATGCAGCACCTGATCGTCTCTTTCATTCTCTTTTATTTATTAGAAGAAGAATATATAATTTCTTGTGAAAATCATCAGAGATGAAAATGAGAGAAAAGATGAAAGAGAGAGACGTAAGATAAGTGATCTAGAAGAGAGAAGCTTTGAAGAGAACTAAATTTAAATTGTATTTCTTTCTTCTTCTTTTTTTTGAGTGATTTAGACCATGGCCATGTGTGTTTATTATTTATTTATAGACATGTCTTTTTGTGTGTATGATACTTTTGATCCTATTGTATAATCTATGTTTGTGTGAGTGTGTATTATAAATAGTTTTATGGTTTCCGTTAGTTGCTCTTTTTCTGCTCTTTTTCAGCGGCTGGATTAGGAATATACGTTGAATAGTTTTCACTCTTTTTATTTGTTTATTTTGGCATTGCTCGATTTTAAAATATCCCTTGAACTAGCATTTACCTAAAGCTTATGGAATGTTTTAAAATTTTCATTATTGATGCATACATACGTTGCACCAAAACAGTATAGGGAACTAGGAATTGTGATCCGTATAAAATAATCATGAGATAAGTAAGTGGGTTTCTCCTTTTGATTGAGATAGGAGATAATATGTTATCAAAAGTAAAATTTAAAAGGTTGGTATATATTCAATGAAAAACATTCCTTTGAATATCACAAACCATATGAAGATGTAAGAATCATTTAAAGAAAACCTTAATATAAACAAACAAACGAAGTAAGGAGAAAAAGAGGTCAAAATAACATATAAATTTGTGAATAAAAACTTGGTGGGGATAGGGAACAAAAGAGGGGTTGAGATAGATGGAATGAATAATTGCACCCAACGATGTTATGTAAATGTACTTTACCTTTTGGATCCATCGTCTATTAGCATTTGAGGGGACCCCTCTTCCTCGCTATAAAGCTTTCAATTATTTTTTCTTCTTCTTCTTCACCTTCAATTTTTAATTATCTTATAACTAATTTCAATTTTTATAATACACAGTGGTCGTTCATCTAGGCTGGGTGCTGATGGGTAGACACATGTTGCAGCATCATTGGGTCTCCATTATACATAACATCAACACCACACATTACACATCATTTTCCGCAAATTTCACCAAGTTATATCAAGCCTAAGATTTAAGATATCTTTCAAGACATTAGTCAGATAGTCGAATTTTCTCGCTTTATATTGGTCATTTTGTTTGATATCTGCTCTTTATTTATTCAAAAAGACTATTTGTGTATCGTTAGTTTTCATAAAGATGTTGTTCATGTGCGCATGCATACTCAAAACATTAAGTATATTATGCGTCATTTTATCATATATTCTTAAACTCATGTACGTCATCAGCTCCTGTTTCGATGATTTGTCGGTATAAATACTCTGACCCCAATACTGTTTTAATGAAAGATCCAATAATAGTTTCGTACAGTTAAATTGATCGAGTGCTGATATTTAGCACACAAGAAAATACGATGCGCGCGTGACTTAACTAGTTCTAATCAAGATTTTCAATAAATTAAAAGAAGAAGTTCCAAACCCACATAACAACTATTAGAACCAACATATTATCTTTGCAATTTGTGTTTTTCCTGTTGTCTTTTTTGTTGATAACTATTTATTCGTCTTGTTATCATTCAGTGTCATCAAAAGTCAATCCAATAAGAAATAGTCGAAATTTGATGACATTAGTTTGGATCCTTTTCAATGAATCATGATATGCACGCACCTTGTTGGATTTCAGATCCTACTGCCTTTTTTTTAACTTCATTATATTTCGGAAAAAGTATCATAAGCAATCAAAACAAAGTTAATACAAGCAATGTTAGTTAAACTAGATAGATAGGTTTTACTTCGAGAAGGCCAGGTCTTTATTTCTAACTTCAATGTTTAAACACTCATTTACGGAGAAAACTACAAACTAAAAACCTTAATAAATTATGGATTCTTTTCATAAGACTCCTTTGATTTAAATAAGAGAGTATAGACACATGGATACGCCATAAATAAGGAGAATGATAAAATGATTTGTAATTAACAGAAAAAGAAAGGATAATAAGAGAGAAGTGTGTATTCAATATATCCGGAAGCAAGATCATGTGGGTTTGCTTTCCTTTTGAGAGTGATTGACTCATGGACCCCTCTCTCGCTCTTCTCTATCTCTTTCTCTTTCTTTTACATTTTGGTGTTTGGTGAACTTCTTTTCACTTCTTTTTGAGCTGATACAAATGAGTTTGATTGCACGAAGACGAAAGTAAGGGAAAAAGTTGACATCAAAACAAAAGGAGAAAACATGCACACCCAACTCATATAATATTTAACAGCTTTTTCCATAATAAAAAAAATATATATTAGCTTAATACTGAATTTCAGAGATAAAGATAAATCTAACTGTATTTGGATTTATAGTTCTTTTGTATATCAATATCCCGGTCTTTTGGATTTGGATTTATGGTCGAGTTTGGATTGTTACATTGACGAGAGCCAAGTGGAGCATTTAATCGGATTACACGTGTCTTATAATTCGTACAGGATGATGCACACGTATTCTGTAGAGTGGACCAGGTTCACATGGAAGTGAAGGGTATGTTGGATTTCATTGACTATGCATGCTTACAAAATATGTGGGCTTTCCTACGAGCTAAAGCTTTCCACGAGGCCGGGCAAGTATCTTAACGATTTAGAAACATGGGACAGAGCTGAAGAGGCTCTTGAAGAAGTGGCTAAAGCATTTTGGAAAGATATGGCTTGTGAACAAAGGAGACGGCACGTTTTATGGCCCAAAGATAAGACTTAACATTTTCTAATGCAATGAAGAGGAGATTCTGATATGTAACTTCTAGCTTGCTTGCCCTTCTCTCGTAGCCCGCACCAGGCCATAGTTTCCTCTTTTTGTAAGAGATCAAACTGAAGAATCTGGATACACATTGATTCTTCTTAATCGAAGCCGAAGATTCTATTAGTTTCTATTTTAAGTTAATTTCTTGCAAACTAAGATTTGTGTAATATTTGAAAAATGTTCGGCCAAGACTATAAGTCTATAAGTCTTTAGTAAATGTTGAAAAGAAAGAAAGAAAGCTTCTGGATACAATGTTGAGGTTGACTCAAGTGACAGAAAAAAATCGGTACGTAAAAAGGTGGTAGACGTACTGGTCGTAGGTGAAAAAGAAGCTACAACCGGACTTGTGACTGTTTGGCTCAGAGAAGAGGACCTTTCCTTGCCGTCAAGACTAGCCGGATCAATAATTTGCTGGATCAATCCACGTTCAAAACTAACAACTTTCTCTGATATTCCTATGGGAAAATGATTTTTTATTTTATGTTTCTGTTTTCGTGTTGATGAACGAATGTGTGTTCCTTTACGAGCTAATTTCAAAATTACACCTCTTGAGGTACCAATTTCCTAAAATACACTTCTTTGGTGTCCATTTTCAAAACTACACTCTTTTAATTGAGTAAAAAAACTCTAAACCCTAAAATATAAACCCAAAACCTTAAAATCTAACATTGAATCCTTAAATCTAAACCCTAAACCCCAAAATCTAAACCCTAATATAGGATTAGTGAACTCAAACATATATATTAAAATTATGAATGTATTTCTGAAAATTTCTACACTATAGATGTAGTTTTGAAAATTTGCACCTCAAGAGATGTATTTCTTAAAATTTCTCCTTTACACTAGACGAAGATATATATTTTTGGGATGAAATGTGTCTATTTTATTCCACTATTTTAGGGAGATTTGTGAATATACCCTCAAAAAAGAGAACTCTTGTCTCTTTACACCTTTTTTGAAATTTACCAATTTTTGACTATAATATCCTTGTATATGCTAACAATATGAAATAAATATTTTTAAAATTTCAAAAAATTAAATAAATTCAGTAAAGTGATTCTAAGATTTTAGAAAATATTTTTAAAGCTTTTTGTTGAAATTTGAACCTCAGAAAAATAAATAAAGTTTCCTTCTACCAAATTCAATATTCAAAGTAGAATATGTCTTCTACTGTATGCTCTCACATCTATCCACCGTAGAGCGTAAAATCTACCGACTGTTATAGTTTCTACCATCGTAGAATTTGATTTCTACTAAATATTCAATGTTCTACGACTTGGTAGAACTGTAAAACATTTGTTCTACGATATACATGGTTGTCTACCACCGGTAGAATTTATATTCTACCATAAACATTCTCTTCCACTATATGAAGAATTCGTGTTCAACTAAAAATACTATCTTCTACTATTTGTAGATTGTGTGTTCTCTGAAAAACATTGCCTTCTACCGTTTGTAGAAATTGTAATCTACCTTAAACACAGTTTTCTACGAAATGGTAGAATGCATCTTCTACGGAAATCTGAGAAAATATAGTAAAAATGGTAACTGAATATTTTAAAATCTTTTGAAAAAACAACATTTCCTTTAATTTTTTTTCTCAGAAAAATGAAAAAAAATACATTTCTTCCATATTGTTCTTCTTCCTCCTCTCCATTTTTTCTTATCTTTTATCTAGTTTTTTCTTCCATTATCTGTTTCAGTTTTTTCTTCTAAGTTGCTATGTTGCAAATCTATGTAACATGTGGCACATGGAAATCGAGTACAATCAAGGGTTAGAGACACTTAAGAAACTTGCAGTTTTACTTAATTGAAAAAACAAGCAGATGAGATAATACAACAAGGAGAAAAGTAGTAAAGAAGAAGTTTGAAGGAGAGAAGAGTCGACGACACTAAAACTTCTCTTTACTTTTTATTATTTATTAATTAATTTATTTATTTTTTAATTAATTATTTAATCCCAATTCTATTAAAACATGATTTGAGGGTTAAAATTGGGTTTAAATTTTTATAAAGAGTAAGTGGACAAGTTTAGGCAAAAAAAGAGTAGATGGACAACTATTCTGTAAATGTGGAGTATTTTGCCAAATTTCCCACTATTTTAAGGTGCTTACACAAAAGTGATATCAACAAGCACTTCTTTAAGAGTTGATGTACATAACAGCCTGGAAATGATCAATTGATCAGTTTCATAACCAAAAAAAAAAAAAAAGACTCAATTTCCTAGTTTGATAAGTTTTTAGTATATATTGGGTAAGAAACTTTTTTTACTTTCACACTCTTAGTCTTACCACTAAGTTTCATTCTGCTTCGAACCATGAGAAAACGATTGACGGATCAAGGACTATTCTTCATCATAAAAGCCCTTTAATAATTTGAGACGTGCATAGAATCCTTTGAAAAAGATATGATATGTAAAGATGATGATATATTCCAAAAGATGGAATAATAGATATACCAATATACAATACACAAGTATCATATTAGTGTATATTCTCAATCATCTTCTAGGCTGTAAATGGTAACTGAAGAATTGTTGAAAATCTCGAGGAATCCAGCTGAATTTTTAGTTTGTGTCACCAGTTGTTTTTGAAGTATAAAACCAAAAAAAAAAAAAAAATATATCATATTAGTTATCATGTTTTTTCGGAAAAAGAAATCCAGAATCAGATTTTGACGTTAAAACCATAAAATCTTCCTCTTTTTTGCCAAACCATGCAATTTTGTACCAAAACCACAAGATTCATTCAGTCACTAGAGTTGAGGCCATTTTCGTCATTTACAAGAGTAGGATATTTTCTGTAGAAATAAGTTTGTGGTTAACGGCTTCTCTCCAGTCCAAAGTATAAAAGAGGTTTCTTTTCTTCACGCCAAGACTTCGATCACTCCGATTCTTCGTTTCACTTGACAAAAATGGCATATTTCTCGGCGAGACTGAAGCTTCTCTCTAGCAGCGACGGAAGATTCTCGTTTGATTCCAGAGACCAATTCCGACACGGGCTTTACACGGCCGCCGGTGGAGGAGGATCATCGCCGTCGATTCCGGTGCGCAGGAGGAGCCGATTAAACTTCGTCGCGAGAGTCTCTTCGTCTTACTCCTTCTCTTCCAAGAGAAAGAAACTCATTGATTTCGATAACAGCGACGAAGACGGCGATGACTGGAATTTTGATGGAGACGACGATGGGTTAGAGACTGATGACGATGATCTTTCTTGCTTCAGAGGCTTAGTTCTTGACATTTCTTACAGGTCCCTCTTCATTTTTACCTTCCTAACAACAATAGTATAAGCATTGATGAGTTTATTGAGGGTGATGGAAATTTTAATTGCCATATTATGCTCTTTTTTTTTTTTTTCTGAATCACAGTGAACAATAATGAATTTTAGCTCTGTTTTTTTTTTTTTTTTTTTTTTTCAGTTTCATGCATACTTGAATTGGGTAGTTGAAATTTGGTTGCATTGTGTAGACATTGACAAAAGGCTGAATTTGTTTGCCTCTTGTGGATCAATTTAGGCCTGTCAATGTGGTTTGCTGGAAGAGAGCAATTTGTCTAGAGTTCATGGAAAAGGTCAGGCCAAAAGCTTTTTAAAATCAATTCTTGATTAAGAATCTTTAATTCCGGTTTTGTAATTTTTTTGGATAATGCCTTCTCTAGGCCGATGTTCTGGAGTATTATGATCAAGCTGTTACTTCTCCTAGCGGTGTATACTATATACCTGCTGTGTTAAGGGTATGTAGCAGAACTATGAGTTTAGTCCAACTTTAACACTTTTGTTTTTACTTTTTGGGAAGCTTGTTGATTCTCGTTTTGCTTTCAGGTTCCACATCTACTTCAGGTTGTGAAAAGAAGAAGAGTGAAGAACACACTGAGTCGTAAAAACATTTTACTCCGAGACGATTACACTTGTCAGTGAGTAGTTTCTCCATGTCCTGTCTCACAAAAGTAGTTTTCTTTTGGGGAATCAATACTATTCTTGCTGAGTAGAGAGAGTGATTTTTGTGTTCTTGTTTGGGATTTTATAGATATTGTTCTACACGTGAGAACTTGACCATTGATCATGTTATACCAATCTCTCGAGGTGGAAACTGGACCTGGCAAAATCTGGTATATGTGACTGATATAATTGAAGTTACCAATTTTGTGACTGTGATTAGTTATTATAAAAACTTTTCATGTAACCATTAGGTGGCTGCATGCTCAAGATGCAACTCAAAGAAAGGTCAAAAGACAGTGGAAGAAGCACATATGAAGTTACTTAAGCCCCCAAAGGTATGATGCATTTTCTTACAGCTTTCATATGATTTGTTGATTAATAATGTGTTTTGTTGGTTATGGCAGGAACCAAAAGACTATGACATTGTTGCGATACCATTAACAAACGCAGCTATAAGGTTGCTGAGATCGAACAAGGCAACGCCAGAAGAATGGCATCAGTATCTTGGGAAACCCTCTTCCTCGCCATAGCGGTTCCTCTCAAAGGTCGTCGGTCCAAGCCATCTCGTAAATACAGAATGGTGGCTTGAATTGCATCTGTACATTCAAATATGTGCACTCAAATATGTATATAATTACGTAAATAATGGCACCATTTTCAGAATCTAAAGTCATTCACAAACTGACTCAGCTTTGCTTTGACAATGACAATGACAATCACTCACATGTCTATATGCAAGAAGGAGGAAGCCAATAAGGGTCCTTGAAAGAAGTAGGTGCACCTTCAGGAGCTTGAAAATGATGGATCGTTGCGTCAGCGATATTGTAAATACCAAACCCATGGCCTATATAATAAATGGAGTTAGGCTTGAGACCAGAGCAAGAGCTTGCCTTGACGCAGAAAGCCTCACTCATTGAAAGAAACATGCAAACATCTCCAATATCCTCAGTGTAATACATGCATCTTCCTTCCACTGTTGTCATCTTCTCTCTAAACACCATGAACCTCCTCGTCGTGTAGTTGCTTCCTTCATGACTCGCCGAGAAGACGCGCTGTGCATACCATTTGACAAGAAAACGTTCGCCATTGGAGACTGAGTCCACAAGGTGTTCCGTTCTGCAACACCAACCCAACAGCTTCCACTCGGAATCATCAAGCTCAGGAAGGTCACGGAACAACAACTCATGGAACTTAGGGCTTTTATTCTTCTTCAAGTGGAGATCCCATGAGTACAAGGAGTTGCCTCCAGGACCAGGCAAGTAGAATCTCCCTTCTCTCTTGGAATACATGAGATTCGAGTTCTCCAGATTCTCCAACTTGTCAATAAGCAACTCCCCAACGTTAGTCCAACGCATGTCACAGTGTGGTTTACACAGACTAAGCTGTCTATCCAAAAGCTTGACAGCAACCACACAGTCTTGATCATGAGGAGAAGATGACACCGCCACGTTCCAGACTAGATTTGTTTGGTTGGAGTGTACAGCAACAAGTGGAGGCAGAGGAATCATTGTAGGGTTTGTTGACTTGGAAGCCAAGGTACTGTTAATGTCGCTGATGCATAACGAACGATCATGATCGTTAGAGAAAACTCCCCATCCACGTGCACTTCCTATCTGTCTCGAGTCGGCGAGCTCTTGAGGGAATGTTTTGTCAGGAACTGTGACCATCTCTTCCTTGGCTGGATCAAACAAGAGGACGTCTCTGATTTCGCTACCGTCTGGCAGATCATTCTTCAGAGTAGTGCCAAGCGTCAGATACGGATTAGGTATGGAAGATGAGAACAGACGAAAGCTTCTCTTGTTTATCTGCAAAATTAAGCATCACCACAGAGATCATAAACCAAGAATGTCGTATTTTTTGAAAAAGTTGCATCCTTTGAATCGAATTGAAACGGAACAAAACGCAAAAGGGGGAAGGGAAGAGAAGCTTTTACGAGGGCATGGTTCCAAGGAGAGAGTTTGAAGAGTCCGGTGAAATGGCGAGACATTGTGGAAGATACCACAGAGAAGCTCTGAATTAAAGATGATGTTATTAGTAGTACATGGTCTCGAAAAAGGTTTAGAGAATATGGGTCAAGGTTTGAGGCTTGCCGCGATTTGGAATTAGCAAGTCTAGTGAATTTGAAAAGGGAAGAGATTGGGTTGAGGAAGAAGTTGCAGTGCAAGTGTTCGACGATATGCGTTACTGAACTAAAAGGAAAGGATAGGCCAGAATCGAAACACTTCTATTGTAATAATAACTCACTTGGTAATAATTACGAAGATTGTCCAAAAATCAATCCCTTGTTCTTAATAATATTTCATTGTTCTTAATAATATTTTGTTTTGAGATTTTGTTTCATTGTTCTTAATAACAAGGTGATTGTCCCGCACCTTGTGCGGGTACAATATTTTTTAAATACAATTATTAATTAAAGATTTAAATACAACTATATGTTAATCTGTTTTTTTAGCTTTTGTGATGATTGTTGTTGGCATCAAGTATATTCGATTTAGATGTCAAGTAGCTCTACAATGTCCTGTCTGAGTAGTGACATTGAAATTCTTAATGAGAATCCAATCTCCCTCGTTGACCTTGCAATCATAAGCCTCATAAACGGAAACATGCACAGTTGCTTGAATCTTCTCTCCCTGAAATATTTATAATACAATAGTTACAAAGATCACTAAGGTATCAATATTATCTATCATAGATTTTTTTTCGCTTTATCCGATACCTCTTCATCAGATAGTATGAGCTCTAATCTTTTAGCAGAAGTTGGGTGATCGTTTAGCCAAAAACGCAAAACTTTGACCAAAATTTCAGAATCGTGAGTCCTCGGCCCAAGTCCTGAAACTGTATACCTCTTCCTCAAGACCTTATCATACGTAAGAAGCTTCTTGTAGGTGCCTGATTCATTAACGTAAGTACTTAAGATATATTATTAATGATTAAGCAAATATTATGGATATTAAAAAAAAAAATCGTTATAGATTCGCCATTAGAATTAGGGTTTCATGAATATTAAGATGGTAATTAAAAGGATAGATGTTCATACCTTCTTTTGCTGGAGTTGAATATTTCTCGCTTGGGACCAAATCTGATCTTCTAGATTCCATTAGCTTGGAACTCACTGTTACAAAAGCGAGAGAAGAAGAAGTTAGAAGCGTATATGTAGATGATTGACAGTAGATAACAAATAATCAGTTAATCATTACAGTAAATAGAACTTAAATCAAAGTGAAACAATAAAGATACATGAGAAGAAGAAATATGAGACCTAAGAAGTAAGATTACGTATAGAAAGAAGATATGCAAATCGTAATGAGAATTGGGTTGATTTTGCTTGTAGCTATAACTATATATAAGACAGAGTCGGCTAACAAACCTAGGTTTTCCAATTTTTAATTCTTTACAATTTTTTTAATTTCTTCCATATATGTGGCGCGAAAATATGTTAGTTATACGGTATATATCCAAAAATAATTTAGGAAGAAAGCAAAATTCGTTATCCATCGTCCAATAAAATAAATTCGTTTTTAAATAAGATAATAAGCAAATTGAAAGATTTATTCAAGATTTTCATTAAGGGTAGTTATGTAATTCCGAGGCTGAGAGTTAACGTGGTGGCTCCATTCACGAAAATTGATTTACAAATACTTGAGTATCTCAGAAAGGTTTTCCCGTTTACTCCCTTACTCGTTTTGAATTTCATTCTCGCACTTGTTAAAATAATTTTCCTTTCAAGATCTTCTGTTTTATAAGTTCGATGTAGCATGAAGAGAGTAGAGATTAGTTTTTGCACAAAAAAAAACAAAGAGAGATTAGTTTGTAGCCATAAGAATCACCAATGAGCCTACGGGATGCTTTAGAGTCGTGTGGTGGCAAATAAGCTTCATACGAGCATTGTTCTAAACAGAGGTCCAAGTACTGAGACATGGTCCATTTGAAAATGAGATATGCTATAGTAATGGATAGACAAGGTCCATTTGATAAATATATCTCACTCATTGGCTCTTTCTTTCCTTTTTACAAAACAACCTTCAAACTAAATTCTTTTTGCAAATTAAACATTCAATTAAAAATCGTGCAACTCAATCCTATAAAGTCAAAAGTCACCCGCAATATAGGATATCTATATATTTGTGACAAAATTTAAATGAGTTTTGTGCAAAATAACCCACGAACTGAATTTGTTTTGCAAATTTAACCCTCAACTTAAAAAATATGCAAATCAAACCTCAAAATCAGAAATCACCACTAAAACGGACATGTGTATTTGTCATTAACTATAAATGTTGATTCAAAACATTATGCCATTACAACATCTTAACTAACTTTTTTTTTATCAAAACGGACCTATGTAAATATGTGTGATTTTGATGCTTATTTAGATTATCTAATATCTAAACTCCTACTCATAGGCAATGATATTTAGATCTAAATAGACATTAGAATCACACAAATTCCTTTCTCCATACACCAAAAGATCAACATAAAACAAAACAACAAAATCTAAACTTTTTTGAAACCTAGTGATATCATGAGAAAGAAAATCAGCTTACTCATACTCCCTTCGTTTCATATTAGTTGTTGTTTTGGAAAAATGTATCCACAATATATTTGGATGTATGTGGATGTGTTTTGACCTTAATACATCTAGATATATTGCACATACATTTTCTCAAAATTACAAGTAATATGAAATGGAGGGAGTACAAGATTACTCGAGAAAAGCTCATAATGGTGAAGGAGTACGAAAAGAGAAATTTAAGATTTTTGTTTTTATTTTTCAAAGTTAATTTTGATAAAAATAGTTAGTTAAAATATTGTAAATGACATGATGTTTTAAATCGATGTTTATAGTTAATGACAAATACACATAGATCCGTTTCAGCTGTGATTTCTGACTTTGAGGTTTGATTTGCATATTGTTTAAGTTGGGGGTTAAATTTGCAAAACGAATTTACTTCATGGGTTGTTTTGCACAAAACTCATTTTAATTTGGTCACAAATATACACATGTCCTATACTGCGGGTGACTTTTGACTTCATAGGATTGACTTGCATGATTTTTAATTGAATATTTGATTTGTAAAAATAATTTAGTTTGAAGGTTGTTTTGCACAAAACCCTTCTTCCAACCTACTCAACAATCTACTCAACAATCCTATTTATTGACGAAAATACAAATTCCCATCTAAATAACTACAAATCTCCACGCAACATTTAATTGACAGTGACATTCTCTCACTCTTTAAGTTCTAGTACCTTCTCTTTTTTTCTTTCTAAAACAGTGACATGTAAAATAATGGCTCTCACAATACAGAGTAAAAAGACACAAGTTATATGGCTTAACCAATTATGAAGATAGAATATAAATTCATAATTTTTCTACAAATCGCACAATTTTTTGGCAATCATAGTATTATATATATATATATATATATATATATATATCAAATCGAAAATAAGATGTTGGTAAGCAAAATGGCAATCCATGCTTTGATAAAATCGTGCCAACCAAAACTAACAGAACCAAAAAACATCCAATAAAAAACTTTTTAACAAAAAGAAACGTATTTTTCTAATCAAAGTAATATCTCGTAATTAACACACAAATACGAGGGTAGTTCGGTCTTTTCGACGTCTGTAAAACACATGAAACGGGAAAGGAATGGCTTGCGGTATTGGCAATGTCTCTCTCATCACAGTCTCTCTCTCTCTTTCTGCCTCCAAAAATTTCCCTCTGTTTTGAGCAGTTAAGCTGCCGCAATCTCACCCACCAAAAACCCATAAACAAATCATTACTCTTTAACCATTTTTCCTCGAAACCCGTTTCTCGATTCGTCGAGACCCATTTTGGTTCTTCCTCCAAGTCATTTTGATGCTTTAGACCCAACCGTTTTTCTCATTGTGTCCATCTTCAGAGACACTGCTCTACTTTGATTTACATAGAAGAAAAATGCCGCTTTCTAAGCTTGGGCTAAGGAATAATGCATACGGTTTGACCCAAACGGAGCTGTATAGAAATGTCGATCGTGAAGACCCAAAGGAGATTCTCAACGGCGTTGCAGTCTCTGGACTCGTCGGGATCTTGCGTCAGCTAGGTGATCTCGCTGAGTAAGTATTGGAATTCGACCCCTCAATCTCTGATTTTTCTTTTTACTTCAACGAAATCTGGGTGTCTACTGTTGAATGATTCTTTGAGTTAATGGTGAAGTTAGAGAAGAAAAATCATCACTTTGCATGAAAGTAATTGGCTTTACTTGTTTAAGTCCTTCTATTGGTGTTCTAGCGATAAATTAGGAAATCACTGTTCGAGATGATTACAAATTGTATGATCCTCCTTTGTGAGATTTTTGATTCCAAGTAAGGTTTTAGCAAAAAGGAAGAAGCTTTTTTGTCTTTGGTTACCTTTGTAACTTGCTGGATTTTTAAAGTTGTAACTTGTATTGGTTCAAAAGGAAGAAACTTTCTTTAAGGATTGTTCTTGCTCTTGACACAGATTTGCAGCAGAGATATTTCACGGCATACAGGAAGAAGTTATGGCTACAGCTTCAAGAAGCAATCAGTTGAAGATCAGATTGCAGCGTATAGAAGCTACAGTGCCTCCACTAGAAAAGGCAGTGCTTGCACAAACAACTCATATTCATTTTGCCTACACAGGAGGTATTTTGTCTTCTTCTCGCTTGTCAATCTTGTAATTGTCTTGACCCAAGGTGTCTGATTCCTGTTAGATTTCCAATTTTAGTGAATAAATAATGTCACCTGGTGCGTTCATTCATGGTAGGCCCAGTTTTCACTTGCCTTTTTACTTACCCTTCTACTAGATAACTCTGGAATCATCAAATTAGTTACATTTACTGCAAAACTTTTAGAATAGATAGACATGGAGCTCAAATGTTAGTAATGGTTGGTGATTTCCTCTGTATTGATATGAAATGTCTTCTAGTCGGATCAGTTTTTGGTTTTTTTTTATCTTTGTGAATCGATCGAGTTGTTTTTACGCCGGTCTCAGGTCTGGAGTGGCATCCTCGTATCCCTAATCAGCAAAATCACCTAATTTACGACGATTTGCCTCGCTTGATTATGGATCCCTATGAAGAGTGCAGGGATCCTCCACGTTTGCACTTGCTCGATAAGTATGCCTCTTCTTTATTAGTCCGTTTACTTCTGTAGTATGTCATCTTGCAGGGTAAAACATTTATATCTGTTTATGTAATGTATGATGTATCATCATGTTACACTCAACCTTTTTTGCTTCCTCAGATTTGATATAAATGGTCCTGGATCTTGCTTGAAGCGATACTCCGATCCTACTTATTTCAGAAGAGCATCAAGCAACCTGAGTCAAGGAACCAAGAAGTTCCAAAGCAATAACAAGAATTGTAAAATTAAGGTTTGGTTTCTCAGATTAAATTAGTAAACGATCTTCTCTACAACTTTCGTTTACTTGACAGTTAGATTTCTGTTTTCTGACATGGACAGAAGAAGAAATCTTCGTCAAGGAGTCGAGATATGGCACGTCTGGCCTCCATGGCTAACCAGAGCGCCAGGTAAAAACACATACTTTATTGGCTTATTGAAGTTTCTGTGCTCCAACGGATGCATACTTGGTTTCTATTCAATGTAATGCTCAATATATATAACTCAAAAAATGGAATTGATTTCAGAAAGACAATTGCTTCATTTAGCTTCAGTGGACAAACCTCTTCTTCTCTTACAGCCTCAACCAGTGACATGGAAAAAAGATCTGATCTGCAAGATCATCACTCTCACTCTTTTGATTCCAGAAGTGGTTCAGGCTACAATGAATGCATCTCAACCGCAACCTCTTCACTACGAAAACCGAAAGGGGTATTCGTTTCATCTAGCTTGACACCGGGCTCTTGCACCATCGCTTCAGTCCTTTCTGAATGTGAAACCGAAGACGCACAGGATAGTTTCCAGTTTAGTCCTTCCCATGGGCAAGCTGCTCGTGGTTCCTCTTGTGTTAGTTGGGATGAGAAAGCAGAGATAGTGGAACCTCTTGGTGTGCAGAAAGATGAAGCTTTGGAAATGATGGAGAAGAACTCTGTTGTGGATGCACTAGATGAGAAAGCAAGCTGTGGAGAAGAGACTGGTAGAGTTGATTATGGAAACTCAGAATCAGGATCACAACAACATACTGGGATTGATGAGGCAAGAGAGATGAAAACCGGTTTGGAGTCTATGGGAGAACAGAGGGATAGTGAGCATGAGACTGAAAGCGAAGGGGACTGTTTTGTTGATGCGCTTAATATTATTGAATCAGAATCTGAAAATGATCAAGGGCTCCAAACTAGTCAAGAAGTGGCCAGCAGTCCCTGTGGTGTTACAGACGAAAGGTTGGAAAAGTCAGTGTGTGAGCAAGAAGTAGAGTCAAATTTCAACACTGTCGAAGGCTCTTGTCGACCAATGGATGAAGAGAAATCTTGCGGTTTAGTGGAAACGTTGTCATCTATAAATGTATCTGATGAAATGAACCATCAAGACCCAGGGTTGAGTTCAGATATAGCCTGTTCACCGCGCCATGATCCTTGTACAAGTAACATTCCCGGTGGAGCTGATTACATGGCATTCACATTTGTTCCTGCTCTTGAAAACAGCTCATCTAATTCATCCAACCTCTTGTATCACAGTGACCTACAGGAACATCAAAAATCAGAAGCTAAAACTTCTAATGACGTTGAAGCCATTAAGTTATGGACTAATGGGGGTCTGTTGGGACTGAAACCATCGAAACCTCAAGTTTTGGCAGTGCCAAGTTCTGTAAGTTCGGACTGCAAGACCGATGAAATGAAAGTTGGTTCTGCAGAAGCTGAAAAGGATAAATCAGGTTATCTATTGGAAAATGCTTCATATAGGCATGTTCTGAATAATTCAAGCTTAGCAACTCCAGGAACCCAAAATCTGATTGTTGCAGACCAGAGAGAGTGCCATGAGACTTCGTCCGGAGTCTTTGGACTCAGCCACAAGTTACTCACTAATGGCTTCCGCAGGAGAGATTCATTTCCTTATGATAGGCAGACTGTACCAGCAACCATTCCAGAGAACGATGAAGTAACGACAGAGAAGAGCCGATCCATTACTGAGAAAACCTTGATGGATCCCTTTAGAGACGAAGCTCCTATTGATTGGATTACTTCGTCCCCACCTCTTCAACACATGAAAATATCTCTCAGTCCCGTTGACACCCTTCAGGCTTCCAGGCTGAAGCTGAAATTCTCTGATGGGAACAACAACAACAACAACGATACATTTTCTTCCTTTCAGCTGCTTCCAGAAGCTGCTACTTCCTTTCCTGATTCTTGTTCAGACGACGACACTTTTTGTAGATCCTCTCCTTACATGTCTGATACTGATTACCTCGGCGATAATCACTCCTTGTCAAATTCTGAGCAGTGGGAAGAATCCAGTGACAGCAATGAAAGAAAAGAGCAAGAACTATATGATTCTTTCCATGAAAGTAGACATGTCGATGAACCTTCCTCTCTAGTGATTGAATCAGAAAGTGGTTGTGTAGACCTTTCTTACCTTCAGAATCCTGCTGAGCCTTCACCACCGCCATTTCCACCTGTTCAATGGATGGTTTCTAAGACCCACTCAGAGAAAGTTGATGACAAAACACAGTCGTTACAACTACAAGACGCTCTCAGGTTCGCCTTTGAGAAGCATATTTCATTGTCTCCAGTCAATAAAGAACTGCCTAACATTGTGACTTCTCCTCCTAAACCTGAACTTAAGGTACGGTGAAGTTTTCTTCTCTTTTCTTAGTTCAAATGATGAATTTTATTTAACAAGCATATGTTCTCATAGGTCCATCTGAAGAATAATGCCAGGGAGGAAAAACAGAAGAGTGCCAAGGAAAAAGAGACTGAAGCTGGAGACTTCTTGCAACAAATCAGAACACAAGTGAGTGCAGAGGATTCTTTTTGTGTATCAGAACACTGTTTTTTATTCTTGTTGCATTCAGATAAGCTTTGGCTACATTCTTGATTTCTTACAACAGCAATTCAACCTGAAACCTGTGGTTATGACAACGACGTTATCTGCTGCTGCAACAACTGACCCTGCAATAAACACTAAGATCAGCGCCATTTTGGAGAAAGCAAACTCAATACGCCAGGTTCATCCTCAAATTGTCTTAAAGAATCTGATATTTGTTTCAGAATCTTACTACTTGTTGTCCCAACTCCAACACAGATTATCTATCACTCACTCACTCACTCTTTCTCGTTTACTTTTCAGGCTGTAGCTAGCAACGATGGAGATGAAAGCGATACATGGAGTGATACGTAAAAAGCAACCTTTTAATCAAAGATTCAGTTTCTTCTCTATAAACTACAGACGTGGCTCGTAGAGAGACCAGCTAGAAATTGGTTTAAGCGTTTTGCAAGCTTTTTTTTTGTTGCTGTTGTATCTCAGTGTCATGTGTATACTGTGTAGATACGAAGTTTTTGTTGTACATGATCTGTATCTTCAGGAAATAAATTAAAAGATAAGCTGTTATGCTCATTCCTACTGAGGAAAACATTTTCGAAACATTTGATTTTTAAAATTTGGTTCTAAGTGAGAAAAAAAAAAAAGGAGTTAATTTTCAAGAGAAAAATGTCCATGCATGTAATGAAGCGAAGTGAGAAAATTGGGTTTTGATAATAACATCAATGCAAAAGAAGGCACATTTTACTATAGTTGTGTGTGTGTGGATAAGTTCCATATTTTTTTTTTAAAAAGTCGTTTTCGATATATTTCCAACTGCGAATAAATAGAAGCATATGTTCTTAGGTCCATTCAAAGAATATTGTCAGAGAGGATAAACAAAGTTCCAATGAAAAGAAGACCAAAACTGGAAATTTCTTGCATCAAATCCGAACATAAGTCGGTGTAATAAATTCTCTTCATGAAATCATATTTGGATTCTTGATATGTTATATCATCTTTTAAATTACATTCCTTCTTTCTTTCATAGCATTAGCATCAATTCAACCTGAGACACGTAGTTGCCACATACACGACCCTACCATGCATAAACACTTACGATTTTTGGAGAACTGTAAACTCTATACGTAATTAGGTCCTTTCTTGTCCTAATTCTATCAAAATTAAAATATCAAATATTTTGCTTAAGATTCTGATTCTTCTCTCTAAATTACTCATGCACGACAGCCGTAGCTTGCGGAGAGACAACCTAAAAAAGGGTTTAATCTTTGTTTTGCAAGCATTTTCTATTGTATCGAATCTCTCATGTGTGTATTGTGTAGTTGATAAGTAGATTTTGTCGTACGTGATATATATCTTCAAGAAAGGAAAATATAAAAATATATATTTGTTGTTATGCTCAATTCTTCACGAAGGTTGAAGTTAATCAATAAACATAAGTAGTTAGGGGAAACTATATTTTTTTTGTTTGAATGCATAGAAATAAATACACATGTTTCGTTATTCTATCTCTGAATATTACACGGAAGAAGATCAGTTTTGTGTCAGCTATGCTATTGATTCTGTAAGCAATCGCAATCAAAAAGTTGAAGGAGAAAGTATAAAAATTGTTTTAAAAAAAAACAAATAAATTTAGAAAAAAAACTTTAAAGAAACGTGAAAAAGTGAGTTGGCAAGTAGAAGAGACTTCGAAGAAGATAAGGTCTTTCGAAAACTCTTTGAGCCGTGAAGTTCGCTTATGTTGTGTGATATTTAATTGTTTCTTATATCTGCCACTTGAATCGAAAGATTAAACAATAGAGATTATGTTCTTGTGTTGTACTGTATGATCTTTTTTGCTAGTTAAACAATTTATCTACAATTGTTAATGCCTGTCTCGCATTTAATTAACATCGAATATTACACATTAGCTTGTGGACATGTGAAAGGAACTAGCTAGTAGTTGTTTTGGAAACAGTCTACACTTATTTCATCTGGTGTTGTTTCTTGGACTGTACAAGTATGGGTGACAAAATTATAAACTCAACGGGATGATAGAAATATACAACATAATTGTGTCTACACCTTTTTGTTGTTGTTGAAAGTGCCCATTTAATGATTGATCAAGAAAGTAGTATCTTACATTAAGTCTTCGCTACAATCCCATGACAAAGCAGCTCACCAAGGTTTTCAGAGAAAAATATCACATGAAAGGAATAGCCTTGCAAATTTTTTTTTTTAATTAATTCATTTACTTGATTTTTTGTTATTTAACACTCTGTATCCCCTACTGAATAAATAATAAAACATTCCCACAAATCAAGTTATAGACATAATTAATTAGTATTTTCAACTACATTTGTTTCCAGTTTCCACTATTAATTGACAACCAATCGGCTGACCTTTTGATCGTAGCTCGTAACCTAGGGACCCAAAAAATATCTATCTTTCTTAGGTAGTCTGAGTTACGTTAAATCAGACATATTAGTATATGTCATATAGTTGGGATTATATTCAAAACTACGTCTAAAATTAAATTCCAACAACGTAATTCAAGTGTAATGGTAGGGTGGATTCAGCCCTAGCTTGGGCGAAAAAGCGTAAAACTTGGTATAGTATTGGCTTAGGCTCCATCAGACCATCACTGCATGTGACCCTTTCGTCATTTGTACATCGGCTTATATGATTTATTTTATTTTTCGTGAGATTGTGAAAGTTTTTTTGTCAAGAAACTTACTCATCACCCAAATATAGTAAGGCACATTTCAACGAAATATGGAAATTCCGTATAAATAATAATAAAATATAGCAAAGGGTTTGAAACTTTTAGGGCAAGTCTTTGTCAGTTATATTTTAATTTCATCCAAGGTATTAATTCTCAACTGCAAAGGCAGCAAAGCAAACTCTCAATTTGTTTTGGTAGCAACTGTATTTATATCAGCATGTACGTTCTACGAAATCGAAAATACAACCTTTGGTAAACTAAAATTAAATAATTCTCCTCGATTTGTTCCTCTTTTTTTCCTTTACTTTTTAAAGTTTTTTCTCTTTACTTTTAAATTCTAAATCGAAAATAAAGATTACCAATGCATGTACCCTCAAGGAAAAAGTGTACCTTTTACCCCAATTAAACTAAACACGTCCAAAGTTCATTTTACTTATTCATTCCACTTTATCTAGCAAGCAATAATCAAACAGAATTAATAGTATTGGATGTCGCTTTTAAACTGTGGAATATGGAGCCATTAGTATTGAAGGTTGGTACTCTCGGAAAGAAACTTCATATTAGTATATATCAAACATGTTCTCCTCATAAACCCCATGAACGTAAAAGATCAATAAAACCAAATTACATTATATGCTTGACCATGGGAACAAACTAAATTTCATTTGATCCTCTATTAATTATAAAATACGGCCAGTTCAAAATATATATGAGCATAATCCGACAAGTTGGGATATAAATGGATAATTTATTATTTTATTCTATATGATCAGTAAAGTATAAGTCAATTATCTCTATAATAGACATTAAAGAGAAAGAACTATAATAATTTCCATTCTTTATTCGTCTAATTAATTTTAAATGGCTTTATTAAAGATAGGATTAAAGAACAAAACCCATACAAAAGATTTTGCTTTGCTTTAAAAAGAGAGCTTTTTTATAAAGTGAATTTTTTGAACCCAAAAGAAGCACACATTGAAAAGTGTAAGAGTTGAAAGGAGAAAAAAAAAGGGCAACCAACAAAAGTTAGTCACCAAATCCACTGAAACCCTAAAGAAAGAAGGAAAAATATGGCCTAAGAAAAAAGATAATCTACCTTTACAGGTTACAACTAAATTACATGTGTCTATATATACATACGCTGCGTATGTATATAGTCTTCATCTATGACTAAATTTGCTTTGTTTTATAAAGCATATTTATCTAGAAAATCAAGCACGCAATGTAATATGTAAAAGTACTCCATATTGAACATGCGATCACAATTCTAAAATGAAAAACAAAAAATCGTATAATAGTTGTATGTAATTCATAGTTGTGTATAGGCGTACAATACAAATTTTCTTACCAAATTGTAAACAAATGTAACTGTGGGTCAGTTTGTTACCAAATTGTTATTTTCGATATGGCTATAAACTTTAATCCAATCACCTGAAGAGGAATAGGAATACAGTAGTACAATTGTTTAAGAATCAGAATACATTATCTTTATATGAATACTTTGCAAAAATAGCTCAATGGATGAAATTGCTCTTCTGCATTTATATATAGGCACATTTATATTCCCTTTTTGTGTATGTTTTAATTGATATTTAACTTAAAAGTCGATCTCTTTTAAAAGTACTTAAAAGTTGTTCTTTTGCGACTCTGTAGTATAAAGGTTCCAATGAGAAAACATGTATAGTATTAAAAAGCACGAATTTGAGAAGAAAAGAGAAACATGAACATCGATTAGTGCTTTCTTTTTCCTTTTTCTTTTACTCTTCTTTTTTTCTTTCTCCCTTTCTCTCCTCTTTAACACTTTCTTTAGCGTTTTATAACGTACGTGAATTATGTCAATTGCTCAACTTTATTTTATTTTTACTATGCGATATATCTACTCAACCATTGTGTATATTAATCGATCAAAAAAAGAAAAAGATTGCACAAATTATTAGTCTAAGTTTTACACTATCCATCAATTACTGATAGGAAGGGATTCATATGATAAATTTCCGAGATTAATTCAATATTCTCTACAAGATTACACTTTAAAAGGAATAGTATAACTGAAGAAAATGGAAGGATGATCGGGAACACACCTGGTTAGAGGGGCCCACAAGATGATGTGTGCCTTTGAATTGAAAGCTGATCTCTATTTAGGCTTATTCATCGATCTCTTCTCCTTCTCTACGCAACACCATAAAACGCTCTTTCTCGTCGGCGGCTTTGTCCAAATCCAAATCCTTTTCACTCAGATAACATTCAGTGAAATATAATGATGTAACGTTATATCGATCTACAACCATAAAACTCGAAATGGAACATTTTTTATTATTATATAATTTCATATTGTCATTTGTAATATAATCTCAAATCTTTACATTTCTAATCAGAGTCTCTAAAATTAAGATAACAAAGATACATGAAAAAGAACATTTATAGGTTTATATATAGTTGTGATTTTCCCGTCATTTATGAGATTTAAAGAACAATAACAATTGTGTGATGTTAAAACCTTACATTTTAATCTCATATTGAATATTAATTATGGTTTGAATTGGTGATATTTTTTTTTTCGTGGAACAACCTCAGTTCGGAAAATATAAGAAGAATGCCATTAAACGTATTTGACGTTTTAAACTTTTTTTCTTTTCTTGTGCAAATGAAGTTTTGAAACTGGCCTCCTCCCCTCCAAATCCCTGTTGGCACACATGCACAAGACACAAAGTTCATCTTAAAAGAAAAGTAAAATCTAATAAATATTGTACGAGTTGGTTTCGTCAGTCAAAACCATTTTATTCAAGAAATCCTCATTTGGATAGCTTGTAAGTAATAATTATACTAATCTTAGGCTTTATATATTCAGTTATATTAATCTAAGTTCTAACTAATTGCACTTGTTATGCTTCTATACCGCTTGTTCGAAAAAAAAAAGAAAAAATACTTCTATACTTTAACAAAAAATACTTCTATACCGCTTGTTCGACGCTATTGTTCCAAGCTTTAATTAACTTGTTTGATGCAAAAAAAGTACTCATTCTGTTTCATATTAAGTTATAGAAGTAATAAATCTTGATAAAGTCTAGTATTTCTTTCTTAAAAAAGTTAAACAGTATTACTCCAGAAAACTTTTTATAAAAATATACGGAAAGAGTATAGAGACTGTTGTACTGTGTACACAGTTTTGGAGAAAAAATAAAAAATAATACAGACATTTTGTCAGCTGAAATGGATCGATAAATTTCTTTGAATGCAGTAAACAATAAATGCGCCTAACATATTCTTTCGTATAGTTTATATATATATTCTCCCTAATAACACTATTGCTTTTTTCTCCTTTCCTACGATAAAGATATATAATAATTAATAATAACGTTTTCAAAAAACCTTTACATAAAAAACAAAAAAGCATTGAAATCTTCTTCCTATAAACGTCTCTTCTCTCTATCATCACTGCAAGAAACTTAATCACAACTCTCCTTTTCTCTCTCTCTCTCTCTCTATCTCTCCTTCTCATTTTAATGGCGACTCAAGATTCTCAAGGGATCAAACTCTTTGGCAAAACCATAACATTCAACGCCAACGTCCCACAGACGATTAAAAAAGAAGAGCCAGAGCTGCAAACAACAACAGCCGTTAAATCATCATCATCATCGTCGGATCTGACGGCGGAGAAGCGTCCAGACAAGATCATAGCATGTCCGAGATGCAAGAGCATGGAGACTAAGTTCTGTTACTTCAATAACTACAACGTTAATCAGCCAAGACACTTCTGCAAAGGCTGCCAGCGTTACTGGACAGCCGGTGGAGCTCTCCGGAATGTTCCCATCGGCGCCGGTCGCCGGAAGTCCAAACCTCCGGGACGTGTCGGTGGATTCGCCGAGTTGCTTGGCGCTGCGACTGGAGCCGTCGTCGATCAGGTCGACCTTGACGCTTTGCTGGTGGAAGAGTGGCGAGCTGCTGCGTCTCACGCTGGTTTCCGGCATGATTTTCCGGTGAAGAGACTCCGTTGCTACACCGACGGTCAATCTTGTTAATTATTTTAAAATTGTTATTTTGTTTTGTTTCGGGTTTGGGTTTGGGTGGTTTTTTTTTCTGTTTAACCCGTTTAGCAAGAACGTGGTTAAAATTCGCTTTGCTTTTTGCTTACTTGGATACGTACAGGCTAGCAACAAAAAGATTAATTAATTAATTAGGAAGTTTTAAAACACACTTGCTTCTCTAATCTCTACTAAACAGCTGTCGCTTTTTAATATTTCTCGTTGAATTTTTAGTTTGTAAATTGAAGCTCGTGGGATTTTTCATCTAAAAAGAAAGACGGTGTCGTTGACCATTAATTATCCCTTAAACTATTTATTTCGAGATCTGTATAGTATTATAGTACTATAATTAATGTCGATTGGATTAGCTAGTGGATAGTAATATTATAGCTCAATCTCAATTTAAGTTTCTGATCTCAGTAGCTTAATTTGTATATCATCGTTTAAGTGTACGTAAAGTTTATTAAAGATTATGGACGTTAGTCTGGTTTAACTTTTGATCAAGAAACCTCATTTAATTGGGCATTAAAGTTTTCACTTTTGAGCAATAAACTGAAAACCTACTTACAAAAGTAGAATAAGAAAATACTGCATTCGAAATGTTGTAAGATCACTAAACAAGTTTCTTTTTGTTATTTTTGTAAAGGGAAATACATTCACAAGTTCAAGTATAACTTTTAGTATAGGGAAAAGCACATTAATTTAGATCTTAACGAAAACTCTAATCCATCAAAATATATACCAAGATAAAACATTTATGGGTTATAATAGCATGTCACGCATTTTAGTGTTCGCTAAAAAGTGATTTTACAGGCTAATGATAAAGGTAAACAGAAAATGTCTAATCAGTTACATGATGTAAGACGATTTTTAAAATCGACCCCAAGTAAACGGCAACGAACCTAAGACCAAGACCGTCCCAAATTAACGAGAAATTTTCTTTAACAAAAAAAAAAGTAACTCGCGACTCCACAACCAAATTGTTCAACAGTGAGTATCACATTCGATGAGAAACTTAACACATCCGAGAATATTTAAGAATTTAATTTCATAATTTACGAGACACGAATTTAAAGTAGAATCATGAAGCTAACGAGAAAAGCTACTGTGTCTATTTTAAGCACATAAAAGACTTAAGACAGAAGAGACAACAAAATCAGGACTTGTGTGCAAGTCATGTCCTGTTTTGGGAAAATAAACGGTGGGTCCTGTGAATTGAGTTCTGGGTTGGTCAGATTTTATAAATGCATAGCGGACAAAATGAATCAAATGAAATCTGAAAAGAGTTAAAAACGAGAGGTTTTGGATAAAAGAAAAAGAGAACACAAAGTTTGACTTGTGAGAGGTTAATAAGAGAAGGAAACTTCAACAACCAGATGAAAACAAATCCTACAAAAAGGTCAAATAGTAACATCCGTATCTCAGAAGAACACATAAGCGAAATGACAGTTTTACTTCATCCATTTAAAAGACAAATAGTTTCTAAAATCGAAGCAAAGAGAAGTAAAGAGAGATAAAGACTGAGATGATTTTGGACTCATCACTCACTCAGGACATGATTTTGGCAGACCGGACATAAAGGCTGTCGACGACTTTCCCCATGTTAGCAATGGTGTCAAGAGTAGCAGAGTAGATAGCATCAGCCTTTGGATCTTCAAATATGATCAAGCATCCAGCTCCTTGATCCAACGTACCTGCAAATTTCTTGTCAAGTATCATCTGAGAGAGCTTCTTCTCCACATGGTCCAGAGGCAATCCAATCAGCTCAGCAATGTGAGCAATCTCAACTCTCGAGAAAGGCTCGATCAAACGGCACAGGTTCTGCTCAAGAAGCGTGTCGTAGAGAGAAGAGAGATGCCTGTGGACGATCGGGTCATCCTCTAGCTGCGCCTTGTAGTCACGGAGAGCGTTCTCAAACAGTTTCAACGACCTCTTCGAGTGAGCATCAGCGACTGCTTTCATGGCATCAAGATCCGGCCCAACGTACTGTAGTCCAGCCTTGGAGGAGATGATCCCCGCAACGTCATCAGCTTGGCTAACCATGATCTTGCACAGCAGCATGTATTTCAAACTGAAAACCGCTCTTGGATCTCCGAGAGCGTTGAAAGACTCAAACGCTTCGAAGAAGTAGCTGTATCCGGTTTTGTAGTCCTTCTCTTCAGCGTGAAGAATCCCGCTCTGGAGATCGATGGTGCCTTGTTGCGCCGGTGGGACGTAGATAGCGTTCGCAGCTGTTCTAGCTGCGGTGAGTGCAGCTTTTGCCTTTGGTAAGTTTCTCAACGAGAAGTGAAGTTTGCTCTCTAGCAAGTCAATGTCGACGAGAAGGAGCTTATCATCCAATCTCCTAACCTCTTTCACCAAAGTACTCAACAGCGCCAAGGCTTCAACATACTCCTTGTTCTCCATCAAAAGAGCAGCTAACCTAGCCTCCACTCGCTGCCTGAGGAAAGTACGCTTCTCAGCACGGGTCCACTCGACCATTTCTTTGCAGAGAGTGATCTGGAGATCGGTTGTTCCGGGGATCTTTGCCACGGCGTCGATGATTCCTCTGACGATTTTGGCGGTTTTGGCCTTGGGGATCAGTGAGAAGAAAGGTCTCAGTTTGGTTAACAGTTTACGGAGATCCTCGCCTCTCTTCTCTTCGGTGAGACGGTCACAGAGGTTAGTGATGGCTTGCTCCTTGACACGCACAGCCTCTGGAGATGAAGAAGGGTCTTCTATGACCTGGTACAGTATCGAAATAGCCTCCCTGCTGTTGGCTTCTTGAGCCAGGGTAAGCGTCTCTGTTGTAGCCGGATACGAAACCATTGTGTGTTTTGTGCAAACTCAAATCCCCTGCAACAAAGAAAGAGCCATACATGTGTTTATGCAATCTTTCAAATATTCATACTCTATATGTTGCCAACACTAAGTAACTTCATCTCTTGTTCATTCCAATAAACAAGATTATCATATAAATCAAGAACAAAGCATCAAAGACACTTAGAGATCCATCAAAGACGAGGTAAAACGAGGCTAAAAGAGCACAATTTCCGATTGCGAAGCACGTAATTTTGAGAAATAAGATGAAGATTCATCGAGTAGTTACTAAAATATTCAGTTCTAATTCTTCGATTCGTCTACTTTTAAGATCCGTTTCGTGCTAATCAGTGTAAGATGTTAGCTTAGGAGATCCTCGAGCTAATCCACAAATCGGATTTTCTTCACTAAGATTAAACTAAATTGAACAAAGCTAAAACCCTAGAAACTATGGGTAGAGGGAACCGGATTTGGATAAGAAATTGAAACAAATGGCATATAGATAAACGCAGAAACAATTAGATCTGATCAGAAAATTGAGAAGAACGACGAACTTACCGATGAATCGGCAGAAATCGTCGTCGTCGTCTGTGTGATTGGTGGTGGCTTCGAGCGACGGTAGAGAGAAAAGAGGAAGTCGAGATTCTGTCTTGAAAGGGAAGATAGAGATATACACTTTTCTCGTTGTTTTCAAAATATACAAAGGGTATACTTGTCATTGCCCATTTAGGAAACTGAAGTCAGGGATTAGAGAACGCTGAAATTCTGCGTCTCAAAAGTCAAGCGGTTCTTATGCCAGACGCCAAACGCTGCAAAAGATCCGCGTTTTCTACCAATCTAGTTTTTGTTTATCAGTCGCTGATTTTCGTTTTTCTTTAAGCTCTAAAAGTCATGCAAACGCATTTCGTGAAAACGCGCGGCATGGAAACGGTTGTTTTGTGATTCAGGCCTAGTGGTGGCCCAGGTGAAAAGCCCTATGAATGTTATTTGTTATTTTGAGTTGATAATTCACATACAACTTGTTTTCAATATCCCTAGCTATGAATGTTATTTGTTTGGAGTAAAATTTGTTTCTTACGTACGTCACGTCAATTTTCTATTGGAAGGTAATCAAATAATTCTTATAACAAGAACTCCCAAAAATTAAACAACAAAAACCAAAAAAAAAAAAAAGTTGGAACACAAACATAACATAAAAGAAAAAAAACATCGTTAGTTAAGAAATCTCAGACGACAACATACAAAATATAAATGCTTTTTATATAAAAAAAAAGGAGATAAAGAAATAAAAGTGTTGAGATATCGATGTATATGGGGAACGAATATATGAATTAAGAAGCTTAGAAGGTGACGTCAGGGACCATTCCAAGCTCGTTGAAAACTTTAGGACAATCAGCGAGAGGGGTCTTCCTCATGAACCCAAGTGGGTTAATGGTTCGAGTCTCGTTAGAGACAATGCCATCATTAGCAGTGAGACTGATCCTGGCTGCGTTTCTTAGGAACTCTTGGTTGTTCACTTCGCTACACTCTGGGTCCGGTGACTGGACGAGGACGATCTCGCACACTTCCTCTTCGTGGTCTCCCATAACTTCCATCTGGTAGTTTCCGATACTGTCGGTCACAGCTTCTTTGGTCAGTGTCACTGTCTGGTTCTCACGACCCTTGCACTCAAGCTTTACCTTTGCTCCTGAAATACATAACAACGACGAAGTAAGTTTCTTTCTAATCTTATAGAAACTTACACATGTGATGTGAATAACCAGGGTACTCGTGACGTTTGATGACGCTATGTCGTTTCAAACGATGCTGGTTTTTTGTCTTTTTCTTTTAGCGTCTAATAGAATTTAAAACAACTAACTGCGAAAAGAAATATAATTCTAGAAAATGAAAAATTGTATATAAGTTTATTGTATTGCAAAACGCAAAATCACGATATGATTGTATTAAAATGAAAAATAGTTTAAAACTACAAAACTGTGATTTGTTTTCTTTTTGTTTGTAAAATTATACGAAAATTAGCTTAAAAAAATATTTCTTTAAAAATCACCATATAAACTATATACAAAATATGAGTATTGTGTAAAAAAACATATTGCTTGAAATTATTTTCGTGTATTTTTCTTACTTTATAATATAAACAAACATTGAACTAAACCAAAATGGGATTTGTGTAATCTATAGATGTTCATCATATTGATTGTAGGGATCACATGATTCACATATATGCATATAGTTTATTAATAAAGAATGTAATGTCCTTAATATATATTACCTTCGAGGAATTTGCTGATGCGGGTAATGAATTGGACACGGCAGGTGTCGCAGTAGACGTTTCCTTTAATATGGAAACGGTCGAAGTCGTCGGCATCAGCGGCGGCGAAGTGAATGAGTGTGGTGAAACATAGGGCAGAGGCAAGGAAGACGATGAAAAATTTGGCCATTATTATGCCTTAATCCTTTTTTTTTCTTGTGTTTTTACTTAGGTCTTCTCCTCTCTTGGTTTTTGTGGAAGTTTATTTGTAAATTTAGTTTTGGGGGTGAACAAATAGTAAGCTTTGGTTGAGATTAGACGCTATGATGCAACCAAATATTTCCTTATATAGAGAACAAATAGACAAAACAACAAAACATGTGGTTTCAAATCTATTTTTGGAAGTGCTTGTTTATTTTTGGTGTTTGTGCTCTTGAGTTTTGTACGGTTCTGTATTCTTTGAACCCGATCTTTTCTCATTGCCATCTATTATTTTCTGTTCATAATTTATTCTCTTGTAGTTGAGTCTAGTTTTGTGGTTAATGGATTCAATTTTCTGTATGTCTTTTAATGTATAAAATTCAGTTATATGTAGTCGAGTCTAGTTGTTTGCCATCTATGCATGTGGGTGTCGAACCAGAATTATGTTTATAAATTTGAACTGTACATCAAGCTGGGGTAGCTCAGTTGGTTAGAGCGTGTGGCTGTTAACCACAAGGTCGGAGGTTCGACCCCTCCCTCTAGCGACTCTCATTTTTCACCCAAAAAGTGAAAAAAATAGAGTTCCACTTTTTTTTTTGCATCTCAGCTATCATTATTTTTTTTTATAAGGGAGAGAAGAAAAAAAATGGAAGCAATAAGTACCGTATAGCTTCAAAATGAAAAAAAATGAGTTGAGCAAAAAAGTCTAGAGCTAGATATGAATCTGTGATTTTGAATTGTTGGAAAAATAAAATATACAAAAACCAAACTATAGAGGTTGTTGTACAAGAGATCTGAATCTATAACATATTTCAAGTGTTGTTGTTACTTGTTGTATCATCACCAAGCTAAAACAAGAAAACAATGTACAGATGAATCGTATTATTGTATTTGTACTTCCTCTGTTTTCGCCAAAGTAAAAGAAAATCGAGAACGCAGCAAACTTTCTTGATCCGCACCAATCTCCCAAACTGTATAGTAAAAAAAAAAGGACGAGGAGGGCAGTAACCGGTTAAACCTTATAAGCTGGCGGTAATAAACGTCGAAGTCTCTTGCTGTTTGATGCTATCTGCAACATGCGCAACAACTCCAGCTCCTGCTTTGTAAAGTCTTTCACTTTTCACCTGAACAAAGACCAAAACCTCTCTCTCTCTCTTAGTCCATATTAAAACAGCTCCAAATTAGATGAAGATGTTGGAAGTTTACATGAATGTTGTTATGAGCTAAGTAAGGCCAGAAAGTGGAGTGGAAGCTGACATCAACTTTCTTCCACCCTAAAGTCTGCAAACCACGGATCATTTCATCTGCCAATATTCGTCTTAACTGTTAATTTCTTGCTGATTTAGAAGAACCAAACAAATGTTTGCGATAATAATTCGCTTTTTTCTTCACCTTCCACTATTTCATGGTACTCGAGTGTGGTCTGAGGGCTAGGCGAGCTTTGTGCGGCTTCCTTGGCTTTAGCAGCTTCTGGAGGGAAATGGGCTCCCTCTGATGATACAGGTGGACAGTATACTACATCCACAACGTGCTTGTATCCATCTAGAGACCGTCGTGGAGGCTGCGTGTAACATGAAAACATGGATAAACCACTTCTATCAGTCTTACTCTTTAAAAGCTAAATAGTTTGAATACACCAACCAATCTTCTCTAAGCAATTTGAGAGAAACCGAACTGCCAAAAATATCTTCTATGATCTTAAAGAAAGGTCTTGAATAAAGGGAAATGTTTTCCCTATGACCATTCACCACCATGAACATCTCACAACAAACTAACATTGGTAAGTCCCTTTTTCTAGCTAGTGTGCTACAAGTTTCAAAGTCGATATCAAGTTATATACAACTTGTATAATACAAGGAACCGGAAATCAAATAGGATTAACATAAAAAGCTTTTTTTGTTGCTTCGGATTAAATTTAACGTACCTTGAAAAGTTCGGTTTCTCTCCTTATGGAAGAAGTACGCCAACCAACCATGTCTAGTTGATGTCAAAGGAAACGGTTAAGAAAACAAACGCAGACAACACTAGGAATCATGCTCGAAACAAGTTAAACAGCAACATAAACACACAGGATACGGTCATAAGATACGTTTGCATATACAATCCGGGATCGAAACGCCCCTAGAGCCGATCTGCCATACAAGGATATAAATGACGATTTCAAATAAGTCATCATTGTGGGGTATAATGATTGATAATTTGCTAAGAGCCATTCATTACTCACAAGAACTTCAGATCATCAGCGTCAGATGCCATCCTCAAGAGCAGGGGTGGTTTATAAGCTTTTCCGTCAGTGAGAAACAACTGGCTCCCAGTCCGGCCAACAAAGAACGGAGCTATTGGTGCAGCAAGTTTTTCCAGTATAGGAACTCCTAACAGAAAAGGTAGCTGAAACAAGAGATACAATTTTTAGGAACCACCAACTTCTTTCTCAACTAAGCATACAAACATAGAGAAACTATCTGATTCCAATTAGGATCAGAGAAGAAGAAGAGAACCTGTTTTCTGCCTCTCACTCCTAGATGAGGAGTTGCCAAGGTGATGAAATTCATGGGTTCGAGCCCGGCAATCCTACCTTTCACAAGATGTGAGTTCCCAGGTTTAGAGACAGCACCGTCACTGGCCTGTGACATTGCCGCTGAGTAAAGAACAGCAACGGCGTGTCTAGCGAACAAGCCGCCGAGGGAGTGGGCTAGAAAGGAAATCTTCTTTAAGCTCTTGCTCTTTTGGACAACTTGTCTAACCTATTCATCTCTCACATCAGAAATGGGAACAGAGATCACAGTTAAGGAGTAGAAATGACATTGTAGGAATAAAAAAAAAACTCACCTCTTCCGCTAGTCGCTTTCCAGCTCCGTCAACACCACCAAATGTTTTAGTGAAAGTGTTGGAAGAACTTGCTGTGCATGTTCAGGGGAAACAGAGTAAAATTAAAAAAGCAATAGGTGTGATTTAAACCTGGAATACAAGAACAAGAGTACAATAGAGAATAAAGAAGAGTAACAAAAATGACTTGTGGTCTTCCATACACAGTAGTACACTCCAACAAGTGCTCAACTAACAGAGGAAAGTTGAAAGGAAGATGAGCATATACCATAAATCAAGAATCGTCTTCCAAGGCGTCTTTTCATCTCAGCTTCTACGTAGAGCCAGTCGCTGGGACTGCAAGTAATGGTGTCACAAGTTGCAAATTCTCAATATGCAAAATCATTCACAAACAAATTGACATGTAAGACATCATCATATACCTGGCCAAGATACCATGTACAAGAACAAGAAGGTGATCAGGTTCATTTTTCTCATCCGTGTCGCCTTTCGATACCGAAAAATTCCGTTGGGCTGTGGCACTCATTGCTTGCACCCTGAGTCCCTCTAGGTTCCAGTTTTTGCTTGACCCTGCTTGCACAGAAATCAAACAAATGAACACCAACAGGTCATCATTTTACCATCTCTCGGAGCTTCTCTGCACTGAAATTGATTCCCCTATACAAATCACATGATACTACTATCGATTTATTCAATTGATCAAGCCTAATCCTCAGCTAGTACAGAGACAGATTCAACACTATCAATTCCAACTCTCAAGATCCACTATTCATTCACATGATCGAACAAACCAATCCGTCAAATCCACACGACAAACACTAAACGAGCATACACGACTCAGAATCGAAACCAATTACCGAATTCGAAATTGAAAATCTCCGAATAACCACAAGAGCACGAGGAGGACGGCGATGAAGAAGAAGACGAAGACGGAGAAGAAGCTGAAACGACGCCAGGAAACTGCCGCGCTCTGCCGGAGCTTCGTCGCTTAGCGAAACGACCACGATCTGGTAAGTATCTACAAGGAGGTTGAATCCAGGAAGCCGTAGACATTGATACACGACTTGAGCTTTATATATAAACAGAGAGAGAAGTCAAAATCAGAGAAAGATCCTTCAATCACGGTTTTTCAGAGTGACGTCAGCCTACAGAACCATCCATGCCGCTACGTTATCCTCATCACAGAGACCCATGCTCTCTCTCTCTCTCTCTCTCTCTCTCTGTGGTTTTTATTTCCCCAATTTTGCCAAAAACAATCAATCATCGACTTACCAAATTTTCTGGGAGTAAAATAATTTCGGCTGCTGTTGATAAGCGACTCAAGCACCTTACAAAAAAGAGAAAAAAACACAGAATATTTTAATCGTCCAGAAAACGATCGAAAGATTGGAACGTAGGAGTTTTTGGAGTTTTATATTCAAAAGTTTAAATTCGGACCAGATTCTTTCATCTCCCAAAACTCCAAAACGAAGCCATATACTCTTTGTTTTTGTTTTTTTTTTTTTTTCGTTCGTATTAACCAAATAAAATCTGCAAAACTCTTGTACCTACCCTCAGAATCTTTGTTCGTTTTTTTTTAATAGAATTGAGTTTTTTTAGATCCACAAAATTTTGTTTAGCTCTGGTAGTATTCTTTGCTCCACGGTAAGCTTATTGATTGAACCGTTATGATCGGCCCAATTCTGTTTGACATCATCGTTCAAAAAGCGCAAAAAGCGCAACAAGAATGAATTTTTATCTTTACCTTCTTGGGTATCTCCCATTTAGTGTGAGAGATAGCTACCCAATCAATTCACTACTGTTAGAAAAAAAATAAAAAAAAACTATATAGAACATTAAGAAAAAATCAAGAACAACTAACAAAACCGTATAGTTCAACATCAAAACAAAGTCCGCTCACAAAACATTCATACAAGTTATGTATATGCAATTACCTAGTTACTTTACATTCAAACAAGTTATGTAAAAAACAACACACATAATGATAGAGACAAAAACTTTTACCCAAACCTGATGATAACTTTTCTTGTAAAGCGTTATGTTTGGAGACCGATAGCGTATGCACTATATATATTTAATATTTATATGAAATTAACTAAGGAAAATATAATCTCAAAAGGTTTTTTTGTCAAATCAACAAAAAAATGTTTTTAATCCTTGTCAGTATGATAATATCATAAAAATATGCAGTAATTAATTGTATGAAAGTTGTCGTGAATGTTACAAGGACAAGAAGACAAAGTAATTTAATTGTTATTTATTCAAATCTCATCTTATAAAGTGGTATTTATATTGTGGAAGCTCCCTTAGCCTAGTGATTTGATTAAGGGTTTATTAATGCTTTTACACTAGGAGATCTGTGTCCCAAAGAATACGATTTATTGTCAATTATGCAGATTATTGAAGATATATGAAAAAGTGGTATTTAGACCTATTTAATTTTAATTAGAAAACATCTGACAAATAATTCAAAACAGTTTTTGATTTATTTTGTTGATGAAATCCTAATTTTCCAATAACGTGGGATTTTTAAAATTTTGTATAAATCACTAATCCAATAACCTTGGATTTTGAATGGTTTTTTATAAATACTAGGAGAGCACCCGCGCAATGCGCGGGTTTTGTCAATTTTTTTAATTTTATTCTTAATATTATTTTGTTTTGTTTAAATATCATTTTGTGTGTGCAAAGATTATCTTTTGGGGTAAATTTTCTTTAAATGTTCAACAAATGGAATAAGAATTTATTTATTTACACTAAAAGTGTATTACAGCGTTGATAGTATGATTAATTCTATTATAATATATATTTGTGATTCATATGTGAAAATGAAACGTACTTTAAAAGTGTTGTAAATTGTTTCTGGTGATGGTTTTTCAGTCGAGAAAGGTACCCATACTTGGTACATCTCTTCTTTATATGTAATAAGTGAGCATATATACAGTATATATGTTAGTCTAATAATTATGTTTGGTGTTTAATTGATGATGAGAAACAACCATAATGCTAGTCGTAGGATAACGTTAAACGCGACCACAATAAAATGAATTCAGAAGCATATTACCTACATGAACACGTGTACATCCTTGTGGTAGATCGTCTCTATTTTTATCAGTTTATCTATGTAATCTATTACTTCCGGCAAAGAAGAGTAGATTTATGATTTTTAGATATATGTTTTTTAGGTTCATCCACCAAATTGACTTTGATTCAGGTCAAACAAAATCAAAGCCAGCCAAAGAAAATCGATTGGCCCTTCATTTAGAGAAGCGCACATGTCATAAACAAAAGATGGAAACGAACAAACGAAAAATATCAAAAATGCCTAATAAGTAATAATGAAAGAGCATCTTCGACCTAAAAAAAAGTAATTATGAAAGAGCATCGATCAAGCAACTTCATCGAACGAGACCTTCCAGGTCTGATCAGTGATCACTTCTTCTGCAACAATTTCTCTAAAGCAGAAATTCTATTTCTTGCAGCCAAGAGTTCCTCATGTTCAAGTATGGCGCCAAGCAAAGAAAAAGAAGAAGAGAATCAATAACACTTTCCACATAAGTTTCTTCTTTGGGCTGGGTTTTACAGAATTTTGAACCTGCAAGTCGAAACAGGTGTATAAACATAAGTCTTTGGAGGCATAGAGAACACACCATAACCTGATACAATTTTAGCCTTATGATTTTGTCCTTAAAAAGCAAAAACCTGAAACTGATGGGACTTTTTTCTTACTTGAGGAAAGAATTATTAAAACAGAACACACAACACACAACACTCTCTCTTTATAAGGACGAACATTATAATGTGATATTAAACTTCTCTCTTGTAAACTAACGCAAAGTTTGAAACCAATATGACATTTTCATACCTTTTTAGTCCCATTGACGTCATTGATTTCCTTTACTGGTGAAATTTTCTTGACCAAGTCATTAGATTCAGCAACAACATCATTCTCCACTTTCTTGCTCACAAGCTCGGATGCCTCTCAAGATTTCGTTGATGCATATATGAGCCAAGAACTTCATAAACATCCAACTCTGCGACAATCATGAGTTCTCCGTTCACAAGAAATCCACCATCTTTGTCATGAAGTTGTGAAAGGGGAAGCATTGCTGGAAATCCCCAAGTGGTAGTCTTGCCATCAAAACAATGCTCTGTTTCTGCAGCAATGTCATCTAAATAGTTAGTTAAGTAGCAAATAAAACACGTCATGAACATTTAAAAAAAAATACAAGACTGATCTGAAAACTCCCTCAAGAATACAATATTCATAAAACATGTATTAAATTTCGTTCGGTCAAAAGGTTTAACGTGTGTAAGTTCTAGATCTCAATTCACAATCAGAACAGTGTCTAGTCAATATTAAACAGAAGTAATCACATAACCAAAAAAATCGAAATCAAAATCTGCTCAATATTATCCCTAGATAGATATTGAAAATATTGTGTTCTTTCTCCGCCATTTCTCCACAGCCTTGGTTCGGAACACAGACATTCTACATAGCAAACACCAATTTGTGTGTCACTAATGATAATGAAACAAAGGTAATGAGATTGGTCTCCAGATGAAGTTGTACAGTTGAATTCCTTTTGTCCTAAATTGCAAACACAAGATATAATACGAAAACCAAAACCAGAATGAGGAATAAATTTAGAGTTAGCCTCTAATATAACAAGGAACAACATTCAATGTAATTGTGGTGAAAACTTGCAATTACCCAACTGGACATGTACTCGTCAAACAAACTAATAACAGACTTGATCTCCTTCTCTCCAGAAGAACAGATGAATCTGCAATGGTGTGATGATCCAACATAACAAACAAAGGTTAAAAATCTGTGAAACAAAAACCATAAAAGAGTCAAGAAGCTACAAGTGAGAGAAGAGGTAAAGACGAACCCTTTAGGCTTGTTCAGAGCAAAATAAACCTTTGGAGGAAGTTTCTTGGGAATACGATTCCCATTAACATAGATATTGTCTCTCTCTGGATCGACTCGAGTCTGCAATAAACAAAATTGCTATGGCTTTATCAAAGTTTGAAACTTTGAACAATCTATTTTAATCCCTAAAAGCAGAGTTTTTTTATACCTGTTGAGTGGTGCAGAGAACACCATTGACAGTAGCCTTTCCATCAAAAATAAGCTCTTCAGAGGTTCTTCTCGATGCAACTATCATTACATTAGATAAAAGTTCCATCATTTCGAAAAATTTCAAAGGAATCAAAATGTCAGATTGAAACAGAGGAGAGTGATTATCAGTGATTTGTTACCTCCAGCAGCAGCGAGAACCTTGCTCAAACGCTGAGGAGGCTCTTTAATGTTCTCGTTGTAAAACCTACGCGCCGCCTTGGAGAGCTTTGGCTCGGAGTGTGAAGCCGGGGAGGAGGAGGCGGAGGCAGATGCGGCGGTGGATGCGGGTTGGTGTTTCCTCTTCTTGGTCTTCTTCTTCGGGTTCTGAGTAGTGGCATCGGCGAGAGAGTGGATTAATTGGGCGGGAGAAACAGAGATTCTGTAACGGATGGAAGCTAAATCGTGAAATCGGCCGCCTCAACGGTGAAGAGAGGAAGGCGACGGGTTTTTGTGGTAATCCGATAATCGAATGGGGTAGCTGGGTAACCGGATTTATAGTGGAAGAGGGGATTAAAGAGGGAGGAACATTAAAGCTCAAGCTAAACCGACTGTATGTGGGAGCCTGTAACGGCTCTGGACGGAATCCAGTTCGTCGACGGTGAAGAGAGGGAGTGGAGAAGACGGAACATGCAAGAAAACTTAGGGGATCAAAAATTAAAAAGAATGAAAATACAAAACGGCGTCGTTTTGGAGCGCTGAGAAAGGGCCAAAAAACTGACGTGGCACTCGTTTTAGAGTCGGTGGGAAGTACTACAAAACGGTGTCATTTTGGAGGGAGACGGAAGTGGGACAAAGCGGAAGAAACGGTAGCATTTTAGGGAGAGATGAGGAAGGTTTAGTAATAAATGAAGGGATGACGTGGCACTCTCTTGGGGGTGCTGACGTGTCATCAGCTGGAGAGTGTCACAAGCCCTTTCAATTATATAGATTAGATCTCTTATTTTCCTAAATCAGTAATTCACTCAAAATATTTGAGGCTTCCATGTGATTCACTCAAGTCAAATGTGTTTTGAACGTTAATTGTGGTCCTGTTGTGGAACGCTATAGAAATGGAGAAACGTCATAGGCTTTATCCACATTTTTAGAGCATTTCTATTGGTGGATATCTCACCAAAGTATCTCAACATGAAACAAAAAATTATACTAGTATTATAAGAGCAAAGACAATGGACAGTTTCGGCACAGTTCTTTAGAAAAAAAAAGAAAAAGAAAAAGATAAAAATAGTGATATGGCAGAGTTTTTAGACAGAGGCGTCTCTTCCTGTAGAGGTTTTGGATAGGATTCTGAAGGCAAGCTGGCCACATGTCACCATATGATTCCTCCAATTTTTTTTTTTTTTTTTTTTTGAAAAACTCATAATTATTTTTGAAAATATTTTTCTTTTATTTTTAAAGAGCCTGTGACCAAATGTCCATTGCCTTTGCTCTGATGAATGTGTATTTCAAAATGTTGACCCAAAAATATCTTAAATATAATACTAATATATTATAATGAGTGAGTATTTCAAAATATTGACAAACAGTGCCGTGCGAAGGTTAAGGGGGGCTCATGGCAAATTTTTTAAAATGGGGCCTTTATATTATAATTATTTATATTTAGATAATTATAAAATAAATGAAAAAAAAAATCAAAATAACACTCTAGTCTAAAACTTAAAACTCATCTGGTTTGGTTTTGTAATTTCATTTTTTCTTTTGAAAAAACAAAAAAAAATAATAATAAAAGGGTATAAAAGTAGACTCCAACTTGGGTTATGCCCTTTGTTATAACATGTCAAAGCCACTAGACTACTATAACTTCAATAAAAGTGGGGGCCCCTATAAACTAATACATTTTGGGGGCTCAGTGCAAATGCACTATTGGAAACAAAGGGAGCACGGCTCTGTTGACAAACCCACCCAAAGTATCTCAAATACACTTGATTGTGATACATTTTTCATGACTTTCTACAAACTTGCTAAGTAAGTAGAGATTACATTTGGTTGAGATTGACTAACGCTTCAGATAAGAATGGGTAAATGATTTTGGGTTTGCTCATGAATTGATCGGGGTTGATAGAAATGAGATTGTGACCATTAGGCATGCATGATCACATAGACGAGACTACGAGAGGGACAGTCCAATATCAGTACTGGACAAAACCTTCATGTTTCGCTCTTCTTCTTAGACTGATCCATAGTGAAATTTTCATTAATCAATTTAACACTAGACTAATGCCCGCGCATATGCGCGGGTTTTGTTGTTGTTAAAGTTTTTTAAAAATGTTCGAAAACAATTTTAGATTTGCGATTATTAATATTATAAAGTATAATCCAATAATATCCATATTTAATTCCTATTTGTTATTTTCAAACATATATTTTTTTTTTATCATACCACATGTTTATGAACCATTAACTCTCTTTGTTTACTCACGACCACATAAAACGGACTCTGATTTTCCGCCATCAATTTTTGGTAGATCCATTTCTCCATATATTAGAAGAATTTAGATATTTAATACTCCCTCGGTTTCAAATTAGTTGTCATTCTGGCAAAATGTATCTGCAATTATTTGGATGTATGTGGATGTGTTTTAGAGTTACTGACCGGAAAGAATAGGAAAAGTCATGCCACAATATCAATTAATGGAGTGTTGATACAACGTGGAAAGTGAAGCAACTGACGGTTTTGAAATATATTATAACTATAATGACTAAGAATGCGAAGAGACTGCTCTCTTTAAAAATTTTGCCACATGTCAATCATATGGAGATAGTTGGCCTCAATTCATATATATGATTTTAACCAATTTTTTTTTTCCATAAATCTGCTCCTTCATAAACCAGCCGGTTTTGTTAAGTCATGCATCTCACAATCCAGCTATTTGGGTCGTCTTGGACCAAGTAGTTTCTATATAATGTTTTGTTCTTTTTTGGATAAAAAAGGATAGAAAACTCTAGCAAAATTCCTCGTTCAATTTCTTTTGCAAAACCAATAGGGAAGTTTACTAGAGTAGCATAAATTTTTACTAGGGTTTGACCCGCGCCTGCACGGGGTGATGGTTTCTGAATTTATATTTTAATTAAAAGATATTTTTTTGGTAATTTATTAAAAGATGTCTATTTAAATATCCCAAAATTTTATGTGACGGGTTTTTAATCTTTGTTAGATTATTGCCCTCGTTTATTCGTTTATAATATGAAAATTAAGCATTTTAAACTATTTTTTAAAAAGGTAAATATATTAAAGTCTTGAACGTAGCCATATATTAAATATGATAGATTTAAGCAAGATACATGAAACTCAAATGACTGCAGTATAATAAGTTAGTTTAAAGAACAAAAAAGTGAAAATAAAACATTATTCTTTACAAAAATGTATACTGTATTTCATAAGATAAGAAGTCTTAGCTGTGTGCACACATATTATAATTATTATTATTTTCTTTCTTTTAAAACTAAAACACGGATTAAAATCAATTTTTTTTTCTTTTTTTCAAAACTAAAACATGGATTAGAACTATTTTTTTTCTTTCTTTCAAAACTAAAACATGCTTTATTATAATTTCAAAACAAATCAACCAATAAGAAGACAATCTGCATGATCTAAATTGTTAAAATAACAAAAATATAATTAACTTTATATTGAAAGTTGAAATAGATGGAATAATTGTTACACTAAATGAGGTTATATACTAAACAATTTACATTATTTTGTTTTAAAAAATTCAAATCATAGCATATACAGAAAAAAAATTAGATTTTCTTTATTAGTTTTTTTATATTGTGATTCATATTATTTCATAAAATAAAGTTGAACAAAGATGATAGGGATATATAATGATTTTTAAAAAAATATTATGATAGAATTCAATTGAATTTCATAACTTTCTTATTTACTTATTTTCGTAATTGTCAATTAAGGAAAGAAAATAATAATAAATGGATGGTAAGCATAATATGCAATGACACAGTTTGTAATCCCTAATATATTAAAAGAGAAAACACTATAAAATAAACCTTTGTCTCATGTGTTATTAACAGAAATGTCATGCTGATGTGTCAACACCAGGTTCACTTTCAAGGTTAGTTTTAATTAAGACAAACATTACTAGACTAATTACATGTTATGCCATTCATATTTGGTTAGAGAATGAAATATATATGATTAATTTAGTCAGAAAAATAATTATTAATGAAAATTATTTTCTTTCAGTTTCCTTATTTGGTAATGACGAAAATTTATTTATTAGTCAATCAATCAGTAAAATATGGAAAGTTTTATTCAATTGTATTATATTAATTGTTTAAAAATTAATTTATTCATCTATCATTTTTGTTTAGCTTTACTTTCAAGAATAAATTATATCATCACATCAAAATATTTAAAAAAAAAATTAGTTTTTTTCTACATATGCTATGGTTTGAATTTTTAAAAATGAAGCAAATCTCTAAAAATGTTAAATGTCCCACATGATTATATTTTGGGATAATAGTTCAAAAACCTATTATAAAATAGGATCCAAATAATGATCAACCATAATCACAAATAGGAAAGAAAAATTTACCATGTTTGGAAATCTTTAAAATTTCTTTTATTCGATTTAATTTGATTCTTTAATTGAATTAAATAATTAAATCGTATTTTTAATATTTTGGTTTGATCAAAATTTTAAACGTAATAAATTCTAATAACTTATCATATAAGTTAAATTATTTTAGTTATTTAAAATTGATAAAAACATAAAATATATATGCCATTTTATATTTATCAAAATATAAAATTATTTTAAATGTATTAAAATTTAATATATATGTGGGTTCGGAAAGGGAGAAACTGTTGTTAAAGCAAATGTTAGATTACCACACTGTAAACGATGACAAAAATCAAACCAGGCTAAAAAAATATGCATCACTCAAAATTTCGTCTAATGTAAATTGACATTTTTTTAATTGTCTAACACTCTATGTTCCTAAAATTGTATGTAAATAGACATCTTTTAATAAAATCAAATTGAGAAAATATCACCCGTGCAAGGCGCGGGTCAAACTCTAGTTTCTCTAGTAAAGCTTGTCTTAATTAGAAATTAGGCTGAGAGTGAAACTGGTGATGACACATCAGCAGTGACACTCTTGTTAATAACACAATGGACAAATATTATTTAGTTAGTGTTTTCTCTTTAATATATTAGGGATGTTAATTACTAGATTAACTCAAATCATTTTAAAATTACTAATTTTAATATTATACCTATATTATCCTTAAATGTTTTGATAAGAAAAAATGTAATTACATAATTATCATTACTATTTATTTGTAGGTCATCAAGTTTTCTTTTTTTTACGCCACTAATCTGATAAATCTGTCAATTTATTGACGACAGAGTTTTTAATGTTCGATAGATTTAGTTCGAATGGCAAATTTTTCATTTAGATGACAGATTTATCTTATGTAACGAAACGACAGATTTACCATGTCTCACAATTTTGTTTACTTGGCGGTAAGGCTATCTATATACATCATATCACGCCGTGGACCATTTTTCAGCAATGAATTATTGTTTTCTTCTTTTTTTTTTTTTTTTTTGGTAAGTCTTGTTTTCTTGTTTATCTTACGTTTATTTTCCTGGTTTTCGACTAACGTATTAATTTAATTTTTAATCCAAAACTTACAACTGATTGCAGCAAATATTAATATTATGGAAAAATCAGCCCGTAAGAAAATGCTTTTAAATTAATATCGCCGGTACCATCATATTATCCAATCAAAGCTGCTTATGCATATATATGATATAAAATAAAATACTGTAGACCCAATCTTTCTCTTAACTGTAAACAGGTCTAAACAAAACAATTTTCATTTACTGTATATACAAATTTGTTCGAGACCAAATCACATTCAACTGAGCTGATGACTTTATTTGGTTTTGATAAGGTTGCATGTTTATTTACAAAGGAGCATAACCAAACGAAAACGCGAACCAAAATAAAAAACGTTGAAGAATGGTGAGAAAATGAAGATCAATCACATGATGGCACAGAAATTAGGGTTTTCCTCACTGAACATAGAACTAGCGTTCTCGTCGATAAGACCCGAATAAGGCCGTTCCTGACGGTAACCATGGTCGTGTCCGTGGCATCCATGCTCGTAGTAGTTGTAATTACTCACTTTCTCACCATTCTTCGACATGTTGATTTTTTTGCGAAACTTCTTCTGGAAGTACCTGTCGTGAAATCCATTAGATTCCGCGTGGTAAGGCCGCGACCATAGGCACACCTCTCTCCCAGCTGTAACATTTCTTACAACTTTCAGAAGCTTCTTCGGCTCCACCGAACCGGTCACCGTCACTTTCTGCTGTTTCGCATCTATCTGAACATCGTGGACTCCTGTTCATCATTCCAAGGCTTAGTAAACAGGTTTCTTGGGTGACAAGAAATAGTTTCTAATGAAATGTTAGTTTAGGACTTTAACCCCTGTTTTCATTAATTAATTACCCCTAATCTTGTCAAGAGCCTGCTTAACTTTTTTCTCGCAACCAGGACAGTCCATGGGCACCTCCATCTCCACTACCTGCGAACACAAACACATATTCAATAAAACTATATACGAGTATTCATAACAGTTAGTCAGTGAATTGAATAGAGGAAGTTACTCACCGTCGTCATCTCTACGTTATAGCTCAAAGAAACCTTATAAATTAGACTTGAGGCAGTTTGGTTGATGGATGACTTGGAGAGAAACACACATATAAATATGCATGACACAAATTGAGAACTTTAACTGAGAAGATCTTTAAAGGTCCATAAAATAATATTTTTATATTTTGTTGCGTCTACAAGAAAATTTTGTGTAAATGCATGGAAACTACCTTGAAGTCAAAAGCCTATGTGACCGTCGGGTTTACAATATATATATGACTTTACTTGAAACGGATCGATCAAGATTTGACAGATATCGATTTAGTTATTTGCCAACATCATGAGATGACGAATTTGTGTTTCTTTAATCCCATGACGATTTAAACTACACGAATTTTAAAGAAAGTTGTAAAAAATAAACATATGTAATTATGTATTGATATATAGCTAGTTACTAGTTAGTTTCAAATCATAATTTTCTCAAACTGCATGTATGGATTCATTCAGGGATTATATTCTAGACTGGTTTAATACAAATTTTAGTTTGACCAAATTTGGACATAAAAAAAATTAGCTTATGATGCAAATGTTTATTAATCCATTAAAAAAAATAAGCTCAAAAGAAAAATTAATAGTCAAATTATGTTACTAATATGATGCAAATTACAAAAGATCAAAAGATAAAGAGAAAATGAGCTTTGTAGAAATTAAGCTTTAAATACTTAGACTTATATAATTGACTTACCCTGTTATCTTATCTTATTATTTTTTTATTGACTTATATCTGGTAAGCTTATCAGTGGAGTAATATTCTGAATATAGTAAGTGAGAAATTTACAATGGGAAGATTTTTATAAATACCTTGATGTCTACAGCTTTGAAATTGTTGAGTATCTTACGTTAAGAGGAAATTGATAAGAAATGCATAATCCATGCTAGTAAATTTCTCAAGGAAACCTAGACCGAAATAAATTCTACTACTATGATTTACCACATGGTAAAAAGTGAAATATTATTCTGGGTCGTTGAACCAATTACCTAAAGCCCAGGCTTTTCACAGTGATAAGGGAACCGAGAATCACATGTATTAGGTTTCATATTGATCATGATCAAAGTAATTAATGAATCAATAATCCAACGGACACTTGTGAAATCTGATTTCAGCCATTATTTTCTTGGTCTTAGGTCTTGAACCAGTCTGTGTGTTTACGAGAATACGTCGAATACTTAATCAATTTAGATAAGAATTTTTATCAAAATCTGATGGCTACAAGCCTACAACCTGCATACGTCAACGAACGGTAAAAATGACCAAAACGATTCTACATCACTAAAGATATAGCCTATTTATTTTCTGGTAATTAAAACTCACTATTATAGACTCATTTTGGACATTTTTGAAGTTTCTGCATGATATGCATATTCACATCACATTGACTATGTCATGGTAAATGGTGTACATGTGAGAAGCCACCTGATACAGTTTATGGCCTCGAACTGAGGTGGCCAAAATATTCATCATCAACCAATTCATCCTAAAAATCATTATGACGAGCATTCTAGCCACTTGTCCCATGCTTGGATTAAATGAAGAGATACTCTATATGAACCTTTTGTTTTTTTTTTAAAGACTTTGACTCAACCACAAGGGGTTCAGGCCAGACCCCCCACTAGATCCATAATTATGATTTATTCAGAGGTAAAATCAAGATTTAACTTATATTCCCTTCGAATATACATTGTTCTAAGATTTTTTCTTCTTTTAGAATAGAAAATATTTTCGAAATTTTAATGTATGTTTTACAAATTTCAAGAACCGAAGTCTTGAATTTCTATTGGTTAATATTTATTACAAAATTGGCCCACCGACTAACGACGTCACGAGTTATGATTATAAGTTACGATATAATAATTTATGAACCATAATATCTATTTAACAAATCTAAAATTATATTATATTAATATTGTACAGTTAATTAATTTTAAAATAAGTTTTATTTTTATATGGTATATTTCCTAATTTCATTCGGAAATATTATTAACTTTTTAGATAATCTCCCGGACCTCTGATCTATATTTCTGTTACTTTGGAATATTATAAATATATATATAGATATCTACGTATAAGAAAAGGAAGGATTATAACGTTTTGCATTAATCCATATATATTGTTTTCTAATTTTTTTGGTTTTACTGATTACGATTTCTCTAGAAGATAAATATGTATATATATATACGGGAGTCGTGTTGTATCATTCATCATATGTTATTTTATATACGGTTTCTTCACGTTACCATATGATGCAGCTACTACCTTTTCATCTCCTATGCGACGACGTTATTATTTTCCACACAGACGATTAAGAACTTGTGAAACCTGCAAAAACTAAATTATAAAACCGGCTGGGTGACCTTTCGGGAAGTGATTTTTGGGAACATGTTGTTATTAAAATTTAAACCTAATACACAAAATTCTAAACTCTAAATCCAATAAACTAAACCCTAAACCTAAAAAACTAAACCCTAAACCCATAGTTAATCGTGCTTAGGCTGGAGTAGTGGAAGGATGGGTGACCTCCCATGAAGTGATTTCCGAGACCATGTGAGTGAGGCCAAAATACGGAGAAATGTCGGGAGTTGATTGCAGGGATAGTAAACAAGTCACTAGAGCCTCTCTAACATAGCGCACCGGCTGTCATACAGGGGTGAGGCCCACGGGCCAAGAAAGGACGTGGGTGACTTACCAGGAAGGGCGGTGGAGGCGTTATAATTTGGTATCAGAGCCAAACTCAGATAAGAGTGTGGAGTCAAGTGGAGTGGCCTTGACTCACACCGTCATGGGTGACAATCTAGGTGCGCAAAGAGGTCGTTGCGCGCAGTGAGTTGGGTGAATTGTAACATCCCAGTTTGTGATAAATGAGGAGAGGCTTAAGAGAATTAATTTAGCTACCTATGTCAACAAAGTGCACTTACCTTTTCGGTCGAAGGTCCATAAGTAACTCCAAAGTTAAACGTGCTTGGGCTTAAGTAGTGGAAGGATGGTTGACCTTCTGGGAAGTGATTTCCGAAACCGTATGAGTGAGGCCCAAACACAGGGAAAGGTCGGGTGTTGATTGCAGGGTTAGTAAACAAGTCATTGGAGCCTCTCAAAAATAGCGCACCGGCCGTCGGACAGCGGTGAGACCCACAGGCCGTGAAAGGACGTGGGTGACTCATCGATAGGGCTGGGCATAATGGGTACTTCGGTCTGTTCCGGGTCGGTTCTTTTGGTTATGGGTCTTATGGTTATTTAAAATATTTATCTAAATAGGAATCACTACAATTTCGGGTCGGTTTCGGGTCGGTTCTTCTCGGTTTCGGGGCTAATGGTTCTTGCTTGTAAATAACTGTGAAATACCTGAAATGTTTTGGATGTCAGTCGGATTTGGTATATTTTGGGGTTTTTACCCGTTTCCACCCGTTATAACTTAATTTTACCCGAATTTCTCACTTTTGAACCATAAAAATCCAAATATTCATCAAATTTAATAAGACAGAACCACACAACACAAGTTTGAACTTTCAACTTTCAAATATTCAAGCATTCAAGGTTTAAAATACTAAAGGGACAATAACAAAAGAAATAACAAGACATAAGTTTCAAAGTTAAGGAACAAATAAGACAAGTCGGATCTAAATGGGTATCCACGGGTAAACGGGTAATAACCCGGAACCGAGCCGAGAACCGTGGATATAGAAGAAAAATAACCAACAGGTGATTTAGACCTAAACCAATACTAACCGGAACCGGATTTGTTTCGGGTCGGTTCCTGGTCGGGTCCTTCGGGTCGGTTTTAATGCCCATGCCTACTCATCGGGATAGGCAGTTGAGGCGTTATAGTATGTATATTATATTTATATTTACACTAAATTTTTACAAATATTATTTTACTTACTCTTAAGAGCAATCATATTTTATTTAATATTTTTCAAAAATTCTTTCAAAAATTATACAAGAAATTCCGCGTATACGCATGGCCTTATCTAATTCAAATATGATAAGAAATAGTTTATGCAATTGTACTGGTTACACATGCAACAACGCCAAAAACTTGATGTACTCAAGTAAACGCCAAAAATCTTATAAACCTCTAAATAAGACGAGAAGTGCACAACAATCACTAGTATTTAAAGGTAAAAAACTAAAGCCTAAAATTTATCTTTTTTTAACTTTTGTTTAGTTACTAGTATGCCCTCCGCACAATCCTCCTATATATTGTGTTGTTATTTCACTATCGTATCTTATCTTATCTCTCTTTTAGGAGAATGGAATCCGTAAATCCAAATTTTATCTTATCTTATCTTATCTCTCTTTTAGGAGAATAGAATTCATAAATCCAAATTTTAGATTTCGTTGTCTAGTTTGTAAGAAAATCTTGGAAACTCAACAAGATTTAGTCTCACACTTCTATTATTTTCACAGTAATTTGTTCTCACAATTCATAAAACAAGGCATGTCGGCCCACATCTCTCCCTACTTTTTCAACATTGCTGCTTTCCAAAACCCATATCCTAATATTTTTCAAAATCGAAACATGATTTCTCTCCCTGATGTATACAGTTTGTGCCTGATAACAATAATACCGATCTTCTTAACCATCTAATGCAGTCCCAATTGGAGCCGGAGCTATTGCATTCACAATTTCAGTCACAAACCTTGTAATCTCATATGTCACAAGAAGTGGTAATTCAAATTTTGCCATTCATTGAGCAATTGGAGCGAGAGTGGTCAGAACCTATTGCGAAAGACAACATAGAGGATCTGACAGATCTGGAACTAAAGCTTTGAAACCTTTAAATTTATTGTCGTAATTTAGAATCTGTTTTTTTTTGTGAGTTTTATTTTATTTTCCATACGTAATGTGATGTTTTCTTTGGTTCAAAATTATTAAAATTTGCAAAATGTTTTTATTTTGCTAAATACTTAAGCATAAATTTGGGGTTTAAACATCATTTCTCAAAAGAACACAATAGTGTAGTTTAGTGTTAGATAGTATGAATTTCATTTAGTTGCATATATATCTCCTTGGTGGCTAATTTATGTTATATTTATTTTATAATTATGGATTTCTTTTAACTTTAAAATAGTTGAATACTCAAATGTTTTCAATGCAAACATTTTAGGACTTTTTGTTTTTACCAAACTTGTCGTAGTAATAAAATATTACCAAACTTACATTTTCTTAGTTAAAATTTAGGTTGATAACTAAAAAAACAGTAATTTTTTGGGGGTTTAATTTCTTAGAATATGAAATCAGAAAAACTGTTGTGAGAAAAAAGATATATAAACAAGGTTCATTTGCAGATATACACATCCATATAGAAAAAAATGTATTTATGATCTAAAATTGGCAGTTCCCACCCCCCCCCCCCCAATAATTTTTGCAGATAATCTGGAGTAGTTTGCGAAACATGTAGTAATTATTTGAAATTTATGTGTACGATAAATTCAACAATACTATTGTATATGTATTTAGGTCAGATTACGCATGTGAAGTTCATCATTATTGAAAAACTCATGGTTATGAAATAGGTGGTGATCGCAAAGAGAAAGTCTCAGTACAAGAAAAATACCCCTTTTGCGACGGAAATTCCCATCGCAAATCTTTCGTCGCAATTACATCTCCCTCGCAAATCCGTCGCAAGCTTGCGATGGAAATGTCTCCATCGCAACATTGCGAGGGATGCCGTTTCATCGCAAGTGTGCGATGGATTTGCGAGGAAAAACTATATGTCGCAATGTTGCGAGGGATCACCTTTTGTTCGCTTGTTCCGCCCTAGCCCGCTACCAGGTTCACGAGAATCACCTTTTCCGTAGTCCATGTAACTGTTTCGTTCCCCCATCTGTCATACATCAAAAACAATATTAAAAATAAAAATGAAAAAAAAAACAGAAAAAAAAATATTTTACAAAAAAAAAATATATCAACATTCAACAAGTTATGTACCAGTAATTACCAATCATATTTAAAAAATTATCAATCTCAAATTTTATGATAAGTTTATTATAATTTTAGTAAAATTATGTAACAATTTTTGAAACATTAATTGTAACAATCGTAACTTTATAACAATTTTAAAAAACTCAATTCAAACAATTTTAACTTTCAAATATCATTTCTAAAATAATAGATTTAATTAGCTAATTATTTTCAATGATCTAACAAACTTATATACAATCTTGTAATACAATTTAATTAAAACAATACTAAATCTTACATTATCTAATCTAACATCTAAAATTTTCTATTCTTAAACTAATCTAACAACCTAACAAATTAAATTATAAAAAAAATAGTGAGGAAGAATTCATATTACTAGATCTGGGAAGTGAAGATGGCGGCAGTGGAGACGGCGGCGGAGAGGAAGAGATCTGCGGTGGTGGCGGAGAAGAAAGCTATCTGCGGCGGTGGAGAGCAAGCGATCTGCAGGGCCGGAGAGAGAGAGAGAGGAACACGGCTGCGGGAGAACAAGAGTGGTGGGAGGAGAAGAACACGGCGGCCGAGAGAATGAGAAGGATAAGCGGTGGCACGGAGAAGAGAAGGCTGCGGGAGAAAAAAAGGAGAGGGAGAAGAGAAGGAGAAGTGCCAAGAAGAGAAGGAGAAGAAGAGGAGAGGAAGAGATCGGGCGGAGAGGAGAAGAAGAAGAAGAGGAGAGGAAGAGATCGGGCGGAGAAGAGATGGAGAAGAAAAGAAGACTATGCGGCGGGCCAAAAAAAAAATTGGTGGGATTATATATAGAACTTAAATGCCATCGCAATTCCATCGCAACATTCTGACGGAATTGCGGCGAAATTAAAAAAGAAACCATAATCAAAGGACGTGGTCGTCGCAAATCCGTCGCAAATTGCGAGGTATTTGCGATGGAAAATATAGGAAACCCTAATTTGCGAGGGATTTGCTACAAAAATGCGACGAGTATGCGACGGATTTGCAACGTTTTTGCGACTAGTAATTAGGTTTAGGGTTTAGGGTTAAACAAGCTTGATTACGAAAGAAATGCCTATAAATAAGTGTATATGAGTATGAATTCAGATTTCACCAACAATTTCATTTGCACTATGTTATATGATCTCTCTTCTAACGAAAACTTATGTAATGTTTAGCTAGTACTTAGTGAGTTTCATTGTGATGGTTAAGTAATGATTTTGATAGAATATTTATTTTGCGTTTTTCACGATCATGTAGGGTTTTATACATTGTAATATAAAATTAACCACAATTCCTATATCATTCAGTCTATTATTTTGAAAATCCTACACCTTAAACCTTAATATACTCTAAACCATCGCAATTCTATCACAATTTTGCGATAGATTTGCCATGGCTGTGAGATTACCATCGCAATTCCATTGCAATATTTCTATGGATTTGCGAATAAAAGATACGCAAATTGCAACTTAATAGCAAATATGTCGCAATATTGCGATGAAATTGCGAGAATGCATAGGTTTTAATAAGGGTTAGAGTTTTGGGCTTTTAAAATAGCGTAATCAAGGAAGTAGATATTGAAATGTTTAACATAAATTTAATGAAATACAATGGCAAAACCCTTATTCAATCAAAGTCATTTTCAACATCATTTTCAAATACATAAGAGTTTGCATTATGCTCCATTTCATCATCATCAGTAGCGGTACAGGCTCCACGAACTCATCGGACTCTCCATCTTTACTTGAATCATCAACAACGTCTTACACTTCTTTGTTCATTGGCCTATGCTTTGCGACGGAAATATTTTAACGCAAAACCATTGAAAATTTGCTACGCTTAATTGGAAACGCAAATCTCTCGCACTTTTGTAACAGATTTGCGGTGGATATCTTTTTATTAGCAAATCTGTCGCAAGGTTGTCGCAAAGTTGCGACGGAAATGTTTCCATCGCAAATATTTCGCAAGAGGAGACGTTCAAACCTCAAATTATATTACCAAATGCATGAAATCGAATCAACGGGAAAATAAGAACAATTCATTAAGAATGCAAGCCACTTACTACGCTAAGCTAAAATTGTGTTTGGATTTTAAAGGATTTGATTAAAAAATAAATGATTAACACAAGAAAGCTAAGCAAATGCAAAACAAGATCAACGCAGTGCCCCCTTGGCCACTTAGCCATGCTTTAAATTTAGATATTTTTCCTTATGAAAGCTTTTGGGATGCTCACGGTTATCAAAAAAAAAAAGTTCAAAGCTAGCAAAATTAAACACAAAATGAAATGAACAAGATTGATTTAAGAGGAATGGATCATGGGGCCCCTTGCTTATCTAATAATAGAACAAGTTATTTGTATGACACATTAGCAATTTGGGGCTTTTTTGCAATTTACAAAGTAAACATAAGGCCTTTAATTTTTTTTGGCAGTTATTCTCTTGGTGCTGAAAATGGTAATATTCACTGGATTTACAATGACAACTTTTAGAAGACAGAACATAATGTTCTGTTCTCATGAGTCTGTATTGATTCATTACTGACTGGACATAAACTATTAATCACTAGTCTTCATTCTTATCTTTGCTGACTTAGAGAGGATAAACTTACCTTTTATAATACTTTTGTCAACACATATCATCCACAAAACAGCTTTTCTAATTAACCATATTTGGTAAAAAAAATACTGATTCCTTTTAGTTTCCTCTATAGATTGGACGTTATATTTTTTCTAACATGAGATATCTCTAAATACCTTTTATATGAGAAATTTATAAAACAGGCTTTTGAATATTAGGTAATTATTAGCATAAATACAAAACTCCTTTCAGAAAAATACTCCAATATATAATTCCTTTCTAAAAAAATTCTTACCAAATTTTTCTAATTTTCTATAAATTACTATTTTAAAATTATGTTAAACTAAATTAATTTATTTTCAGAAATATGAAATATATTACAGAAATGCATATTGTTTTTTTTTGTTTTTAAGTGAAACCAAAAAATATAATTTTTTTCATAAGGAAAAATATCTAAAAAGTAGAACATTTAATTACGTGTTGGGACATTTTTCTTTCCTAATAGATAAAAGCCAATATTGTATATGAATCATTTTACAAATATTAACATTAAGAATATATATGTGTGTCACAACAACATTTTAATCAAACTTTAAAACATTATCCAATCTTAGACACCTAATGTTCACAAATTAAATTAACTCAAAGGTTAACAACATCACGGGTCAGAACCAACACTTTTTAGTTCTGGTTTTTTTCGAGAGATAAAAAAAGGAATGGATATAATCAAAGGTGAAAATTTGTAATCATGGAAAAATTTACAAACGAAAAAAATAAAAGATGATAGGATCTACAAATTATAGATTTTGATATAATATTAATTTGAGAAAATATTATTTTAGTTTTCATTGGTACTGGTCACGATTAACTTCAAATTAAAAGAATTTGATTCGTTCATGTCATTCTATCAACAACACGTCAAAATTTAATGTAGTGGTCATGAAAATTAATTTAAAAATACCAATAAAATTAACAATTATCAATTTCATTAAAGAAAAATAACATACTTATTGTTCTTTTTAAAAAAACAAGACCTTCAAAATCTAATAAAGTGATCGAGAAAATATGATTCTTTCAAAATTAACAATATCCACAAAATCAATAACTATCAGTCTCATTAACAAAAAAATTCACACATTTTGGGACAAAAGTTGTCTCATAAAGACAATAATCTCTTGCGAGTAAAATCCATCATTTTTACCGCTCTAACCCAATTAGCCTAAATGAATGACCCAAAAATGAAGAATCATATATTTATTTTATCTCATACTTATAAAATCAATAATATTAATTCTTCAATAAATACCACACATACTATTATTTACATAATTACTATATAAATATTTAAAATTTTCTTATAAAAAATTACAACATCCCGTGCTTGTCAAGCATGGATCGAGATCTAGTATTTTATCATAGAACCCTCCTGTAGTGGTCAACGTTTACCAAATCTGAGTTCATAAAAAATAGAGAAAATTAGACATCCGGATGAACCAGTAAAAAACACAAATCCTATTAGATATCCTTATTAGAATTAGGGTTTCATGAGCTTTAAGTTGTAATAAAAAGGAGAGATATACATACCCTTTATTTCTTCTGAAGAATTGTTTATAGTTGGTACCATATTTGATCTTCGTGATTTCATCTGCTAACAAAGCATGTATTTACTGTTCCAAAAAGGAGACAAATAGAATTTAGATGCGGATGTTTAGAGAAAATTTGTAGAAAATAATGGATAATCAGTTAAATATTATAGCTAGTAAAACTAAGCTTTAGCCAAAACAATTAAAATACATGAGAAGAAGAAATAATAACTCAGAGATTAAAAATCACGTCAAAAAAAAGAAGAAACAAAAAATTTGTGATGATTTTGCTTATTGCTATCTATTTATAAGGAGAAAGTCGGTCAAGAAACCTAGAGTTTGTTCCTTTTTTTTCCAAAATTGTGGCGCGATAATATGGGAGTTAGGGTTTTTATCTTTAATTTTTTTAATGAACAATCAAATTCGTAAATAATAACAAAAAGTAAAATTTGAAGATTTTATCAAGATTTTCATTAATTCTGTAATTCCGAGGCTGAGATTGAATGTGGTGCCTCTAAACGAAATTTTTACTTCGCAAATAATAGTATGAATTAGAGACATCTCATAGTAGAAAAAAATAGAATGTATGATATATCCATATTTTACATGTGGCTTTTATGCCCAAAAAGTAGTTTTCTTGTATATTTTGATTTTGAGTATCACATAGATAAAAATGGCAAAGAAGATGTTAAAATGGAGCAAAAGGAGCCTAATGCCCAAGTCTAGCTAAGTTCGCAAGTCTAGAGCACCAAAATTACATTTCTCGCTATAAGGCAGAACCGGAGCACCCGAAGTTTTACCATGCAATCATGCCTTCCCTACGTTAAAAAATCACGATTTTGGTCTTGAAAGATAGATACTTGAGTCATGCACCGCGTCGAAGTGTAAATAGGTAATTTGGATCAACCATCAGGGAGAAAAATATTTTCTACCAAAACATGTCTGGTTAGTGATAAGATGAAGTCCATGGAAGATTTAGTGTGTCTCACGGCCCGGTTCAACGCGGAAAAGGCCTTGGTTTGTATTTATATTGGCCTGGATCAACTAAGAAGGCTTCCTTGGCCCGAAGTCGGCCTGTTCAAGAACTTGGAGAGCAAGCTCAAGCGGCTGAAGAGAAATGAAATTTCTCTTCTAGGCGTGCCTCAACTCCGCCGACCTAGACCCTCTCATCTCCTATATATACTTGCTTTTAGCCTCTTGTTCAACAATCCTATTTTCATTACAGAAATCTCAATAAATTTCGGAGCCACTTAGGTGGTCTCCTTGTTCTTCTTTTCTCTTTTCTTTTCTTAGAGATAACTTGCATGTTTTGATTTATTTTAAGTCTAGAAGTAGAGATTTCTCCCTAAGGTTAAGATGCGGTTTGGTTATTATCTCTCTGCCTCTCTTCCTATGGATCTATGAGATCTCTTATACTCTCTATGACTCGTTATTGGATTATGGATCCTTCAATGAGGACATGAATAATGCCTTCGAGAAATCGGTTGTTAAATAAAGGGGAAACCCTATAGGTTCTCCATCTTTATTTGCGCCTAATGCTTGTTGCTAGAGTAGCTAACTAGTGACTCGATCCTAGGTTGATATACTCTCCAAAAGCTTGTAATATCTCCGGATATAGTATTTGATGGGCAAATCGTTTTAGGCTATGAAAGTAGACCTAAAGAGTTTTGTGAACAATCATTACTTGTTTGTAATGCATGTCTCACTCTACAATGACCAACAAAAGCTGAGCCCATTGGTTTAAGAGACATAGGGGATTGGAGCCACGAAAGTGGGAAATCCTTCCTTAGTGTTTTGAGTTCAAAAGAATCGGATTTTAACAAACTTTTCAATCGACTTGGCATATGTTTTCAAAGAGGTTTTTAAATGATTCAATCATATTTTTTTGTATAGATTTCCATTGTTAATATGCTATTTCATTTATATGTGTTTGATTTAATTGTCTAAAACACAAACCTTTGTATTGTTTTGATTTAGTTTAGTATTTTAAACTCCATGAATATGTAATGTGTGATATCACAATCTTTTGTGGTTTGACCCCTAAGTACTACAATTTCATGTTGTGCACTTGCAACCTTTAGTTGAGTTTTAGGAATTTATTACTTGTATATCCCACACATGCATCAATGTAATCTATAGAGGAAACTAAAGGGAATCATAAGATTTTTTACCAAATATGGTTAATTAGAAAAACTGTTTTGTGGATGGTATGTGTTGACAAAAGTATTATAAAAGGTAAGTTTATCCTCTCTGAGTCAGCAAAGATAAGAATGAAGACTAGTGACTAATGGTTTCTGTATTTTGTCCAGTCTGTGATGAATCAATACATGTCATAGTTGTCATTGTATATCCAGTGAAAATGGTAACATTTACTGGATTTACAATGACAAATATTAGAAGACAGAACATAATGTATTGTTCTCATGTCATGACATGTACTGATTCATTACATACGGGACCAAATACATAAACCACTCGTCACTAGTCTTCATTCTTATCTTTGCTAACTCAGAGAGAATAAATTTACCTTTTATAATAATTTTGTCAATACATACATCCAACAAAACAGCTTTTATAACTAACCATATTTGGTAAAAAATCTTATGATTCCTTTTAGTTTCCTATATAGATTGTACATTATATTTTTTTTTTCTAACATGAGATATTTCTAAATACCTTTTATATGAGAAATTTATAAAACAGACTTCTGAATATTTATGTAATTATTAGCATAAATACAAAAATCCTTTCAGAAAAATGCTCCAATATATAATTCCTTTTTAAAAAATTCTTTAATTTTTCTATTTTTTTATAAATTACCATTTTAAAATTATATTAAATTAAATTAATTTATTTTCAGAAATATGAAATACATTACAGAAATGCATATCGTTTTCTGTTTTTAAGTAAAACCTTTTTTTTATAAGGAAAAATATGTAAAAAGTAGAACATTTAATTACTTTTTGGGACATTTTTCTTTCCTAATAGATAAAAGCCATTATTGTGTATGAATCATTGTATAACCATAAAAGCTAAGATATATATATATATATATATATGTATGTTTACACGCGTGGATATACATGTGTGTGAGGGCATGTTTTTATGGTTGTACAATGATTCATATATAATATTGTCTTTATCTATTAGGAAATAAAAATGTCCCAAAAATTAATTAAATGTTCTACTTTTTACATATTTTTCTTTATGAAATAAAAATATTTTGGTTTCACTTAAAAACAGAAAACGATATGCATTTCTGTAATGTATTTCATATATCTGAAAATAAATTAATTTAATTTAACATAATTTTAAAATGGTAATTTATAGAAAATTAGAAAAATTAAAGAATTTTTTTAAAAGGAATTATTATTGGAGCATTTTTTCTGAAAGGATTTTTGTATTTATGCTAATAATGACCTAAATGTTCAGAAGTCTATTTTAAAAATTTCTCATATAAAGGGTATTTAGATAAAACTCATGTTAAGAAAAAAAAATATATATAATGTACAATCTATAGAGGAAACTAAAAGGAATCATGAGATTTTTTTACGAAATAAGGTTAGTTAGAAAAGTTGTTTTTGGGATAGTATGTGTTGACAAATTTCTTTTGTGGTATAATGATTAAACTTACATTTTATAATACTTTTGTGTTATAATACACACAAAAAAAATGAACATCATTCAACCATTTCATCTAGATGTATCAACTGGATGAATAAATCGAACATGGCCCTAGATGGAAAAGGTACGCCGCCAATTACAAATTCAACGTTCCTAAATTCGTGTCTCCACTACAGATAAATAAACTCTAGATATACATATTTACGAGATCAAGGTCATATATTTCTTTAATATCTGAAAATTCTCTTAGCTTTTATGGTAGCGGAAACCAATATATTCCACATATTTACGAATTTCAAAATAATTATAACATTGATCATTAAAAAAAGTGAGGTATATGGTTGGACGACCAATCCGAAAAACAAAGCTAAGACGTTAATAATGTTACAATATTCATCTTTGTTGTGTGGGAAGCATTTTTGTAAACAATATTACATCTCTTTAAAGATTTTTTTTTTTTTTTTTTTTTTTGCTGTGAATAAAGGGTATTAGCAGCTGCAAATATTATTTTCTTGTTCCTTTGTCTTTCAAATACGCAAAGATGTTCGACTCTTGCAAGTCAAGATCAGAGGCATATATATATTTATTTATATATATAAAGTTCATACAATTATATTCTGGTGCTGTCACGTCAGTAGAAGAGGATGTCTCAAAATTCAGCATATCAATTTATTTATTATATTTTTTTTCTATTTTAATTTTTATAATAATTATCATTTATTACTATAGTAACTTAATAAGAATATGAAAAGTCATTTTAAAAAGAAAATGTTATGTATAAATCTACAAACTATTATTTAGTAATAATAATAATAGAAATATATTATAGAAACAACACTTTTTTTTAGTATTTTAGAATGAAATGAGACGAGATTGAACATGACGAGATGAAAAAAAAATAGAAAGGTAGAATAGGAGAACTTTGTTTACTTCTTATTATATTAAGCGAGGAGACGAGATCTAATGGAATAGAAAAGAACGGGATAAGACAAGACATAAATTTCGCCTACCTCTAATTATATTTAGAGCGAAACGGAAAAAAAAAAAACATGATGAGAGAGGATAAGACATAAAGGTTGAACGGAATAGATGAAAATAAATAGAATGTGGCGGAATTGGACGGGACAAGATGATAATGGACATAATGGGATGTAAAGGGACGTGACAGGAATTTTGCCTAACCCTAGTTATATTTAGAGACGAGACAGAGACAAGATAAAATGGAAAAGAACATAATATAGGATAGGATGGGATTGGATGGGGCGGATAAAACGAACGAAACGGGAAAGAATGGGACAAGATGAAAAGAAATAGAATTGAACAAAATTATGCATAATCCTAATTATATTTAGGGAACGAGACGAAAAGAAATGAAATGGGACATAACAAAATGGAATAGGATGAGACTGGACAGGATGAAACATACAGGACGGACGGGACGGAAAAGAACGTACATGATGAAAATGAACAAAATGGGACGAGATGGACAAGACAGTAGAAATATTTTGCCTAACTTAAATTATATTTAAGTGATATGTGTATAATATATTTGAAGAAAATATTAAATTTGTAGAAAAATAATACAACTAACACAACCTGCACGAACGCGTGGGTCACCCCCTTATTTTATATATAATAGGAGAGTTTTCTCTTCTCTAAAGCTATCCACATCAGTCTAATTTTGAGAAAATAATGGGTCCCACATTTAATTACAAATTATAAAAAAAAAATGATAAGTGACAACCATTATATCTAAAATTAACGTACCAATTAATTTACACATTTTTCTGTTATTATATTTTTCTAATAAAATATATTATTTACCAAAAAGGCTAAAGTATACTAAGAAATAATAATAAAATATCAACTAAGAAAATTACTAGATATTAAATAATTTATAAAATTTAAGAAATTTGTTTACATAACTTTAAAATTCAAAATATATAAAGATAATATGTTTAAAAATAATCTATGAAACAACATAGAATTTCTAAAAGTTACAAATTAAAAAGATATAAAAAGTTATAAGTTTGTTTGTAAGTGTATATAAAAAAATTTAAAGGTTTATTATAGAAATTAAAAAGATTGATTTTTCAATGCCAGAACAAGTTAAGAGCACGGAAAACGGCTCAGATGGCAAATGGAAATGTAGCTCAAAAAGTTCTTATTGAAAATGTCACACGGAAAACGGCAAAGAGCACGGCTCAAAAGGTGACTCAAGTGGTGGTTCAGTGTAGTTAAGAGACGGACATGGTTCATGATAATATTAATAAGAATTTTGACGAGTTTTTAGAAAATCAGAAAGTCGATGATGATGAAAGGAAGTTCTAAGTTCACTAAACAACCGTTTTTTGATACTAGAAAAATAATAACTATTCATGCAAAAACGAACAAATCATAAAAATAGTTGTCAAATCTTTGGAAAATTAGATTTACAACATTTAAAATAAACACAGCTTGAACATCTATTACAAATCTTCAATATTATACAGAACAATAAAGTAAAAAAAAATAGATTTTTTTTTATAAAAATATAAATGATAAGTAATTGAAAATACAACTCCGCACTTACTCGAAGGTATAATCTCTAGTTAAAAATAAATTTGAAAGATAAATAAATATGAAACCCCATGCTCTATTGCTCCTCCATTCCGATAATGGCAAATATCTTCTTCTTTTATTTTTTTTGGTCGAAGGCAAATATCTTCTTCTTTTTTGTCGATTTGTTCGCTCATTGCAAATATAATATAAGCTTAGTCTTTCTATAGTATATAAAATGAAAATAATATAAATTTTGTTAGAAAGATAATTATCCTCTAATGAATATTTTATTATTTACTTATAGGTAAGTTCTTTCACCGTCTTATATCCACCGCTATAGTCATTATTCTATTAATTCTCCTCTAGTATAAATATGTGTACTCAGTTACTAATTGAAACATAAGTTCAATACAAAAGAAACTCTATACTTCTCTCTTCATTCTCTCACGTACAATAACTCTCCTCTCCCACATACGAAACCAACCACCATCTTTCTCACATAGTAAATCTCTCTCTCTCTCTCCCTCTCTCTCACATCTTCTTGTTCTTTATTAATCAATCCACTATACATAATATATAGTGGTACAGTTTAGTTTCTTAACACGTTATCAGCACGAACTGCTCTTATATTCTGTCTATTCAATTTTATTATATGCCGGGATGCTAGGTTGTACCTACTCCGAGCAAATGATCATATGGTAGACTATGTCACCTTAGATCATATAAGAGTTGATGGTAAAAACCTCCTCTTGGAGTTGAGACTTTGCCTCCTCCTGAATATTTACTTTTCTGTAATTTACTTTTTCGCTATTTACTTTTTGCCATTTAAATTCTGCTATTTACTTTTTGCAATTTAAATTCAGCACCTTAATTTTTACTAAATTCATGCTGTTATAATGCTCAAATTTTTATTACGCAAATTTGAATTTAATTGAATTTAATTAATGAATGGTATATGATCTATGCAGATATCATGTCAAATTTGGCTAAGCTCGAAATTTCCGCCCTTGATATTTCTGGAAACAATTATATGACATGGGCAATAGGTGCAAAAATGCATCTAAAAGGAAATGGGCTTCTTGATGCCATTGACAAGTCGAAAGAAGACATCCGATGAGAAAAAGGCGAAAGCCATGATCTTTTTACTTCATCACATCCACGATGGTTTAAAAGATGAATACATCACTAAAGAAGATCCTGCGGATCTTTGGCAATCTTTGAAAGAAAGATTTGACCATCAAAAATATATAGATTTGCCCAAAGCCAAATACCAGTGGCTACACCTCCGATTTCAGGACTATAAAAGTGTTGTTGAATATAATTCTGCTATGTTCAGAATAATTTCCAAATGGTGCTATGTGGAGAAAATGTGAGCGATTATGATATGATTGAAAAAACGCTCTCCACATTTCACCCTGGAAATATAGTCCTGCAACAACAATATCGGGCAAATGGCTATACTCGTTATTCAAAATTAATGGAAGTTCTCCTTGTTGCAGAACAGAATAACGAGCTTGTGATGATGAACCATCAGACTCGTCCCACTGGAGCTGCTCCATTCCCAGAAGCGAATGTAGCATCGTCCAGCCAAAATAATGGACGAGGACGTGGACGTGGATACGGTCGAAACCGAGGTCGTGGCCGTGGCCGTGGACGTGGTCGGGGACAAGGAAAAGAGTACCGTCCCGACGAGTCCAACAATGAAAGGAATATAAAAGATCTCGAGCAAATGATTACGGCCGAGATTCTAAAAAGCAAAAAGAAAGTGTTTGCTACAGATGCGGCATGAAAAATCACTGGGAGCGTACTTGTCGTACACCCAGACACTTAGCCGATCTATACCGGGAATCACAAAAAGCAAAGGAGAAAGAAAGTGAGACTAACTTCATCTCCAATGAACCCGGTCCTTCCTTTCACGGCCTAAACGATGATACTCATCTTGATGTTTCAGATTTTCTGGTTGACTCCGAAGAGATCAACGGAAAAACAGACGACTAAAAGGACATGATATACATAGTTATCTTCCTGAATAAGATAACCTAAAAGTTTGATCTTTTTGTTGTAAAATAGTTTTTAATGTGGTATTTTGTATCTTGTGATATAAGCTTTGTATTGTTTAATACTTATTAATGCATCTTTGTTAAATCCAGAAATGACGAAATTTGAGACTCGTGATGGAGATATGTGTCTTGCAGACAGTGCTACAACGCACACAATACTCAAAGATAAAAGATATTTCTCCGGTCTCAAAATTAAAGATTCCGTTGAAAGCGTGAATACCATTTCTGGTGGTGCAAAAATAATATTGGGCTCTGGAAGAGCCAATTTTTCAATGCCAAGGGGAACAAAGTTTGAAATAAATGATGCATTATATTCCCCGAAGTCTTATAGAAACTTATTGAGTTTCAAAGATATCCGTAAAAATGGATATCACATAGAGACTATAAATAAGAATGGCATTGAAATCCTTTGCATCAAATCGGAGGGACAAATATTGGAAGAGTTGAAAATGATGTCCTCCGGATTATATTGCACAAATATTACTCTGACTGAATCATATGTTACAGTAAACCCGAAGTTTACTAGTACATTCAAAATCTGGCATGAAAGGCTAGGGCATCCAGGTTCAGTCATGATGAGAAAAATTGTGCAAAACTCAAATGGCCATCCGTTGAAATACGGGAAAATTTTAGAAACGGGCGAGTTCATATGTAATGCATGTTCTCAAGGAAAACTCATAACTCGGCCTTCACCAGCGAAAGTTGGAAATGAATCCCTGTGTTCTTAGAGAGAATACACGGTGATATATGTGGGCCTATTCACCCACCATGCGGACCGTTTCAATACTTTATGGTATTAATTGACGCATCAAGTAGATGGTCACATGTGTGTCTTTTGACAACACGAAATACGGCTTTCGCAAGATTCATTGCCCAAATAATCAGGTTGAGAGCACAGTTCCCTGATTATACTATTAAGAAAGTGAGATTAGATAACGCTGGTGAATTCACTTCACAGCCTTTAATGACTATTGCATGTCATTGGGAATCGATGTTGAGCATCCGGTTCCACATGTCCATACACAAAATGGCATGGCTGAGTCTTTGATTAAACGGTTGCAACTGATTGCAAGACCGTTAATAATGAGAACAAAACTCCCAATTTCTATATGGGGTCATGCTATTTTGCATGCTGCAGCGTTGCTCCAAATACGACCAAGTGCTTATAATATATATTCCCCATTGCAATTGGCATCTGGTCAGGAGCCAAACGTATCCCATCTCCGTGTTTTTGGTTGTGCGGTTTATGTTCCGATAGCACCGCCACAAAGAACAAAAATGGGGCCACAAAGGAGATTGGGAATATACGTTGGGTATACGTCACCGAGTATTATTCGGTATCTTGAACCTCAAACTGGTGATATGTTTACGGCACGTTTTGCCGATTGCCATTTTAATGAAGATGAATTTCCAGCGTTAGGGGGAGGAATTAAAGAGGTTCCAAAAGACCTCACATGGTGTACACCGAATTTGTTACACTTTGATCCCCCGACAAAACAACGCGAATTGGAAGTTCAGAAAATTATACATTTACAAAATATGGCAAATCAATTACCAGATTCGTTCACAGATACAAAAAGAGTGACGAAATCATATATACCCGCTGCAAACGTTCCATCAAAGATAGATGTTCTAAGGAACAAAATGATGGAAGCATAGCAAATGCACCCAAAGTCCAATTAAAGAGGGGGAGGCCGATGGGCTCTAAAGATAAAAATCCCCGAAAGAAAAAGAATTTGGGAGAAAGGTTCAAGAAGAACCTAGTAAAGAAATATGTCCTGAAGACATAAACAAACTGGTTTTTGAAGAACCAGAGAAAGAGATTCGTCCAGAAGACGAACATGATACAGAAAAATTTGAGATTTCCATCAACTTCGCCCAAAATGGAAAAGTATGGACAAGAAATGAAATAGAAGATGATGATGGAATATTCTCTTTTTCTGTATACAAAGAATTGATCATGAAAGTGATGATCCAGATCCAGAAACAATATCAGAGTGTCTGAAAAGACCTGATTGGGAGAAATGGAAAATGGCCATCCAAGCTGAATTACTCTCCCTCAATAAAAGAAGTGTTTTTGGACCTATTGTCACAACTCCTGAGAATACAAAACCCGTCGGGCACAAATGGGTTTTTGTAAGAAAAAGAAATGAGAAAAATGAGGTCACAAGATATAAAGCCCGACTTGTGGCTCAAGGTTTTTCTCAAAGACCGGGAATTGATTATGAAGAAACATATTCCCCGGTAATGGATGCCATAACATTCAGATTTTTGATGAGCTTAGCAGCGTCTCAAAATCTTGAAATGTATCTCATGGATGTTGTGACAGCATATCTATATGGATCTCTTGAAAATGAGATATATATGAAAATCCCAGAAGGATTAAAAATGCCTGAGGATTTGAAATCAAAGGCTAAGGAGATCTGTTCGGTCAGATTACAGCGATCACTTTATGGACTAAAACAGTCCGGACGCATGTGGTATAATCGCTTAAGTGAATATTTGTTGAGTAAAGATTACGTCAACAATGCGATATGCCCTTGCGTATTCATTAAGAAATCCTCCTTCAGGATTTGTGATTATTGCTGTATATGTAGATGACCTGAACATGATTGGAACTCAAAAGGAAATTGATGATGCAAGAACTCATATGAAAGAAGAGTTTGAAATGAAAGATCTTGGAAAGACAAAGTTTTGTCTTGGGCTCCAGATAGAGCATTTCCAAGATGGTATATTTGTGCATCAGTCAAATTACACTAAAAGAGTGTTAAAACGCTTTTATATGGACAAAGCAACTCCTTTGAGTACTCCAATGGTTAATAGATCTCTTGATGTTGAAAAGGATCCATTCCGTCCTTGTGAGGATAACGAGGAAGTGTTAGGTCCTGAAGTACCTTACATGAGCGCTATTGGTGGACTAATGTATCTTGCAAATTGCACTAGACCAGATATAGCATTCGCTACTAATCTGCTTGCAAGATATAGTTCGTCCCCTACGCGCAGACATTGGAATGGAATAAAACATATTTTTCGTTATCTTCAAGGATCAATTGATTTAGGATTATTTTATCCTAAAAACTCAAAATGTGTTTTAGTTGGTTTTGCTGATGCAGGATATCTATCAGATCCACACAAAGCTAGATCACAAACAGGTTATGTTTTCACAATTGGTGGAACCGCGGTCTCCTGGCGTTCGCAAAAGCAAACTTTGGTTGCAACGTCTTCAAATTATGCAGAAACTATTGCTCTCCATGAAGCATGTAGAGAGTGTGTGGCTCCGGTCTATGACTCATCACATACAAGAATCAAGTGGAATATCATAGAGAAAGAGCCAACAAAAATATTTGAAGACAATTCTGCATGTGTCACACAACTCAAAGAAGGTTATATCAAGAGTGACAGAACGAAGCATATTCCTCCAAGATTTTTCTCATACACTCAAGAACTCCAGAAAAATCAAGAAGTGGACATCGAGTATATTCGTTCAAGTGACAATGCAGCCGATCTTTTTACAAAGGCGCTTCCTACTACAGTGTTCAAGAAGCATGTTCACAGTATGGAATGCGTCGTCTCAAAACTTGTGAAAAGAAAAGATTCTATCTTTTCCAGGGGGAGATTATGCTACGGTACTCTTTTTCCTAAGTCATAGTTTTTATCCCATTGGGTTTTTCTATGACATAGGTTTTTTAACGAGACCGTACATAATACAGCGGATAATTAAGGGGAGTGTTAGAAAGGATAATTATCCTCTATGAATATTTTATTACTTACTTATAGGTAAGTTTTTCACCGTCTTATATCCACCGCTATAGTCATTATTCTATTAATTCTCTCTAGTATAAATATGTGTACTCAGTTACTAATTGAAACATAAGTTCAATACAAAAGAAACTCTATACTTCTCTCTTCATTCTCTCACGTACAATAACTCTCCTCTCCCACATACGAAACCACCACCATCTTTCTCACATATAAATCTCTCTCTCTCCCTCTCTCTCACATCTTCTTGTTCTTTATTAATCAATCCACTATACATAATATATAGTGGTACAGTTTAGTTTCTTAACAAATTTCATGTTTTCTTTATTTTTATTTTTTGAAATGAATGTTATTTTAATAATATAAGATAGAGAGTAATATATTTTACCTTTTGGTTTTAATGTTAAATTATAAAGTAGTATGTATTCCAAGTTTCCGACCATGTTGGTATATATTATACCCAAAATCATATATAGTAAATCAAAATAAATAATAAACTTGATAGAGCAAATAAAAAAATAGATGAAACGAAAATTAGCTATGATTCTAACCCTTTACCAAAAATAAATTAACCATCATTATACGGTTATACTTATACCACGACTAAAATTTAAAAGTATCAAAATGGATAACGCAATCCAACTCAACTTATAATGGGTTGAGTGTTAAATGGATGAAAGGTCAATCAAACTAAATGCGGCCGAGTTTCTTTTCCTTCTCTAAAAGTCACTAGTTGACAGTTTTTATAATACTATTTTTTTCTTCAAACACAAAATCCATTAATTTGGGGAGCTTGCTTTATGTGTAACTGTCTTTGGAAATGTACTTTTCTTTGTTTGAACAATTCATCGGGAGATACATGAATAACTTTTTATTTTATTATGTTAGATATTGTGGAAAATTGTATTATAAAATGATGTAATCTTAAACACCAAAAACAATTTTTTTTCTAGGGGTGTCATAGATTGGCTTAGGCATTGTAGTCTGAAATCCTCGGAAATATGGTTACATACATAATATTAGATACATGAAAATTATCCTTTTGTTCAATGAAACCTTTTGCAATTTAGGATTTATTACATCATTGAGTTAAAAAATAAATAAACATTGTTGAATTAATAAGATGTTGATTACTGAACATCTAATTTGTATCTTCGCAGAATATCACACCGGAGTTTCCATTGATCTATGTTCATACTTGTATCAACGGTCCAAACTATTGACCAAAGCAACGTAAGGGCTACAGAATGGCAAGTGGGATAAACAAAAAGCTCCTTCAATTCAGTTAGATATATAGTAGAAATTACGTCGATTATCTCTAAAGTGGACCTTTTCGTTATTACATACACATAGCACACCATTCTTTTCTTCTTCTTTTAAAGAATCCTTATAATGTTTTCTCTTTATGCTGTTGCAACGGAAAATCGAGAGTCGTTAAAATTATCCGTCTTAACGTACTTTTGTATCGTATTGTGTAACCATTTCATTTAATCAATATATAGTAGTTATCACCAAAATCTTCCTTCCCCACCACAAAAAAAAAAAAAAAAGCAATAGAGAGAATTTTGATATGTAACATGAAGAGATTTCTTGCAATAATAGATAACTACTCACTGGTGAAAGTAAGAATTTGTTTCATTTGACAACTGATTTTCTATGATCAAAGTTGTTTCATTTGGCAATTTACATTTTGAAGAGATAATTTGTCAGTTCCTCATTTTTTTTTCCTGACAGACCCCACTTGAAGCCATATTCAACCCCCAAGCTTGCCAGGCTGAGTGCCAGTGTGCCACCGTTGGTCGGCTTAACTGTAGCCACTAGGCTAATGATCCCTTCACTCGGCTTAACAGTAACCACTAGACTAATCTTATTTAGTGTCAAATATTTACCCCTTGTGAAGAATGGGTAAGTTTTGTCATTCGAGATGAACCCAAATCAGATTAAACAGAAAAATGTATTAAATTTATTTATTTTCATCGTGAACAACAATGAATCAGTCAAAGCTATATACTTTTGACTATCAAAACGCAGTTACCACGAAAAACAAATTTTGCATTGAGAATTTTGTGTTCGGATAATCTAATATTTTAAATCTCACCACGACCGAGACACTTCAGAATACAATTGATTGGACCATGATTGCACTTTTCTTTTTTTTTTTTTTGTATCTCTGGTATCCCCCGTGACGCTCCATTGAATTCTTTTCTTCTTTACTTTCATCACAAATCCCATCTGTCTAGTCTGTAGAAGTGTCCCTAACAAATCCGAGGAGTCGACCGAACAGTCACCGACCAGTCATGAGGCCTAAACCGATGGTTTGAGCTTTGTCCAGCTGTATCTAGTTATTCCGAGGATCTAACCCGAACGGAAAACTCGACTATCCCCTCGAAAGGGGTCCAGGGCCCAACAGAAGGGATGTTAAATCCGTTGTGGCCAAGTGGTTTCGAACTCAGGTCCGTATTGGGACTTACCTCCCTCAAGTACTACTGGGATACGACCACTTGGTTCCATGATTGCACTTAAACACAAATGTAATACTAACCTTAACCCTAAGGTTGCTAAGTAAATATAGCTAGATCTTATCTCTTTATTTTAAAATGAAACTAAAATCGTGATAATATCATATATTAGTTGCAACAAATGTGCATATAAAGATGGGAAAGTTGTTCCTCCAAAGATCACGGCGCAAGTAATGCATATTATAGCATCACTGTTATGTAGAGTCAACTTGCAATTTGCTCGCAATTTTCAGTTAGACATAACCAACTCCGAAACTTCTCTGTATAAATACCCTATCTCCCATCCTCCCTTCTTCATCACATCACAACACAACACAAACCCTTTACATACAAAGCTACACAGTTTCATTCTTTAATATATTTGAATTTGTCATATTCATCAATAACAAAATGGCATCGATCGTATTCGTGTTCATGATTCTAACAATTCTTTCCATGAGTCTAAAAGTCTCTCAAGCCACATCTCGTGTCACCTTCCACGAGCCACTAATGGCTAGCCACCACCAGCAATGGATGACTCGATACTCTCGAGTTTATAGGGATGAGCTCGAGAAACAGATGAGATTCGATGTGTTCAAGAAAAACTTAAAATTCATTGAGAACTTCAATAAGAATGGGAATAAGACTTACAAGCTTGGTGTCAACGAGTTTGCGGATTGGACCGAAGAGGAGTTCATTGCCACTCACACCGGTCTCAAGGGCATCAACGAAACTCCATTCTCCGAATTTGTCGACGAAATGATACCATCTTGGAATTGGAACGTCAGTGATGTCGCCCGTGAGACCAAAGATTGGAGATACGAAGGAGCTGTAACACCTGTTAGATACCAAGGCCAATGCGGTACGCCTATTATTCATTACAAACGATTATCTCTACGCGTATTGTTTTCCACATTTTAATTCAGTTAGCATAAAAATTGTACCAAACTGCTGGATTAGTCATTTAAGTTCATAATTTCATACAAAACTTAAACACCAAGTTAGGGTTACCGTATTTAGGTTTAGGGTATTACATGATTTTTTTTATTGGAAAGATAAACTAATCAATATATATATATATGGATGTATACATGAGCAGGAGGTTGTTGGGCGTTCTCAGCCGTCGCAGCGGTGGAAGGTGTGACAAAGATTGCTCGAGGCAACCTCGTATCATTGTCTGAACAACAGCTTCTAGATTGCGACAGAGAGCATAACCACGGTTGCAGCGGCGGGATAATGTCAGACGCTTTCACCTACATAGTCAAAAACCGAGGCATTACGTCAGAGCAAGCGTACCCTTTTCAAGAAAGAGAGAGCGTGTGCCGGTACAACGGGAGACCAGCCGCATCGATCCGAGGGTTCCAGACCGTTCCAAGCAACAACGAGCGTGCGTTGCTAGAGGCGGTTTCGAGACAGCCTGTCTCAGTGTCCATTGACGCAGATGGACCCGGTTTCATGCATTACTCAGGGGGAGTGTACGATGAGCCGTACTGTGGGATCAACGTGAATCATGCAGTGACGTTCGTAGGGTACGGGACGAGCCCAGAAGGGATCAAGTATTGGCTGGCTAAGAACTCTTGGGGTGAGACTTGGGGAGAGAATGGTTACATTAGGATCCGTAGAGATGTCGAGTGGCCTCAAGGCATGTGTGGTGTGGCTCAGTATTGTTTTTATCCGGTTGCATAACTAAGCGGCAGATGACTTATATTAAAGTGTTATATATGATAATCATATATAACATTTAAACAACAAAACATGTGATGGCAGTAAAGAAAAAGGAAAAAAAAAACAGAAAAACATGTGATATATATCATTATATAGTTTGGATTGTGAATTGTTAGAGGTCTATATCTGCATCACAAAGTTTGACCTATATTATGTACTGTATATTGTGTTGATTTTTTTTTTTTAAGTATATTGTGTTGATTATATTACATATATACAGTTGTTATAAACTTTTAAGCCACGTAATGTGGGATTTATATTTCTCCACGTTCTAATTGTTATAGCAATATATATTGTTTAGCTGGCTTTATATATTTCACGTCGCCATTAATAAAATCGTCGAATTAACACTACAAAAAAGATAGTGTATTACATCACTTAAATAGTATCACAAAGATAAATGATATTAATTTAAATTACTTATTAACAAATGAAAAAAAAAAACAAAATTTAACATCCCTTAAAATAATTGATGTTGTTATTAACTTGTTTGACATCACTACGATAAAACTGATACAAACTTTTTGCTTCCGTAGTATGAAGACGGTGGCAATGGTATAACAGGATGAGATATTGTTAGAATCCGTATTTGGGACGCCAATAATTTAAAGTATGAGTTGCTTCTGTAATTTACTATTTTAGAAGATGAAGATCAGTGCAACTAACAAACGCCGTTTTTAGGCTAAACAAAATGAATGACGAATATCTTTCTGATAAAGTCTGATCTTAGCTTGAGAAAACTGAGTAGGGTAAGTTCTTAAACTCTGAGATCTGAGAGGCGTTTCAAATCCTTTACAGTTTGTTTCAAATGCGCATGCAATCAATCAATCAAAATAACACAGCTTTACGTCATAAAACATAGTTCACATAAATATCATACACAAATGATACACAACATAGATATTTGGGAGACAATTGCGCATCAACCGTATATATAGATTATTCAGAAAATCAAGGACTCTCTACCTCTCTCTCTTTCACACACACACTCACATGATATAAATAAGCAAGCGAAGGGTGACAATAATAAGAGGTCTTATCAGATTTTCTGACTTGGGTCTGACTCACTGTAAGTGGTGAAATAGGTGATTTTGGTATTCGTATCCGGATTAGGAGATGGGGTCAGATCAAACATGGATCGTGAGGTAGCAGCCATGTGAAACATGGATTTTGACCCCAATTTATGTTTTTTTAGTATTAAAAATAGGCTTCCTCACTTTATTTTATTTCTAATAAGTAGCTCCAAATTTATAAACAGTTAACATTTGTCTTCATTTAAAAAGATACAAGGGATTGACCCGCGCCCAGCACGGGGTGATGGTTTCCGAATTTGTATTTTTATTAAAAGATGTTTTTTGGTAATTTATTAAAAAATGTTTATTTAAATATCTCAAAATTTTATGCGACGGATTTTTAATCTTTGTTAGATTATTGCCTTCGTTTATTCGTTTATAATATGAAAATTAAGCATTTTAAATTATTTTTTAAAAAGGTAAATAGATTAAAGTCTTGAACATAGTCATATATTAAATATGATAGATTTAAGCGAGATATATGAAATTCAAATGACTACAGTATAATAAGTTAGTTTAAAGAAAAAAAAAGTGAAAATAAAACATTATTCTTTACAAAAATTTATACTGTATTTTATAAAATAAGAAGTCTTAGCTGTGTGCACACAGATTAGAACTATTTTTTTTTTAAAACTAAAACACGGATTAAAATCAATTTTTTTTTCTTTCAAAACTAAGACATGGATTAGAACTATTTTTTCTCTTTCTTTCAAAACTAAAACATGTTTTATTATAATTTCAAAACAATTCAACCAATAAGAAAACAATATGTATGATCTAAATTGTTAAAACAACAAAAATACAATTAACTTTATATTGAAGGTTGAAACAGATGGAATAATATTCAAATTTTTAATCAAAGTAAAAATTTATAAAAAGAATTTTTTTATTCAATTTTATTATAGAATTTAATTAAAAACCATATTAAATAAAATAAAAATAATAATTTACTTTTAAATACCTAGGTTACACTAAATGAGATTATATACTAAACAACTTGATTATTTTGTTTTTAAAAATTCAAATCATAGCATATACAGAAAAAGCTTTAGATTTTCTTTATTAGTTTTTTATATTGTGATTCATATTATTTTATAAAATAAAGTTGAACAAAGATGATAGGGGATATATAATGATTTTAAAAAAATTATTATGATAGAATTCAATTGAATTTCATATCTTCCTTATTTACTTATTTTCGTAATTGTCAATTAAGGAAATAATATAATAATAAATGGATGGTAAGCATAATATGCAATGACACAATTTGTAATTTCTCTAGTAAAGCTTGTCTTAATTAGAAATTGGGTTGAGAATGAACATGGTGATGACACATCAGCAGTGACACTCTTGTTAATAACACAATGGACAAAGGTTATTTAGTTAGTGTTTTCTCTTTTAATATATGAGGGATATATCTACAAACCTCCCTTTTTTGCTCGAGCCCTCTAAATTTCAGGGCCGCCCAGGACGCATCAAGTAATTAATGCAAACTAACATAAGCACCATGGAAGATGTATGAATAGTGTTATATCGTATTCATTGTGTAGAGCACGAATATAACATGCGTGATTACAGTAATGGTAACAGTAATTAATTACAGGGATCCTAACTAGCACTAATTACAGAGATTGAGATATTATAGCATTTGCTTCAAGTCTTCAACATAACAACTCTCGTTTTAAACTCTATAAATTCTCATTTCTTCACCTCACCAGTCACCACAATAGAAACTTTTTACATATTTTTTATTTAAGAAGAAAAGACAGTTCATATTAGTGAAAACGTGATTTTTTTCTTATATTTGTTACCTATCGTATCCATCAAAACCAAAATGGTGTTGGTAGTATCGTATGTTTTCATGGTTCTAACCATTATTTCCATGGATCTAAGGATCTCTCAAGCCACATCCCGTCTCATCTTTCACGAGTCATCAGTTGCTGACTACCACCAACAATGGATGATTCAATTCTCTAAAGTTTATAGCAATGAATCCGAGAAACTGATGAGGCTTAGAGTGTTTGAGAAAAACTTGAAATTCATTGAGAATTTCAATAATAATGGGAATCGTAGCTACAAACTTGGTGTCAACGAATTCACGGATTGGAGCGAAGAAGAGTTCCTTGCCAGCCACACCGGTCTCAATGGCATTAACCTAACCTCACCACCTGTAGTTGATGAGACCATGCCATCTTGGAGTTGGAACATCAGTAATGTCGTCGCCAGGAGCAAAGACTGGAGAGAGGAAGGAGCTGTAACACCTGTCAAATCGCAAGGACAATGTGGTAAGCTTGCTGTAATTATATTTTATAAACAGTCTCTACACATCATAGAAAGTACACCGCTGGATTGCTCGTATGATGTTATCAACCTAGGTTTAGGGTTACCAATAAAAATTTCGTTTCGTAACAATGAAGTAATCGATATTTGGGCAGGTAGTTGTTGGGCGTTCGCAACGATTGCAGCGGTGGAAGGTCTGACAAAGATATCCCGAGGGAACCTCGTATCACTGTCCGAACAGCAGCTTGTAGATTGCGACACATCTAATAACGGTTGCAATAGCGGATCAACGGACAAAGCTTTCACGTACATTGCACAAAACGGAGGCATTTCTACAGAAGACGCATACCCTTACCAATGGAAAGAGGGGATTTGCCAGTCCAACGCCAAACCCGCCATGCAGATTAGTGGATTCCGAAACGTTTTGGCTAACAACGAGGCTGCGTTGCTCGAGGCTGTATCGAGACAGCCCATATCGGTTTTAGTGGACGCGAGCGTTTCAGGTTTCATGCATTACTCAGGGGGAGTGTTCGATGCGCCCGACTGTGGGATCAGCATAACTCATGCAGTGACGTTGGTTGGGTACGGGACGACAAAGGAAGGGATCAAGTACTGGCTGGCTAAGAACTCTTGGGGTACTACTTGGGGAGAGAATGGTTACATTAGACTTCGTAGAGATGTGGAGTGGCCTCAAGGCATGTGTGGTTTGGCTCAGTGGGGTTTTTATCCGGTTGCTTGACTAAATTATGTTATATTCTTTGTATTGAAAGTTAAATCATACATAGTGGAGTTTATTCTTATTTTATTTTTTCGGTTGGTAAAATACATTATGGAGTTTTTCAAATACAAGTTCCCGGACGGATATCAATTTTTAATACTGAACCCTGTTTCTACCCCGACACTAAAATGAATCTTGCATCGTACGCAAATAAATGAGTACTACTAGAAATGTGACAAGAATCTTTAGAATTGTTATTTTAAACATTCTTAATATGAAAACAATCTTTAGAATTACACATTCTTCACGGGTTTTGTTTTACTGAAAACAAACAACCTGACTAATATGTAAGGATATAGTTCTCTCACACTCTTAATATGAAAACTTACAAGTACATTAATTCCTTGTTTTTACAGAAAAACAAATAAGTCCTTCTAGAAACATTAACCAAAAGAAATAGAAATCAGTTTTATAAATGCCAGACACATAAACGTGCTGAAGCTCTACACTTTTCTTGTCGGAAGAGGTTCTAGCTATATGGTGTTTGAGTTCATGGAGAATGGTAACTTGTATCAAGCTCTTCGCCGGAATCTGGAAGGTGGATTATCGTAATTGGATTGGCACAAGATGTACTAGTGTTTGTTCTCTACTCTTTAGTCATATGAAGTATGGATCCAATATTACAATTGACTGAATGTTTTGTCCCTTCTGTAGCAACATTCTGATTGACGGAGATTATGAGTCGAAAATAGCAGATTTGGGAGTTGCGAAAGTTGCTGACAAGGGGTGCGAATGGTGCTGTGTTGCTGGGACTCATGGCTATCACCAGGTGAGTTTTCTCCAATTTTAAACTTAACCATCAATTTGGTTTCAACATGATGAAAATTGGTTTTCTACTTGAAACTGATTTCATTTTTTGTGGTTGTGGTTCTGAGTTGATGCTTGTAAAGCTGACTTACTTTATCATATGGGGCTCTCAATCTTAAGCATATGATTTTGAAAAGGAAATATGTATTAGCAAAACATGATAAATTGTCATATATTTGTTATGTTTTACTTAAAATTTGCATATATTTTGCTTATGTTATACACTTATTTTTTTTAAACAAATTTTGACAACTTTCTTATATTTATGTATAAGTTCATTGTTTATTTATAAATAACTAGATTAGGCCCCGCGTATACGCGGGTTTATTTATTTTTTATTTTTTTAAATCACGGAAGAATATTAAACAAAATTTGATCAATTTTAAAAATAAGAAAATAATATTAAAAACCCGATAACAAATCTCTAAATAAAGATATGTAGTCTTTTACATTTTTATTTTGAATTCATGATATGAAATAGAAAGATTTACATGTGTCTAAATCTAATCGACTCATTATTTTATGAAACTTTGATTATTCCATGATGAAATCTTTATTTTTAATATTTTTTTACCTAACAAAACATGGAAAATTAAACTATTTAATATTAGAAGATCAGTCCATTATAAAATTTTCTTTTTTAATATTATTTAGTTCCTTAATAATTATTTTGTTAGTTTTCTATTTATATTGTTTCTTTTTCAATTTCGTTTTTGCCTCTGACCATTATAAATTTTCATTTTCATTATTAGTTAGTTGTTTTAATATTATTTTGTTAGTTTATTTATTTATGTTACTACATTTTTCCAATTTTCTTGTGTTGACACATGTCATCACTTCATCAAATATTAGACACATGTATCGATCTAAAGTTAAGTATTCTTCATTGATATCTTTAACTTTTAAAGACATGAATTTTATTTCTTAATGAGAAAGAAACTTAAAAAATATAGCTTATATATTTTTTTTTTCATTTTCGTAATGGGAATATGTTTTTTTATTCCTTTTCTTATTGGATGTAACATTTTTTAATTATTTCTTCATGTTTTTCTGATTTTCGTTTTTTTTTCCTTTTCGTAATAGAATTATGTTTTTTCTTTACTTCTCATAATGGATGTAATATTTTTTCTTTTTAATTGTTTGTTTCCTGTTTTCTGATTTTTCCTAATGTACTAATAGGATTTTATTCAAATAATTTTAATTTCGATCCAATTGACCTAGAGTCAAATAATCTCCACTGTTCTCTTGAACTTTCAAAGACATGATTTTGAAATTAGAGAAAGAGAATCAAAGAGATTTTCTGAATTTGCTTTGATGAGTTTGTGAATGAGAAAAAGAGACTACAGTAGCTCTCTTTTTATAGGGGGTTCATGTAACCAATTTCATACAGTTTTAGGATATTTAGTTTACATACCTATTACATGTACTAATAGGATTTTTTTAAATAGGAGTTTATATAACCTATTCCATACAATTTTAGGATATTTAGTTTACATACCTATTCCATATACTAATTATTTTATATTTTATTATATAAAATTTCGTTTTTATTATAAGATATTAAAATTTCCTTTAAAATAAAAATTTCTTTTTCCGAAGACATGTGTCACGATCTTAACGGATATAACATTAAAAGTGACACATGTCGCAATCCTATATTTTATAAAAATCCTACGTGTCGCACCAGCATCCAGCTTTATATAATAAGATAATATTTTTTTTAATTATAAAGCCACTTTTTCAATTAGAATTATTAAGTATTTCAATTTTATTGGTCATTGTAGTATTTATATTGATTCATATAATTCCTCCAACAGCTAATACATCTTGTAGTATCCTTCATGAGTTGATTTTCTGACAAATCTACGAAACATAGCTTCAAATTTATGAGATCGATAACGTTAGCAAGCGGCATAGAATCCCTTGAGAGATTTGCAGTCGGCGTAGAATCCCAAAATTTCGCCAAAGAATTCAGGACAAGCAAGAACCCTAGCTTGTTGTTTCGGCATAAGAAACTAGGAAATGGACTTGTAAACTTGTTTTATATATAAACCGATCTAACATAATTAATCTAAAACACATAATTTTTGTTTCAGTTCTCATCAATTTATCGTTTGGAAATCCAATTAATCCGACCATATCTTCGTGTTTTCATGTTCTTTGGGCCAAACTCTAGTTGCCAATAAAATACACCGATCCTAGGACTGCAAATTCCAAAATAACGAATAGGATAGTATATATAATCAAGGCCATAGTTTAATATGTTTCGCACTTCGGTAGTTCGGTACTTCGGTTAGCTAGGTAGAAAGAGGAGGAATGTACTGGCGTGTGTATACAAGGGAAAGGGTTAGCTTCAGTATATAACTTAACAAGGGACAACCTCTTACACATCACACTAGGAATGTCTAATGCCGCCAAATGCAAGGACTTGAGAGATGACAAAGTAGTTTTCCATATATTTCCTTAGATCCCATTTTACCTTGGATTGTCACATACTTCTTCTGTTTCTGATCAAACACAAAGAGCTTCATATCCACTTGACTCTCCCAGTTCTCATCTGTTTCTGTTAATGGTTCAAGTCTTACATAGATTAAGACGACAGGATTTTTCCACTGTCCGTTTCGTTGCCACTAGGGTACAAGATTTATTAACCTCCTTGCACGGTGCCGGCCCAACACATTTGGTGGCCTAAAGTTTTTTTTAGAAAATGTGGCCTAGAAAAAAAATATAAGAATATTTTCTATTCCAACAGGAGTCGAACTCAAGCAAAGAGAGCTGAAAAGTATCACCTATGACCACTATGCTATTGTACCAACATGTAATGGTGGCCCTCAAAAACTGTAAATATAAGTGTGACCTAAATCTAATGCTTCATGAGCTTTATGGCTGGGCCGGGCCGGGCCTGTCCTTGCATCATATTAGTATTTGCAAATCAATTTTCGTGAATGGAGCCGCCACGTTAACTCTCAGCCTATGAATTACATAAGTACCCTTAATGAAAATCTTGAATAAATCTTTCAATTTGCTTATTATCTTATTTAAAAACGAATTTATTTTATTGGACGATGGATAAAGAATTTTGCTTTCTTCCTAAATTATTTTTGGATATATACCGTACCACTAACATATTTTCGCGCCACATATATGGAAGAAATTTAAAAAAATTGTAAAGAATTAAAAATTGGAAAACCTAAGTTTGTTAGCCGACTCTGTCTTATATATAGTTATAGCTACAAGCAAAATCAACCCAATTCTCATTACAATTTGCATATTTTCTATATTTTCGTGCCACATATATGGAAGAAATTAAAAAAATTGTAAAGAATTAAAAATTGGAAAACCTGAAACAACCAACATTTTTTTTTTAATAAATATTAATCAGTTCTAGCGAAGGTCTTAAAAATAAATTAAATAAATAAAATATCAATAACAAATAAATCAGCTCAGCGGAAGCAAATAATAATTAAACAAGTCTAGCAAAATAATGCAAAACAATAAAACAGTAAACATCCTATCATCCCCCTCTTCAGCCTTGATTCCGCGATCACACAAATCTTTTACCTGCAACACATTGGAATGGAGTTGCGTAAGTATTTAATAAATACTTAGTGAGGCAATCACTCTGCCTACGAGCCATTTACGCAATTTACTAGATATTTAATAATATTTATAAACTCCAATAATTATTAAATACCATTTTCCAATTATTAAATAATTTTTAATAATTAAAACTCAATTTCTCAATTATTAAATAATTCTCATAATTAAATAATAATTTTCCATATTTTAAAATAATTAAAATAATACCAATTAATTAAATAAATATTATTTAATTAATTAAATCCGAATTAAATCTATTTAATTCCATTAAACCAATTAAATTCAATTAAACCAATTAAATTCAATTGAACCAAGATAAACCAGAATCAAATCAATTAAATTCAATTAAACCAATAAACCAGATTAAACCACACAAACACACAATTCATCACATGAAACAACCAAAATATCATAAAAATAACAATTAAAACATAAACTCATCAAGAACAACCACAAACCAAATCTAATCTAGCAAATCACGGACCCACAGTCATGCACTCACCTTGACAATTGATTGAAACTGAAGGAAAAAGGAAGGACGATGAACAGTGCCGAATCGCGGATGAACAGTAACCCGTGAACAGTACCGATGAACAGTAACCCGTGAACAGTACCGATGAACAGTACCCGATGAACAGTAAAATTCGAAAATCTCTCCAAAAACTCAACTTTTCTCCTCTACAGCATCTGAACTCGAAAATTCTCCAAAGAGAAGACGGCTGCACTCTTTAAACTTGATTTTAGGGCTTTCTCCACTAAACCGACCCAAACCAATTCACTTAAATTGAACCGACAAAATTCCCAATTTTTATTTTTGGTTTATGGATGTTACAACTCTCCCCCACTAAACTGGATTCGTCCTCGAATCCCAACGCAAACGTCACAAAGACCACAAAACCCACCTCGCAAGGCCGCAACACCGGAGATCCTCACTTGATCCCCGAGACAAACGTCATAATCTTATGTCATAAACACGTTCCAAGAAAATTTCACTCCTAACTCATCATCCAAACACACCAAACAACTTGTACTGAGGCCCACTTGCACCCAGACAAGTCCACACCGGTCCGCACTGAGGCCCACTTGCACCCAGACGAACCCGAAAACGTCCATACTGAGGCCCACTTGCACCCAGATGAACAAACTGCTTATACTGAGGCCTACTTGCACCCAGATAAGCTACACTCAACTGAGGCCTACTTGCACCCAGAGAGTCTGCCAGAGAACGAAGTCTCCAAAAACATGATGAGTTATTCAGGATCGCAATCCTTAGAGTAAAAATTCCGGAAAATGTCTATAACCATAAGATTAGACCGTCTCACAACCAAAAACTGGTCAAACATGTGTAACATCCGAATACCATTTCACAACACAAGGCAAAATGAGGAAAAACTGCATCTCATTAAAACTCCAAAATGTATATCGTTACAACGAAAACGAAAATACAATAACACCAAAGCCAAAAATAACAACTGAGGCTACAAAGATGAAATAAGCTCACTCCTCGACCTGCTTGTCGAACCACTTCCTGAACTTCAACTTCATCTTTGCCTCTGGCTCCCAAGTCTCCTCTGTAGAACCACTGCAATCCCACAAAATCCTCAGTAAGGGAATCCTCTTGTTCCTCAGAACCTTTTCCCTCCTCTCTAAAATCCTCACAGGCACTGCCGGCACTGTCAAATCTGGCTGAAGATCCTCTGGAATCCTAGCCACTAACTCCTCTGTAGGGTGAAGACACTTCCTCAGCATCGACACATGAAAAACCTTGTGAAAGGCTTTCATAATCTCAGGCAACTCCAGCCTGTAAGCCAATGGCCCAACTCGCTCCACTACTGGAAACGGACCCATAAAACGCGGACTCAGCTTGTTCTCTGCTATGGATCTGTTAGGACCCCTCAACATAGCCATCTTGAGATAAACTCTATCTCCCACCTGAAACTCAAGCTCTCGTCTGCGTCTATCTGCATAACTCTTCTGCCTATCCTGAGCCTCCTTCATGTTCAGCCTCACAACACGAACCTTCTCTGTCGTCTCCTGAACATAAGTAGCTCCATACATGCTGCGCTCCCCCACTTGGGTCCAGCATAGGGGTGTCCTACATGGCCTCCCATACAAAGCCTCAAATGGAGCCATGCCAATACTCGCCTGAAAGCTGTTGTTGTATGCAAACTCAACTAAGCTCAGGTGATCTGCCCAATGGCCACCCCAATCCAACACACACATCCTCAGCAAATCCTCCAAAGTCTGAATAGTCCTCTCTGACTGACCATCTGTCTGCGGATGATAAGCTGTACTCAGATGCACCTTAGTGCCCATCTCTGCCTGAAACGCCCTCCAAAACTCTGAAGTGAATCTGGGATCACGGTCTGACACAATACTAGCTGGCACTCCATGCAGCCTCACAATCTCTCGCACAAACTTCCTAGCCAAGACAGCAGCTCCATCTGTCTTCTTGATGGCCAAGAAATGTGCAGACTTAGTCAACCGATCCACAATCACCCAGATAGCATCGAAAGTCCTCGAAACAGGTAGTCCAACCACGAAATCCATCGTAATCCTGTCCCACTTCCACTCTGGAATGGGTAAACTCTGCAAAAGACCACCCGGAACCTGATGCTCTGCCTTCACCAAGGCACAAGTGTTGCACTTCGCAACCCAGTCTGCTACATCCCTCTTCATCCCGACCCAATGATAGTACCTCTTGAGGTCATGGTACATCTTGGTCGCTCCCGGATGAATGGAAAACTTGCTCGCGTGAGCCTCTCCCAAAATCTGATGTCTCAACTCCACATCCTTAGGCACACAAACTCGCCCACGAACCAAGATAGTCCCATTCGCAGAGACCTCATACTCAGAACCAGTCACTCTCGTCGCATCTAGCAAACTCTGATCACTCTGCTGAGCAACTCTGATCCTGCTAAGTAGATCCGCCTGATCCACTGCCTCTAAACCCAAAGGCTCCTGCGAAATGGCACACAAACGCAAGGTACTGATCTCGCCAACTAGAGACTCCACATCTCGCTCAACTGCGGAATCATACCTCCGTCTACTCAACGCGTCCGCCACTAGGTTAGCCTTGCCCGGATGGTAGTTAATGCTCACCTGATAGTCCGCCAAGAACTCAACCCAGCGCGTCTGTCTCGCGTTCATCATCGGCTGAGTGAAGATATGCTGCAAACTCTTGTGATCCGTGAAGACCTGTACTGTCTCACCTAGCAAGTAAGACCTCCAAATCTTCAACGCGAAGATCACTGCTCCCAACTCTAAGTCATGTGTAGGACGGTTACGCTCACTGCCCTGCCACTGTCTCGAAGCATATGCTATCACTCTGCCCTCCTGCATCAGCACACAACCAAGACCAATGCCTGAAGCATCTGTATACACCATGTAAGGCTTCCCTGGCTCGGGTAACGCCAACACTGGTGTAGTAGTCAACATCTCCTTGAGCTGACTAAAGCTCTCCTCACACTCAGCTGACCAAATAAAAGGGACATCCTTCCCGGTCAACTTCGTCATCGGCTGCGCCATGGTAGCAAACCCCTTGACGAACCTCCTGTAGTATCCTGCCAAACCCAGAAAACTCCTGATCTCGGTGGCACTACTAGGTCTAGGCCAATCTCTGATAGCCTCAATCTTAGCCGGATCCACAGAAACTCCCTCTGCAGAAACAATGTGGCCAAGAAATCCCATCTCTCGCTGCCAGAAACTGCACTTGCTCAACTTAGCAAAAAGCTTCTGCTCCCGAAGCTTTCTCCAGAACCAACCTCAAGTGAGTCGCATGCTCCTCCTGACTCCTCGAGTATACCAGAATATCATCAATGAAAATGATGACGAACACGTCCAAATACTCCCTGAACACGTCGTTCATCAATCTCATGAAGGCTGCCGGCGCGTTAGTCAAACCGAAAGGCATAACCACAAACTCAAAATGCCCATAACGCGTCCTGAAAGCAGTCTTCCTGACATCTGCCTCATCTATCGGGATCTGATGATACCCCGATGCCAAGTCAATCTTGGAGAACCAAGTAGCACCCCTCAACTGATCCAACAACTCATCAATCCTCGGGAGTGGGTACCTGTTCTTCACAGTGACTCGGTTAAGACCTCTGTAATCGATACAAAGTCTGAAACTGCCATCCTTCTTCTTCACAAACAACACCGGTGCTCCCCACGGTGAAACACTTGGTCGAATGAACCCCTTAGACAAAAGGTCCTCTATCTGCTTCTTCAGCTCTGCCAACTCAGCTGGCGCCATCCTGTAAGGCGTCTTCGATATCGGTGCTGTCCCCGGCTCTAACTCAATCGTGAAAGGATCAGACCGAGATGGTGGTAATCCCTTCAGTGACTGAAAGACATCCTCAAAATCCTGGACAACCTCAATATCTCCCATAACAACTCCAGCTCCTGACTCAGACATAGAAATCGTCGCCAGATACGCCTCACAGCCCCGCTCTAACAACTGCTCGGCCTGAATAGCAGATATCACAATACTCCCGGAAGTCGGTCTCACTCCCTGATAAACCAACCTCCCTGCATCTCGCTCGAAGACCACTCTACCTCTGTAGCAATCCAGATGAACTCTGTAGTGTGACAACCAGTCCATCCCGAGAATAACGTCATACAGCTCCACCGGACTGATGACTAAGTCTGCTGGCATTGACTGCCCCGCAATCTCGATCTCGACTCCTCTAGCACGGCCCAAAGTAGACAAGAATCCACCTCCCGCCACCTTGACCATGCCCGCGCTCTCGCCCGCGCTACTCCGGATGCCACTCTTCTCGGCACGCTCCGGTGTAATGAAGCAATTCGATGCTCCAGAGTCGAATAAAACGTGGGACTCAAAACCGCCCACTAACAAGGTCCCTACACATTCAATTGCGTTGAGAACCTCCACAATATCACAGATAAAAATGACTAACAGACAATACACAACAACAATTCTATACTAAGAATTTACAAAGTCTGAGTCGAAGATTTACCTGTGATCTGTCCGGTCTGACTAGTCCCGCCAGTCTCCACCGAAGAGTAACCCCGCGGCGCCGGTGCAATCTGACCCAACGGCTGCACTGCTGCGATCTGACTCACTGGCTGAGCCGCTACTGGCTGAACCGAAGCCACCGACATACTCCGCAACTTAGGACACATGGGCTTGATATGCCCAGGCTCCTTGCAGTAGTAGCACACCTCGGTGCTGACTCTCTCTTGGGACAACTCGAAACACGATGCTCCGTGCTCCCACACCCAAAACAGGAACCACGAGGAAACTGACTAGCACCAGAAAACTCCTCTCTACTCCTCTTCTGACCCTGCGCAGGCAAACCGCCCCTGCCAGAACCAGAACTGAAACTCGAACCACCTCTGCGCTGCTGCTGCTGCTGCTGTCGCGGCTGCTGATGCTGACCCCGAGGCTGGGTAGCAGAAGCAACTGCTGACGGCACAGCCACCGGACCAACTGGCCCACCAAGATCCGCCTCAACCGACGCGGCCAACTCTACCAGACTCGCCCTCGAAGTGTGCATACTACTCCTGCATAGAGTCCGAATATCCTTGCGAAGTCCCTCCAGAAATCTGTTCGTCAACTGATGCTCAGACTCCATACCAAAGCCCGCATGCACTAACAGACGGCTGAACTCCTCATCATACTCGCGTACAGAACGCGAACCCTGCTCAATGCCCATAAACCGCATCTGAAGACGATCACGAGCCTGCCTCGGGAAATACTTGGCGTTGAACTCCACAAGGAAGTATCTTTCAAAAGTCCCTCAAGTCACCGAAGTTCCATGCTTTTCAAAAGATGGTGAGGTCTACTTGCAATTCATATTCGCTGTGTTTAGCATTGATGATACATTGGAAGTTAATAAGGTCAAGAGGGTAACATATGATGATGTGAAAGCTGTGGAGTATTTCTTGAAACAAAAGTTTGAATCACGGCCAGAGATTGCCAAAGTTGGTAAACTTTCTCTCTGTTCCACCAAGTACTTAGAAACATTAGATAATAGTCTTTAGATAAAAAGTAAAAGGATGAGCATTAGATAATAGTCTTTTAATTGAACATTAGATCTAGTCTATCTATTATAGCACGACATGTCTTTGAACTCAGCTATTGATCGTCATGGTTCATAAGTTTCTTCGTAGTTGATAAGGTGTAGACCATTGAGTTGCTTCATCCATCACGTCATGCCACTCGGAGTCTGAATCTAGGAGACCTCTATCATAGGATACTGATTTGTAATCATCATATTTTGTGTCCCCAGCACTTTGAATCTCTTCAAAACTTTCCACTTTTGACCATAGACTTCTATCGCTGTTCCATGTAATTTTTTTCAGAAATTCCGAATAAGTTATCTGATGAGTCTCTTCTGATTCTTCGTTTCTCTCCATCCGTCGTCTAAACATACTTTTCTCAACGTCTTTCTTTGATTGAACTCTACTCATAGTGAAAGAGTTATTGCCATAAAGGTCCTCGTTCTTGTCAACAGATTCATTAAACTCGCCGTTGGAACGAATCCCAAAGTTTTGACCCTCAATAGTGTAGTCATCATAGTCGGCTTGCACCATTGTTGTTTCCGGAATGAATTAGATGAGAAATCTGTGTGAGGAGAACTTGTAGCTCGTTTTGTTGATGATGACCAAAAAACTACCAATGTTGTAGACTTCTCCCGCCTTTTTCGTTGTTGATGACCAGAAAGCTATTAAACTTGTAAACTTCACCAGCCTTTAATTTTTCCTCATAGTCTCCTAGTCGATAAGATTGTATGAATGCTTTGATTGTAGTTCCCTGTATTAAATTATGGTAGAAAAGAGTATTATAAGCTGATGATGATTTAACTTTCTATTGGTAATTGGTAAATAATGTTAGTGTTGTTACCTTTTGATCGATTAGAAGCAGTACATATCGCATAAGCAGACCTCCTTTTTTAGGGTTCCTTGCCTCCGAGAAGTGGATGTCTCTAGCAAGCAGCTCTTTCTTACAACATCCTTTTGTGAGTATAAATAATATTTAAATAAATAAACAATACTCATAACTTTTTCAAAATATAAATAATATTTATTTCATAGAAATATAAAAACATAACCATAATAAACTGAAAATTTTATTTTTAAAAATACTGAAATTCAAAAAACATAAAACAATAGGTTAAAATCTTTGTTTTCTATAATTTTTATGTAACATGTTGTATTTGTTTTAATATTATAATAAAAAAAAAATATAATTCTAGTTGTTTTTGTCAAAAAAGAAAAACAAATGATTCACATATGGCATGAGGGGTTGGAGAAAAACCCAATGCTATTGCTATATTTTTACCATTTGCAATAACATATGGCATGAGGGGTTGGAGATGGTCTTATAGCCTCAACTTTTATATAGTATAGATTTTAGTTAGGTATTAAGGCCTTTTGAAATAAAATTAAGGCTTTTTGCAATTGTTCTTTGTTATATGGTCTATACTTTTATTGGGCCAGTGCCTCGACCCGAGGACCCAAACCGAACCCGACCCAAAATAGATGGATCCAAAAGCAAATGAGAACCGAACCGAGCCCTTGAATATCCAAAATATTCCAAATATAATTATATACCTAAAATAGTCAGTTATATTTAAATTTTAAATAACCAAAATATCTAAAATTACAATTGTAAACTTAATATAACAATTATATTTAGAACAAAATAATTAAAATATTGAAGACATACAAAAATCTTTAGTTATATTTATTAATATTCAATATATTTTTTTGCAAAAATTAACTAAATTTCATTTAAATTAAACATTTTTTAAATTTTATCTTATTTTTTGTAGACTTGTGTATCTGGAAACGACCCGAATCGGGCAGAACCAAACCAGACGCGACCGAAAATAAAAAATATCTTAATATTTTCTCTGTTTCAATATATAAGGGGTTTTAGAGTTTTGTTTTTGTTTCAAAATATAAGGGGCTGTGCAAAAGTAAATGTATTTTTATTACTTTTAATTATTCATATTCTGTAGATTTCTTTTTCATTGGTTGAAATGTTTTGGAATTGATGATAAAATATATTCCCTCCGTTTCAAATTAGTTGTCGTTTTGGCAAAATGTATCTGCAAATATTTGGACGTATCTGGACGTATTTTGCATTGCAGATACATCAAAATAATTGCAGATACATTTTCCCAAAATGACAACTAATTTGAAACGGAGAGAGTATTTTATTTTAAAAAATACAAAAATTAAATGAGTTCTTAATCTGTATGCCAAAACTTTAAATCCCATATATATTGAAACAGAGGGAGTAGTTCTTAAAGGAACCGACCCGTACCCAACCTAAAAAACTGAATGCCCATAACAATTTCCTTTATTTTTTCAGGGAGTTACAGACCAATATGTTTGAAATATTTCTGGTATATCGATCGTCGTTACGTTCGACAGACCACATCATCCCTTGTCCTCATAAGAACAAGGAAAATACAACTTTTATATAATAGGACGAATACCAATAAACAAATACTCCAAAAGCCTAGCTGTACCCAGCTTGTGGGTGGTGCACAAATAGATCCCTAAATTATATTCACCAAAAAGCCAAAGAGCAATAAGTGAGCAAACATAATTCGATTTGGGACCCGACAAATATAGTGTGCAACAAAACCAATTTATAACCATTCAATGATACCATCACGTTTGGTATGTGAACTATGGTTTTTGTGTGTCGCTACTCGTCAAGTACGCTTCGACCGACGCATCACGCAATCCCTTTTTTGGTATTTGAAAGATATTTCCATTAATAGTTTCCACTACATAGTGAAAAATGAAATATATGTTAGACCAGAATATCGCTTAAGGAAATAAATGATATTCCCTCTGTGATTTCAATGCATTTTTTATTTATTAATATTAATGAATAGTATATTTCAAGAAAAAATAATTAGATTTGTTAAATTATCATTGGTTAAAATTTGTAGATTACTGTAAATCACAAAATGATACATTTATAGTTATGTAATGAATTATCATTGGTTAAAATTAGATTCATAGATTTGTTGAATTATCATTAGGTAAAATAAAAATTGATGCATTTTTTTTTAAAGGGTTTTCATGCATTTATAGATTTATAGTTACATTATTTATTACTTAATAATAATGAACTGTAGATTTCAAGAAAAAAAATAATTATATTTGTTGAGTTATCATTGGTTAAAATTTATAGATTACTGTAATTTATGTGAAAATTCAAAAAAAAATCTTCTTTCAAAAACAGAGGGAGTATATGGTTGTTGGGTATGGGAAACAAAAAATATTATCGTCTTTACTTAGTTCGGTATAAGAAGCAATATTTAAACAAACTAGTCTATAGTTCTTTAACAATAACCTAGAGTCTAGAGTATATTTATGAGGTATTTTTATTTTTGAAAAAAAATATCATGGTATATTGTGGTTTTATTTTTTGATAAAGGGTCTATTGCGGTGGTTTTAGACATATTGAGTCTAGGTTCATGTTCATTGTCTGTATCAACCAATAGCCAGCATACGGTTGTTCATTGTCTGATTAATACTCCTCCTTCCTCCTGTGGACCATACAGTAGATTTGTCTTTTATTTTTAGGTGTTTTCCTTATGGACAAAACCCTTTCACGGCAGTAAGAGTCACTTGAAGCTCCGGAGCCGGAAATTCTAGAACACATATTTCCTATCTATATTTAGTTACCCCAACAGGGTTTTAGGACCCAAATAGACTCATATTACTGAGCTTTACGGCGATGAAACAAAATAGACATTTCTAGAGATTTTTGCTTCTTTGAGCTGGTAGAGCTAATTCGTGATATCTCAGTAACCGGATAGTGACGGGAATCAACGTTCTTAAAACGCGAACTCCTTACTCAATTACAGAGAAGATTCTCAGCTAGGGTTGAGTTACTTGTGAAGAAAGCTAATAAAAGAACGAGTTCTGTAAATTTCTGAATGTATTGATAATGAAACTTACAATCCTTTAAATAATAAAACCAACACCGACTTATAGTCTAAATAAGGAAAACCAAAACTTAAATCAAAACCAAAACCAAAACCGACTTTGAAATATGTAAATTATCTATATCAAATCTCCCCCATTTGAAAAACCTTGACCTCAAGGTTGAAAGGAAGGATATTTCTTATGCAGATCGACAACATAATTTGCCTAAATTTGTCGTTTGCCTTGTTATTGTTAAACCAATAAAATTTTAATATTATAGATTACAATAGCCTTTAACTTTGCTTAAAGAATAACCTATTCAATTACTTTGTATATTGTTATTTATGATCAAGAAAAATTTAATCATTTAAACTCCCTAGCAGCATCACTCTTTATAAAATAACCATCTTTGTCTCTCTGAATTACCACCATCACTTTTTCATTTTCTGTTTCCAAAGAAAAAGAAAATATCTTTTTTAAGCTTCTAATAATTCAGAAACATAATTAATGAGTAATAGTAACGTACCATTTTTTTTTGTAGATGCTCTTTTTGATAGTAGAATAGCTTTGCGCATTGCCCTTGCGTTTTTTTCCCTACTGTGTTTTGGAAAACATATAACATATTAGATTTGATCAAGTAGTGTTAAAAAATTTGAAGCAAACAGAGTTATATGCAAGAGATCAACATAAACTCAACACAAACTCAACCAACTGTCTTTCATGTTTTTTGTTTACCATGTTTGAAGCAAAGACCACATCAACAGTTATAGTAGACCACTCTATCCCAAACAGCCTCGGGAATTTTGCTTCTTCTTTCACATTGAGAAACCATAACGGAAGATTGAAACCTTTATGTGGATGTTTTTGTTTTTCAAAGAAAGACTTGAAAACTTCCTGTTGATTTAGTTGTAATGAATTATGGGAACGACTGAGAGGTTATAAATAACCAAAATTTAGGCCTTGATGTTTTGTTTGTCCTTTTTCAAGGATCACTTAATTTACCTTTTCAACAAATGTTTCCTTTTCGACAACTCTTTGCTTTTAGGATTCTGATGAATTGTTAATATTTCCTTTTTTAATTTTTGAATGAAAAGTAAGGGTTCAAATAACACAAAACAGAAGTGCCGAGTAAATTTCAATGATTTCCGGAGATTTATCTTGAATTACACCTTCATCTCTTCCTACAACAACCCAGTAAAAAAACAGCTCATCTTCTTCAGATTGAAAGAATTTAACTAAACTCGTATTTATTTTTTGAAGCATCAAATTACGAAAATCATTTAAATATTTGGTTTATAATTGGTCGTCAATTGTTAGTGTCACCACCACTGATAAAGTTATATGCAACCGTATACGTTTAGCAAATGAGATTAAGAAGATAGTAATTATTATTATAAAGAAAATGAAAAATCTATAATATATATGTAAGAACTTTTAAAATATAAAAACCTGATGAATTTCACCAGAGAGAATTCTAGATCTCTTCTTCTCATTTTTTACAACCAATTTTTCTTCGCCTCCGGTGGCGAATAGCAAAATCCTCTCCGACGATATAATGTTGGTAATATTAAAACCTGACGAATTTCTTACGCTCAACGCTGTTTCTCTTCTTTTCGTTTCCCTATTTTCATCATTGCCTTACTCCTATTTTGGCGGATCCAAATCTATAATATATAGTTAAGGACTTTTAAAATATTAAAACCTGATGAATTTCCTTAGAGAGAATTCTAGATCTCTTCTTCTCCTTTTTTACAACCAATTTTTCTTCGTCTCCGGTGGCGAATAGCGAATCCTCTTCTCCGATGATATAATGTTGGTAATATTAAAACCTGACGAATTTCTTACGCTCTACGCTGTTTCTCTTCTTTTCGTTTCCCTATTTTCGTTATTGCCTTGCTCCTATTTTGGCGGATCCAAATCTATAATATATAGGTAAGAACTTTTAAAATATTAAAACCTGATGAATTTCACCAGAGAGAATTCTAGATCTCTTCTTCTCCTTTTTTACAACCAATTTTTCTTCGTCTCCGGTGGCGAATAGCGAAATCCTCTTCTCCGATGATATAATGTTGGTAATATTAAAACCTGACGAATTTCTTACGCTCTACGCTGTTTCTCTTCTTTTCGTTTCCCTATTTTCATCATTGCCTTGCTCCTATTTTGGCGGATCCAGGCTTGTCCTGAAGAATTTTGCAGTTTAAGACGGTGATAGAAATGGAGCCTCCGAGTATTTTACAGTACTTGATGGGAGTGGGGTGATGATGATCGGCGTTGGTTACATGATGTTCCGCTACAAACGCTTCCCTTTTTCATCTTCCTACTTTAGATGAACGTAAGTGTGCCTTTTCTTTCAATCTCTGTGATAGCTTCACAGCTTCACGTTTGTTTTAGGGATAGTTAAAATCAGTTCATAGCCCATAAGTAAACCTCCTTTTTTAGGGTTTCTTTCCTCCCAAAAGTGGAGACTCTAGCAAGTAGTTCTTTCTTAGTAAATCCTTTAGTAAGTTCATCTAAAACCAAATATGGCGTAACTGATTAGAAACAGAAGAACATGAAGAAGCCATTGTTATTTCAATAAACCCTCTCTATCTCTTGAAAAATATGATTGTCTTAAGAACTTGTATATGTAATTCTAAGTTTAGAGGACTATTTATAGCCAATGTCAAACCTTGAAACAGCTAAATTGTTAATTTTCTTTTTATTTTAATTAGTTAGTTTAGCTTTTCCAAAGTTTCCAATTTAATCATAATTTCCATTAAACTTTTAAAAAAACAATTGGTTTAGGTAATTGGTGCGATAATGTTAGTATTCAAATTAACAATAATACAATTTCCATTATTTAATACAATAGTGTTATTATTCACAAAATCTTATTTAATTTTCGTTATTAAATTTAAAATGCTGATTTGGCATAATTTAATTGGTTCCTTTAAATCTTATGTGGACGCTCTGAGAGGCTTAGAGCATCTCCAACCCCATGCTAAATATGACATATATGCTATTTTGCCATAATTTTTGCTCCAACCCAATTGCATATGCTATTGCAAAATAGCATCATGCTATTTTTGCTTCTATATTTGGCATGAGATTATGCAATATGCTATTTTGCCATTGAACTTTTTTATTTATAAAATAGTCCTTCAATTTGTAATTACTTTTAATTTAACAGTTTAATTATATTGATTATGATTTATTTAAATAAATAAACAATACTCATAACTTTTTCAAAATATAAATAATATTTATTTCATAGAAATATAAAAACATAACCATAATAAACTTAAAATTTTATTTTTAAAAATACTGAAATTCAAAAAACATAAAACAATAGGTTAAAATCTTTGTTTTCTATAATTTTTATGTAATATGATGTATTTTGTTTTAATATTATAATAAAAAAAAAATATAATTCTAGTTGTTTTTGTCAAAAAAGAAAAACAAATGATTCACATATGGCATGAGGGGTTGGAGAAAAACCCAATGCTATTGCTATAATTTTACCATTTGCAATAACATATGGCATGAGGGGTTGGAGATGGTCTTATAGCCTCAACTTTTATATAGTATAGATTTTAGTTAGGTATTAAGGCCTTTTGAAATAAAATTAAGGCTTTTTGCAATTGTTCTTTGTTATATGGTCTATACTTTTATTGGGCCAGTGCCTCGACCCGAGGACCCAAACCGAACCCGACCCAAAATAGATGGATCCAAAAGCAAATGAGAACCGAACCGAGCCCTTGAATATCCAAAATATTCCAAATATAATTATATACCTAAAATAGTCAGTTATATTTAAATTTTAAATAACCAAAATATCTAAAATTACAATTGTAAACTTAATATAACAATTATATTTAGAACAAAATAATTAAAATATTGAAGACATACAAAAATCTTTAGTTATATTTATTAATATTTAATATATTTTTTTGCAAAAATTAACTAAATTTCATTTAAATTAAACATTTTTTAAATTTTATCTTATTTTTTGTAGACTTGTGTATCTGGAAACGACCCGAATCGGGCAGAACCAAACCAGACGCGACCGAAAATAAAAAATATCTTAATATTCCCTCTGTTTCAATATATAAGGGGTTTTAGAGTTTTGTTTTTGTTTCAAAATATAAGGGGCTGTGCAAAAGTAAATGTATTTTTATTACTTTTAATTATTTATATTCTGTAGATTTCTTTTTCATTGGTTGAAATGTTTTGGAATTGATGATAAAATATATTCCCTCCGTTTCAAATTAGTTGTCGTTTTGGCAAAATGTATCTGCAAATATTTGGACGTATCTGGACGTATTTTGCATTGCAGATACATTTTCCCAAAATGACAACTAATTTGAAACGGAGAGAGTATTTTATTTTAAAAAATACAAAAATTATATGAGTTCTTAATCTGTATGCCAAAACTTTAAATCCCATATATATTGAAACAGAGGGAGTAGTTCTTAAAGGAACCGACCCGTACCAACCTAAAAAACTGAATGCCCATAACAATTTCCTTTATTTTTTCAGGGAGTTACAGACCAATATGTTTGAAATATTTCTGGTATATCGATCGTCGTTACGTTCGACAGACCACATCATCCCTTGTCCTCATAAGAACAAGGAAAATACAACTTTTATATAATAGGACGAATACCAATAAACAAATACTCCAAAAGCCTAGCTGTACCCAGCTTGTGGGTGGTGCACAAATAGATCCCTAAATTATATTCACCAAAAAGCCAAAGAGCAATAAGTGAGCAAACATAATTCGATTTGGGACCCGACAAATATAGTGTGCAACAAAACCAATTTAATAACCATTCAATGATACCATCACGTTTGGTATGTGAACTATGGTTTTTGTGTGTCGCTACTCGTCAAGTACGCTTCGACCGACGCATCACGCAATCCCTTTTTTGGTATTTGAAAGATATTTCCATTAATAGTTTCCACTACATAGTGAAAAATGAAATATATGTTAGACCAGAATATCGCTTAAGGAAATAAATGATATTCCCTCTGTGATTTCAATGCATTTTTTATTTATTAATATTAATGAATAGTATATTTCAAGAAAAAATAATTAGATTTGTTAAATTATCATTGGTTAAAATTTGTAGATTACTGTAAATCACAAAATGATACATTTATAGTTATGTAATGAATTATCATTGGTTAAAATTAGATTTATAGATTTGTTGAATTATCATTAGGTAAAATAAAAATTGATGCATTTTTTTTTAAAGGGTTTTCATGCATTTATAGATTTATAGTTACATTATTTATTACTTAATAATAATGAACTGTAGATTTCAAGAAAAAAAATAATTATATTTGTTGAGTTATCATTGGTTAAAATTTATAGATTACTGTAATTTATGTGAAAATTCAAAAAAAAATCTTCTTTCAAAAACAGAGGGAGTATATGGTTGTTGGGTATGGGAAACAAAAAATATTATCGTCTTTACTTAGTTCGGTATAAGAAGCAATATTTAAACAAACTAGTCTATAGTTCTTTAACAATAACCTAGAGTCTAGAGTATATTTATGAGGTATTTTTATTTTTGAAAAAAAATATCATGGTATATTGTGGTTTTATTTTTTGATAAAGGGTCTATTGCGGTGGTTTTAGACATATTGAGTCTAGGTTCATGTTCATTGTCTGTATCAACCAATAGCCAGCATACGGTTGTTCATTGTCTGATTAATACTCCTCCTTCCTCCTGTGGACCATACAGTAGATTTGTCTTTTATTTTTAGGTGTTTTCCTTATGGACAAAACCCTTTCACGGCAGTAAGAGTCACTTGAAGCTCCGGAGCCGGAAATTCTAGAACACATATTTCCTATCTATATTTAGTTACCCCAACAGGGTTTTAGGACCCAAATAGACTCATATTACTGAGCTTTACGGCGATGAAACAAAATAGACATTTCTAGAGATTTTTGCTTCTTTGAGCTGGTAGAGCTAATTCGTGATATCTCAGTAACCGGATAGTGACGGGAATCAACGTTCTTAAAACGCGAACTCCTTACTCAATTACAGAGAAGATTCTCAGCTAGGGTTGAGTTACTTGTGAAGAAAGCTAATAAAAGAACGAGTTCTGTAAATTACTGAATGTATTGATAATGAAACTTACAGTCCTTTAAATAATAAAACCAACACCGACTTATAGTCTAAATAAGGAAAACCAAAACTTAAATCAAAACCAAAACCAAAACCGACTTTGAAATATGTAAATTATCTATATCAAATCTCCCCCATTTGAAAAACCTTGACCTCAAGGTTGAAAGGAAGGATATTTCTTATGCAGATCGACAACATAATTTGCCTAAATTTGTCGTTTGCCTTGTTATTGTTAAACCAATAAAATTTTAATATTATAGATTACAATAGCCTTTAACTTTGCTTAAAGAATAACCTATTCAATTACTTTGTATATTGTTATTTATGATCAAGAAAAATTTAACATTTAAACTCCCTAGCAGCATCACTCTTTATAAAATAACCATCTTTGTCTCTCTTTATAATCACTTTTTCATTTTCTGTTTCCAAAGAAAAAGAAAATATCTTTTTTAAGCTTCTAATAATTCAGAAACATAATTAATGAGTAATAGTAACGTACCATTTTTTTTTGTAGATGCTCTTTTTGATAGTAGAATAGCTTTGCGCATTGCCCTTGCATTTTTTTCCCTACTGTGTTTTGGAAAACATATAACATATTAGATTTGATCAAGTAGTGTTAAAAAATTTGAAGCAAACAGAGTTATATGCAAGAGATCAACATAAACTCAACACAAACTCAACCAACTGTCTTTCATGTTTTTTGTTTACCATGTTTGAAGCAAAGACCACATCAACAGTTATAGTAGACCACTCTATCCCAAACAGCCTCGGGAATTTTGCTTCTTCTTTCACATTGAGAAACCATAACGGAAGATTGAAACCTTTATGTGGATGTTTTTGTTTTTCAAAGAAAGACTTGAAAACTTCCTGTTGATTTAGTTGTAATGAATTATGGGAACGACTGAGAGGTTATAAATAACCAAAATTTAGGCCTTGATGTTTTGTTTGTCCTTTTTCAAGGATCACTTAATTTACCTTTTCAACAAATGTTTCCTTTTCGACAACTCTTTGCTTTTAGGATTCTGATGAATTGTTAATATTTCCTTTTTTAATTTTTGAATGAAAAGTAAGGGTTCAAATAACACAAAACAGAAGTGCCGAGTAAATTTCAATGATTTCCGGAGATTTATCTTGAATTACACCTTCATCTCTTCCTACAACAACCCAGTAAAAAAACAGCTCATCTTCTTCAGATTGAAAGAATTTAACTAAACTCGTATTTATTTTTTGAAGCATCAAATTACGAAAATCATTTAAATATTTGGTTTATAATTGTTCGTCAATTGTTAGTGTCACCACCACTGATAAAGTTATATGCAACCGTATACGTTTAGCAAATGAGATTAAGAAGATAGTAATTATTATTATAAAGAAAATGAAAAATCTATAATATATATGTAAGAACTTTTAAAATATAAAAACCTGATGAATTTCACCAGAGAGAATTCTAGATCTCTTCTTCTCATTTTTTACAACCAATTTTTCTTCGTCTCCGGTGGCGAATAGCAAAATCCTCTCCGACAATATAATGTTGGTAATATTAAAACCTGACGAATTTCTTACGCTCAACGCTGTTTCTCTTCTTTTCGTTTCCCTATTTTCATCATTGCCTTGCTCCTATTTTGGCGGATCCAAATCTATAATATATAGTTAAGAACTTTTAAAATATTAAAACCTGATGAATTTCCTTAGAGAGAATTCTAGATCTCTTCTTCTCCTTTTTTACAACCAATTTTTCTTTGTCTCCGGTGGCGAATAGCGAATCCTCTTCTCCGATGATATAATGTTGGTAATATTAAAACCTGACGAATTTCTTACGCTCTACGCTGAAATTAAGGGCAACTCCTTGAAGGCTGAAGAGAGA
>CACVBM020001080.1:137984-163995 GCA_902728155.2 Microthlaspi erraticum
TCTTCTTGTGTTTAAGAAAATGGCCTGGAGTATACTTTTCAGGACAGTAATAACATAAGCCATCCTTCCGACGTTGAACCATCTCGGCATTAGTAAGAAACTTCTGAGGAGCGTATTCCTTTTCAGGCGTTTTCTCCACTTGTGTAGGTCGCATCTCTGAATCCTTTCGACGAAAGAACTGAGGTTTCTTGGGATGAGCTTGTTCATACAACCTCCCAAGAAGTAAGCACTGACGAACAGAGGTTGGTTGGAACATGCGCACATGCATCTGCGTTTCTGTTTGGAGACCAGCTAAGTAATGGCGAACTAAATAATCTTCAGAGAAGTTCACTCGAGTACGCAAGAGTTCAAACCGGCCATGGTACTCAACGATGCCGTTAGTCTCTTGTAAACGCTTTAACTCTAGAATAGGGTCGTCCAAAATATCTTCAAAACGTTCGTGTAGTCGTAGTTTGTAAGCGGGCCAGCTAGAGAGAACCGATTGACCAAGTTCAGATTGCACAATCGATTGATGCCAATTAGCGGCAAGACCATCGAAGTGAACTGAAGCGATGTTGACTTTCAAGTCTTCCGGTGTGTTGTCAATGGAGAAGAATTGTTCGGCTTGAAAGAGCCACTCTTGAAATCGATCACCAGAAAACCTTGGGAACTCTATCTTAGCAAGTCGTGTCATTCCTGAGTAAGGTGTAGAAGGAGTAGGGCGAGGACGGTGGGAATCATGAGTAGTAGTAGGTCCGGGAGGTGAGAACGATGGTGAGTTGTTGTCAGGAGAGGGATTAGGCGACGAAGAAGCGACGTTATCGGACAACGAACGAATCGCGTCGAACATACCAGCTAAGTCTTTATCTATCTTGTGGAGCTGTTTGTCCATCTTTTCCTCCAGATCATTATGGCGGTTGTACATCTCTTCAAGGCGAGGACCTAGGGCAGATTCAATTTCTCCAAGAATTGACTCCTTCAAGGCTGTTTGAGAGCGTGTTTGTGCGTCGGACATCTTTTCCGGAGAATCGATCGACGTCTGATACCTTTGGTAGAGCTAATTCGTGATATCTCAGTAACCGGATAGTGACGGGAATCAACGTTCTTAAAACGCGAACTCCTTACTCAATTGCAGAGAAGATTCTCAGCTAGGGTTGAGTTACTTGTGAAGAAAGCTAATAAAAGAACGAGTTCTGTAAATTTCTGAATGTATTGATAATGAAACTTACAATCCTTTAAATAATAAAACCAACACCGACTTATAGTCTAAATAAGGAAAACCAAAACTTAAATCAAAACCAAAACCAAAACCGACTTTGAAATATGTAAATTATCTATATCAGGCAGGTTTGGGACGTCTTGCTTTTGATGATGGCTTCTTCCTCAAGGAAGAAGTACTCTTTTTCTTACGCATTTTGATGCATAAAACAGCACAATCCCAGTGGTCACCTTTCAACAGAGCACCACTTTGCTTTCTCTCACTGTAATATATAAAACGATTAACAACCTGACACTATAATCCGAATCTAAGATTCTAGCTTAGCTAGAATCTGAGAAAGTAGAAAGTACGAGATGGCTACAAACTTAGATGGCAATCGTTGAAAGTCTCGAGATCATCACCAAAGGAGAAAAACTTACATTTATAAAACGAAACCAGACGAAGAAGACCGAAGAAGCTTGATTTGAGAATACAAAGGATGAAAGGAGAAGCACAGTTTCTAAACCCTCCTCGCTCCTCCTCTAGCCTAGGGTTTTAATTCTTGCTTATAAACCCCTCATTTTTAATACTTATACTAAATAAACCCTTTAATCTTATTTAATACGTTTTCATACCTTTTACGTGTGATTATAGTTTGTTTCATGCTATTCGTCATAGATTCGTTGATCATTCAATGCGTGTGATAATCGTATGTTCATGAGATAATACGAAGATGATTGTAGTTTAAACAAAACAAAGCCAGATTAAGTTTGGTTTTTTTCCTTAATGATTCAAAAAAAGGTTTTAAACCACACAAAAGCAGTAATGAGGAATCCAAATTCCCAAGGGAGAAAAACGAATGAAAAGAGAAGAAACAACTCCAACAGTAAAATGTATGGGAAGAGAGTGAAAAGGCAAAGATCAAACGGTTTCAAGGAAGTTAGGAGAGGTTCAAGGAAGCGAGCTGCTCGGATGCACCACCAGCAGCAACGCTCCTGAGAACATCCATAGCCTCTGCAACTTTGGCCTTGAGAGCTTCTGGCGACTCCAAGAGATGGAGAACTTCGGTCTGGTCCATCTCCAAAAGCATCCCTGTCACTTTAGCTGCAGATTCCGCTTCAAGCTGCTCCACCAATGGGTACAGATTCTCACCCAACAGCTGTACACACCAAAACTCACAGCATTAATAATAATAATTCCAAACAAAAGCAAAACTCTCTATTGGTCTTTAAGAGATTCTCTCACCGTCCTCTGCTGCTCTGGAGAAGCATTAGCCAGATTTGAAGCCAAAGCTCCAACGGGCATTGGTAGGTTGTTGTTGCCCATGTCATACGGAGGCACATCACCACCACTACCACGCCCTTGGGGAAACCGGTACATCCGTCCTCTTGGATGCATCTGATCACAACCAAAACAGAAAGCAAATCATACAATCATTAAAAGAGAGATGAGCAAGCCAAAACAGTTCTTATCGCAAATGAGAAAGAACCTGGTGCTGCATCATGGGAACTTGCTGATGGGACTGTTGCATCCCTCCAGAGCGTCCTCTTCCTCCTCCAGGACGCTGCTGCTGTGGCTGAACCATAGGCATGAAGTAATTGGGTACAGGTCCCCCGCCAGGTCTCATTCCAGGAACAAGCTGTTGTTGGTACCCATACCCAGCCTGTGGCATTACACAATCACAAGTTTAATATCACCCCGACAGTTTTGGAGAGGCTCAAGTGTGAATGTAGCTAACTATAGAGCTAAAGACAGAGATTTTACAACTTCTAGTAAGATAAACAAGTGAATTACAACAGAGACGATACACAAAGATGGCAGACAGTGCGACGGAAATTGATGATTACCTGGGGAGGAATCATGTTAGGAGGAGCCTGACCGTAGAACATTTGTTGTCCAATACCAGGACCACCCGGGGGAAATATCGGCATGCGAGGACCACCAGATGGCGGCATTGCAACTGGCCTCACTTGGGAAAACTGAGCCTGTTCACATCATGAACACAGTAAGAAGCATGAGATAAAAAATGAGAGAACAATGTGACGAAAATATACCAGAATAATTTCAAACACGTAACAGGAGAACTCCAAACCATGCGGAAGTGATCAACAATATAGTTGGAGATTAATTCTTAGTCTAATTAGCAATTCTTCTATTAGTTGCATGTTGTTCTTTACAATCTACATAATTGTACTTGTGCAATGGAAACTGATACGAATTGAAGTCATTTCTGTATTCTCATCACATTTGAATCATGCTAAATTGGTTAACAACTATGAAGATACGTCAGCATCGATGATGAAATATTAACAAAATGGATCATTTTAAGACTCAGATATGACAGGTCCACTTGTTTAGAATTGACATACAGACAGACAAAGTAGGAGTAGTTGGTATATCGCAAGATGAGGTGATTCCAAGAGAAGCAAACCTGTAGTCTGACCCTTCTGTCTTCCTTTCGCTGTGCAATGGCAACATAGAGTGGCTTGCTTTCGATCATTTTACCACTCAACTGTGTCATCTGTACAATATTCCACTGTTAGTAACAATGGAAGTTCCTTTCCTCACACATATACTCAACAAGAGAATATAACTGACTTACAGCTTCTGTTGCTTCTTCAGGAGTTGAGAAAGCAACAAAACCCGAGCCTTTGCTTAGGCCATTAGGATCACGCATCACCTGTCATATTTCATGAAAGAGCTTCTTATATAGTGAATCAAGAGAGTCAATTGATTGCAGATCAAAAGAGAGAGGGTATCGAACCTTGCAAGATGTAACGGTACCAAAAGGAGAAAATATCTCTTTGAGTTTCTCGTCAGAAATGGTAGGATCCAAATTCTTCACATACAAGTTTGAACATTGAAACTTGTCTGCAGCATCCTTCAAATTCTGTTCATAACGGACCCTTAGTTCTGTTTCCCTCTCGGACTTCTTCTGGGCTCTGCCAACATACCACTCCTTATCATCAAATTTGTGGCCATTGAGAGCCTCCACAGCCCTAGCAGCATTATCAGCTTTTTCAAAGTTAACAAACCCAAAGCCCTTAGACTTGCCGTCTCCATCTCTCATCACCACAGCACTTGTTATCTTTCCATACTCGCTAAAAGCGTTCATCAAGTCATCATCAGTAGTATTTTCCCCGAGATTCTTCACATACACATTGGTGAATGTCGTCTTGTTAGCACTCGTGTCTCTGTCTTGTCTCCTCAGGAAAGGACCCACATACACTTGCTTGTCATTTAGCAACATGCCGTTCAGTTGCTCAATAGCTTTCTGGGCAGATTCTTCACTAGCGTATTGCACAAAGCCATAGCCTTTTGACTGGCCTGAAGGATCCACAGCCAACTTGCACGACACAATGTTCCCAAACGTTGAGAATGTATCATGAAGTGCTTTGTGGTCGATGGCCAGGTCCAGATTCTGCAATATTTACAGCAAGGTTTACTGAAGAGAAACAACTACTCGAATTTCTTTGTAAGAAACGGAAAGCAGAGAGATTAACATCAAAGAGGAGGACACAGAAAAAAAGTACCTTGATGAATATGTTCCCAGCGCCACTTCGGCGAACACTAGGATCACGATGAGAATACATCACCCTTATAGGCTTCCCATAAAGAGGTACGTAATTCAGTTCCTGGATCGCTCTTGCAGCTGCAACAGAGGGCACGAGAAATGTAGCATTAAGAGACTGATGTGTGCATGTGAAATAACAAGCAGCGGATAAATTTCAATGCAACAGCATCAAACACATTGAGAGAATATACACATAAACTCCAGAGAGGAACAACATTTCCAACACACCCCAGTCAAATCTTGTATTTAGCAGCATCGAGAAAACCCTAATCCCCTTCTACTTTCTTTGAAATTGGAAATTGCTTGTTTGTAAGAAACTCAAATTCAGAAGGCATACCATCTTGAGGATTGGTGAAGTTCACGTATCCATAGCCGAGCGATCTGCGGGTAGCCAAATCCCTACAGACTCGAACCGAGACCACTTGACCCATTTGGCTAAACGCATCGAAAAGCTGCGAATCAGTCACATTGAAATCCAGATCCCCCACGTAGAGCGACGTGGTGCCGAACTGACTCGCCGGTGCTCCCGCTGCCGGAGCCGCCGGAGAAGTGTTAGCCACAGTCGAGCCATTCGCAGTCTGACCTTGAGGTTGAATCTGCGCCATTCTCTTTTTTTGATTTTTGAAACTTTTTTGACTTTTTTTGGGGTTTTAATTAATCTTCCCTCCCCTCTTGTTATTAGACTGAAACCAAATCGAAAACCCTAAAATCGAAAGAACAGGCTAAAATGAAGCGGAAGGCAAAAATCAAACAAAGCTAAGCGAATATTTTCTCTTTTCGTTTTACTTTTTTTTTTTTAGTGTGGATTTTTCTGTGGTCTGGGGATAGCAGAGGAGAGGGAAGAAGAAAAGGGTAAGAACTTGCCGGCGGCGAAGCCTGCGACGGCGAGTGAGATAGAGAAGATATCGGGGCGAGAGATTCTAGGCGAAACGAATTGCGAGAGATGAAAGAGAAGGCATTACGGTTTCCTTTTTCTCTGGTTTTATATTACGAAAATATTTTTATTTCCCTTGTAACCTAGAAATGGATTTAAGGAAGATCTCAGCCGTTGGATTTGAGTCTGAAGTGAAACGTATGATTTGTACTTTGTAAGTTTGTAGAGATATGCTTGTAATTTTGTTTTTTTTTAATGATTATGTTATGTAATATGTAACCCACACATTCATAGATTATAAGATAGCCAGTAACTACAGTACAAGTCGTTCTTACTTCACAAATTTTCTTTGAATTAGAACTTGCTAATCACTAATAAGATTCTTCAACACTATTCATTCTAAGCTTCTTGTTAGATTGTACGTCTAAGCCTAAGTCCAGTATCAACATCTCCCTAACGCTCTACCAAGACACCACCATCTCCTGCATCCTCACTGCATTGGTTCTGGTTAAACCAAATATGGAAATGGTGTGGGACTGTCTTCAAGAGCTCGGCGCTGTTAGCCATATGGGTACGTGGTTTTTGCTGTATTTTTGTTATTTTTTTCGATTTTTGAGATACTCCAAACTCTTTTGACCCTAGATTCTATGGTTGCCATCTGAATAGGTTTTTATCATTCCGGTACTAGTCGGACTTCTGTTTGAACTATTGGTGATTGTCCCAATGAGAGTCCCAGTAGATGAAAGCCCTGTCTTCCACCTGTATCATGACTGGGCTCTTGGCCTCATCTTCTGGAAGATCTGGACTAGACTGGTAAGTATTTTTCTCCCCTTTGCCGCATTAGAGAGATATCATGTCGCTAAAATAACGACGTCAATGAACAGGTAATGTTGGATCATTTGCTCCCAGTAGTGGGTCGTAGCTGGAGAGCAAAGTTTAAGAGAGTGAGAGACGATGGCTTCTCAAAGCTTCAAATGTTATGGGCACTCAGAGAGATTGTATATCCGATTGTGATGAAACTCCTAACAGCATTGTGCGTGCCTTATGTCCTGGCGAGAGGAGTGTTCCCAATTCTCGGATATCCGCTAGTTGTGAACTCTGCGGTCTACAGATTTGCTTGGATAGGTTGTCTCTCGGTGAGGCTCTTCTGCTTCTGTGCAAAAAGATGCCTTGTGTGGGTCTGGAAACTTCACAACTCCATCCGTGATGAACGTTATGTCATCGCTCGGAGACTCCATAACTTTGGGGAAGCTGCTTAATGCTATTTCAAACACAATCTCCAACAACAATAGGTTAGGCAATATTTCTTACGATATATCGAGTGGGAATATTGAAGGAGCCATCCATATCGCAAGTTTGACTGGTAAAAAAACCAGAATGACAGTCAAACTCCCATCGATTGCATATTCTAACAAAACCTCCCGAGCAAGCTTGTGTACTGGAACATCAATCAAACCTCGGAAGGTAGCATAAGTATCTTCAGGATCAATAAGGAAATACAAAACTCCAGGGCGAAGAACCTGCAGTTATAGAGATGGCACAGTTGTGGAAAGATAAATAAGATATAGCAGCGCAGAAGTATAGAATAAATTATGAGCAGGGGAAACACAGTACCTTTCCCAGAAGGCAGATGATGTAGTTTACTTGCAGCGCGTACATGGCTCCAACAACCCAATGAACAAGTAAGCTTGCCAGTGGCGAAACTGATAAAAACTGTACTCTGTGGGACATTATTTTACCAAACATCCTAACAGTGCAAACATCTAACCACCACCCATACATCAGTGGGGAGATCCCAAGCACGACGACCACATAAAAGGATCCAAGCCTCATAGCTGGCAAGAACGGCCTAAGAAGGGATGGTACGGCTTTTACTATAGCAGCGATACCATAAACTTTCCCAACGGTCAGTGGCTCACCCTTGGCATCACGAATCAGCGCAATGATCCCGAGGTAAAGGAACACCAGAAAGACTATAAACATGTACCCAACAATCAGAGTTGTAGCATCAGAAAGCTTTGATGATTTAGCAACAGAACCTTTCATGAGATCAGCAGCAAGAGATAGAGTATTGTTTGCTCCATTCCCATTGACTTGAATCATGTCTGTGAGCTGACCAAGCAGTCCATTTTCTTGGCCCTCGTTGGTCAAATTTGAGACAGAAGTCAACAATGATAGTCCAGTATCTATCAAATGCATTGATCCGGTCACGGCAGGGACTCTAGCAGTAAAACGCCACGACACATGATACAGTATAACCCGTCCTAATGTGAAGGGCACAAAGATGACAACACCAACGAATAACACATTTCTTGCTACAGTCTGCAAAATCAATACGCACAACACCAATTAATAGTTTAATGAGAGGCCAAAAGTGAAATAGAGTAACAGCAAGAGGAGAAACATTCAACTTACAGTAAAGACCTTCTTAACGAAACGGAACACCGGACCTGGAATTCCAACTAGTTGGTAAAATGGAACGTGACGGTCTTGTGCACCACCAACAGCAGCACCCTGATCTCCAGCAACTTCGCCGTTTCCCTCTCCAGGAGGTCTTCTTGCGGCACGAACACCATTTCTCTCCCCTTCATCTTCTCTCTCTTCTTGTCCTCCCAACTCTCGCAAGTAATCCCGCAATGAAGTCGCTCCCTTGAAAATTAAGAGACGACAAGCCGATAGTAATGACCCGAGCAAACAATCGGTGAGAATAGCTGTGGTGGAGATGTGGCTTACGAACAACCTCTGAGCTTCACCAAAACTCCGCACAAAAGCAAATCGCCATATCCAAAATGTAACGAAATGAACAGAGAGAAGCGTGACTGAAAGCCGAAAACACAACCGCGGAAACAAGCGCAAAGTCCGGCAACGGCGAGCTTTCTTCACTGTGCCAAGTACAAACTCATGGAAAGGGAGAATTGTGGGAGCATTTTCAGCATACACCGGGGACGACGAAAACGGATGCTTGCAAACCTGCAGAGATGAAATCGCCCAATCGTTTACCCAAAACTCGCAAAATAATCATATAGAAGCAAAATTTCTCTCGAGGATCCATTATCTTAATAGTGATTCGGAATCTACGAAATCCAACCCTAGAAATCAATTCAATCCCGAAATAATCAAGAGGAAAAGAAGCAAAACCTCGCATCGACGAGAGTTTCTTCTGTAAATAAGCCACTTATTGAGGCAATCCAGGTGCACAAACTTGATGCTCCCGCTGCAGGCGCACGGATACCGAAGCGGATTGTTCGCGTCTCCTAGGTTTCTGCAGATCCTGCAAACGTCCTTCTCCTCGTCTTCATCATCATCATCAATGTAACTTCCTCCTTTCTCCGTTGCAACTGTAGGATCCATGGTGGTGGAGAGGTACTGAGACAAGCAAAGGGGTTTTAAGGTTTATAGTTTATATCCTTGGAGGAAAAAATACATTCAAACAAAAAAGTTCCATAGACTTGTTTTTTTTCGTATAATATACGACGCACGAGGCATAATCCTTTTTTTAAGTTTCTATCATTAAAATTAAGTTGTTATTATTGTTTGATCAAAATCCTCCCACTGTCCCACACATTCATAGATTTGAATCAGATTATATAAGATTAGAACGAATCAGTAGACTACAATTCATTCATACTTTACATCTTTTCTTTGAATTAGAACTTGCTAATCCCTAATAAGAGATGATAAGATAGCCTAATCTAATAAGAAATGCTAATATAATCTTCAACACTATACTTTCTAAGCTTCTTGTTAGATTGCACGACTTAGCCTAAGTCCCACTATCACCATCTCCTGCATCCTCACTGCTTTCTTTTGGTTTTGGGTTAGCACTTAGCAGTAAGCAGCTTCCCCAAAGTTATGGAGTCTCAAACCAACGAGATAACGTTTATCACGGATGGAGTTGTGAAGTTTCCTGACCCGCACATGACATCTTTTCGCACAGAAGCAGAAGAGGATCACCGAGAGACAACCTATCCAAGCAAATCTGTAGACCGCCGAGTTCACAACTAGCGGATATCCGAGCATTGGGAACACTGCTCTCGCCAAGACATAAGGCACGCATAGTGCTGTTAGGAGTTTCATCACAATCGGATATACAATCTCTCTGAGTGCCCATAACACTTGAAGCCTTGAGAAGCCATCTTCTCTTACTCTCTCAAACTTTGCTCTCCAGCTATGACCCAATATTGGAAGCATAAGATCCAGCATTACCTGTCCATTGTCGTCGTTATTTACGTGACATGATATATCTCTCATACGGCAAAAATTGCTAACGGGAGACAAATACATACCAGTTTAGTCCAGATCTTCAAAAATATGAGTCCAAAAGCCCAGTCTTGATACAAGAGGAACACAGGGCTTTCATCTACTGGGACTCTAATTGGAACAATCACCAATAGCTCAAACAGAAGTCCGACAAGTACCGGAATTATAAAAACCTGTTCAGAAGCCATTTCAAAACCATAGAATACAGAGTCAAACGAGTTTGGAGTGTCTCAAAAATCGGAAATAATAAACAACAGTAGAAACCACTTACCCATATGGCTAACAGCACCGAGCTCTTGAAGACAATCCCACACCATTTCCATATTTGGTTTAGCAAGACTGAAGTCCTCTTTGAATTGACATGCTCGATGGCATACCTAGCCCCAGATATGGAAGTCCAAAAGGCGTATGTGCCAATGAAGAAAGCAAACAGGTCTAAAGATTTAGGAGATTCTATTAGTAATGTGTGGCTGTTTGAAAGAGTGAAGTGCGTAAGACCAAAGTTAACCGACGTTACCATTGCATTTGATGCCATGCGTTATTGGGAGAATTGGGATGGCACTAAATAAAGCACGCCCAATAGAAACTGGTACAACTATCATTCCTAAGTTGAAGAGAAGAAGAGTCACCCATGCAACAAGTAGAAGAAGGATTATCCGGGCAACAAAGTTGTACCTGTTACAAAAATACATTTATTTAAGGGGAAGACGTAGTGTAAATCTTAGTTACTTCAAAACAAGCTATTAGCTTATTCCTTAAGTAAGAACTTACTCTGAATCAGATTGTTCTTCATCATTTTCATATTCCTCACGCGTGTTGACATTCCCAGCTGCTGGAAGTGTAACCATGGCCGTGTCATGTCCACCGACCTGCAACACTTGTGCTCTGTTCTGCCTTCCTGGTTCACCATTTACGTTGTCCTGACCAATGTTTTCCTCTGGTCTTGGCAAAAGGTAGTCTGTCAAACCAAACGCCCAACTGACGCCGGTGAACCAGCAGCATAGAAGGGACTTGATTGTGGTCTCGTAATGCTCGATAATAAACGGTATGCATATTTGAAACAGAAGCATGACGGCTGGAATCTCACTAAATGGGTCGGATACACTGCGTAGATGCACGAGTTAGAAAAGACTCACTCAAACACAATCTCCAAAAAAAGCAATAGGTTAGCTAGTATTTCTTACGATATATCAAGTGGGAATATTGATGGGGCCATCCATATCGCAAGTTCGAGTGGTAAAAACACCAGCATGACCATCAAACTCCCAATCCCTGCATATTCTAACAAAACCTCCCGAGCAAGCTTGTGTACTGGAACATCAATCAAATCTCGGATGGAAGGATCATCATTTTGAGGATCAGTAAGGAAATAGAAAACTCCAGGGCGAACAACCTGCAATCATAGAGATTGGCACAATAGTGGATTTATAAATTATAGCAGCGAAGAAAGAACCTGTTTTCTAGAATAAAATTATGAGCAGGGGAAACAATGTACCTCTTCAAGAAGGCTGGCGATGTAGCATATTTGCAACTCGCAGATCATTCCAACAACCCAATGAACAAGTGAGCTTGCCAGTGGAGAAACTGATAAAGACTCTACTCTGTGGGACATTGTTTTACCAAACATCTTAACAGTGCAAACATCTAGCCACCAGCCACACATCAGGGGGTAGACCCCAATCACGACGACCACAAAAAAAGAAACCTCTGAGTCCAATCCTCATTGCTGCTAACAAGTGTCTAACGAGTACAGTTTCTACTTTAGGAGCGATACCACAAAGTCTCCCAAAGGTCACTGGCTCACCCTTGGCATAACGAATCAGCGCAATGATCCCGAGGTAAAGGAACACCAGAAAGACTATAAACATGTACCCTACAGTCAGAGCTGTCACATCAGATAGCGTTGATGATCCGGCAACAGAACCTTTCATGAGATCAGCAGCAACAGATAGAGTTTTGTTTACTCCATACAATTCACTTCCACTGACTTTCATCATTTCTGTGAGCTGACCAATCAGTCCATTTCCTTGGCCCTCGTTGGTCAAATTTGAGACAGAAGTCAACGCACTCTTCAGAGCTATATTTCCCAATGATAGTCCAGTATCTATCAAATGCATTGATGCGGTCACGGCAGAGCCTCTAGCAGCAACAAAAAGCCACGACATGTGATACAGTGTAAACCGTCCTAATGTGAAGGGCACAAAGATGACAGCACCAATGAATAACACATTGCTTGCTAGAATCTGCAAAAACCAAGGAATATGTTAATGATGTGAAGGACAAGTGAAATACAGCTGAAAAACAATAAATCAGCAAGAGGAGAAGCATTAAACTTACAGTAAATGCATTCTCAATTAAACGAAACACCGGACCCTGCATCCCAACCAGCTCGTAAAATGGAATGTCATCTATGTCATCTGCACCATTAGCGTCGTCCAAGCCACCAACAGCCGCACCCTGATCTCCACCATCTCCGCCATTCCCCTCTGCAGCAGGTCTTCTCGCAGCAGGAACACCATTTCTCTCCTCTTCATCTTCTCTCTCTTCTTGTCTTCCCAACTCTAGCAAATCCGTAAAGTGATCCAACAATGAAGTGGCTCCCATGAAAATGCAGATAAGACAGGCCGAGAGTAAGACCCCGTGAAAACAATCGGTGAGAATAGCTGTGGTTGAGATGTGCCTTAAGAACAATCTCTGAGCTTCACCAAAACTCCGCACAAAAGCTAACCGCCATATCCAAAATGTGATGAAAGGGATAGCGGGAAGCCAGACAGATAGCGCAAAACTCAACCGCAGAGAGAAGTGCAAAGTCCGGGAACGGCGAGCTTTGATCGCAACGCCAACTACAAACTCATGGAGAGGGAGCCTTGCGGGAGCATTTTCAGCATACACTGGAGATAACGAAAAGGGATGCTTGCAAACCTGCAGAGATGAAATCGCCAATTCGTTTACCCCAAAACTCGCAAACAATCATATAGAAGAATCGGAAGAAGCAATTGACAAAATTTCTCAATAGTGATCCGGATTCTACAAAAATCCAACCCTAGAAACCGATTAAATACCGAAATAATCAAGAGGAAGAGAAGCGAAACCTCGCATTGACGAGCGTTGCTGCTGTAAGTGAGCCACTGAAAGAGGCAATTCTGGTGCACAAACTTGATGCTCCCGCTGCAGGCGCACGGATACCGAAGCGGATTGTCAGCATCTCCTGGATTTCTGCAGATCCTGCAAACGTCCTCCTCCTCGTCTTCTTCATCTTTGATGTCCCTCCATTCTCTCGCCGTTGCAACTGGGGGATCCATGGTGGAGAGAATGGTGGGAGATGTCTGAACCTCGTTCATACTGAGAAGAAGAGAAATTGGGGTTAAGGGTGGTTTATTATTATCCTTTGAGGAAATAAAGTTAATAAAAAATATAGAGTCAATTAATTCAAAAACTATAGTCTCATCTCATTTACTTGTTTTTGCGAATAATATTTATCACGATGCGTGTTACGCACGGGCTTAATTTTTGTATATTTAGCATATGTACATGAGTACTCCCGTAGTCCCATTACATATGTTGGCACGTTTTCAGATCAAATATTCTATAAGCAAATCGTTGTTTCTAGAAGAATCTTAATAGTTCATGGTAACAAGAAAAAACGAAAAATAAGAGCTGAGAGACAAGACTTTGATTCAATACAATACACATTACAATACAAGTATGGACAAACGAAGCGTAAATGACTTATTTCTAAAGATCTTTTAGTTTTGATGAAAAAAAGGAGGATCAACGGATAATTACACATCGACTAATAAAAAGTCTTTCAAAGCATAGGTATACAAATGTTAAAACACCTCGGTGAACACTTTCGATTTTGATTCACATCACCTGACAAAACACTATTTCATTCTAAGCTTCTTGTTGGACTGCACGTCTGAGCCTAAGTCCAGTATCAGCATCTCCCTCACGTCCTATCAACACCCCACCACCATCTCCAGCATCCTCACTGCTTTGGTTTTGGTTTTGGTTCCGGTTAGCCAAAGCAGCTTCCCCAAAGTTGTGTAGTCTCCGACCAATGAGATAACGGTCGTCACGGATGGAGTTGTGCAGGTTTCTGAACCAGACGTGGCATCTTTTCGCACAGAAGTAGAAGAGGCTCACGGAGAGACAACCTATCCAGGCGAATCTGTAGACCGCCGAGTTCACAACTAGAGGATATCCGAGCATTGGGAACACTCCTCTCGCCAAGACGTATGGCACGCATAATGCTGTTAGGAGCTTCATCACGATCGGGAATACAATCTCTTTAAGTACCCATAACCCTTGAAGCCTTGAGAAGCCATCTTCTCTTACTCTCTCAAACTTTGCTCTCCAGCTATCATTCACTATCGGAAGCATGTGATCCAGCATTACCTGTCCATTGTCGTCGTTATATTAGTAACACAATAATTATCTCTCATGCGGCAAGAATGCTAAGGGGAGAAAAGTACTTACGAGTCTAGTCCAGATCTTCAAAAAGATGAGTCCAAGAGCCCAGTCTTGATACAGGAGGAAGACGGGGCTTTCATCTACTGGGACTCTCATTGGGACAATCACCAATAGCTCAAACAGAAGTCCGATTAGTACCGGAATGATAAAAACCTGTTCAGTAGCCAACCATAAAATTCAGAGTCAGAAGTGTTCGGAGTACTCTAAAAGTCGAGAAAAACTAAACAACAGCACAAACCACTTACCCATATGGCTAACAGCACCGAGCTCTTGAAGACAATCCCACACCATTTCCATATTTGGTTAAGCAAGACTGAAGTCCTCTTCGACTTGACATGCTCGATAGCATACCTGGCGCCAGATATGGATGTCCAGAAGGCATATGTGCCGATGACGAAAGCATACAGATCTAAAGATTTCAGAGATTCCGTTAGTAAATGTGGGACCGTTTGAAAGAGTGAAGTGCATAAGATCAAGGTTAGCAGACATTACCATTGCATTTGATGCCATGGGTTATTGGGAGAATTGGGATGGCACTAAATAGAGCACGCCCAAGCGAAACTGGTACAACTATCAATGCTGAGTTGAAGAGAAGAAGAGTCACCCATGCAACAAGTAGAAGAAGGATTATCCGGACCACAAAGTTGTACCTGCTACGAAAACGCATTTATTTCAGCGGAAGACGTAATGTAAATCCTGATGTACCTAGTCAACTCTATAAACCAAGCGAACACTTCTGTTTCCACAAATTATTAACATCAAAACAAGCTATTTGCTTTTTTCTAAGGTAAAAACTTACTCTGAATCAGACTGTTCTTCATCATCTTCGTATTCATCACTCGTGTTAGGACGGAGGAGATTTCGGTTTAGATCATCAGCCGCTGGAAGCGCAGCTATGGCTCTGTCAGGTCCACCGACCTGCAATACTTGTGCTCTGTTCTGCCTTCCTGGTTCACCATTTCCATTTTCCTGACCAACGTTGTCCTCTGGTCTTGGCAATAGGAAGTCTGTCAAACCGAGTGCCCAACCGACGCCGGTAAACCAGCAGCGTAGAAGGGACTTGATTGTGGTCCGGAGTCTAAAATGCTCGATGATAAAAGGTATGCATATTTGAAACAAGAGCATGTCCGCCGGGATCTCAGTGAATGGGTCGGATACACTGCAAACATGCACAAGTTAGGAAAGATCTACTGAAGCAAAAAATCTCCAAATCAGGTTAGCCAATATAACTTACGATATGTCGAGCGGGAACATTGAAGGAGCCATCCGGATTGCAAGTTTGACTGGTAAAAATACCAGCATGACAATCAAACTCCCATACACTGCAACAGATAACAGAACCCTCCGAGCATGTTTGTGTACTGGATCATCAATCAAATCTCGGAACGGATTGTAATTAGGATCTGCAGGATCACGAAGGAAATACAAAACTCCAGGGCGAAGAACCTGCAATTATCACAATAGTCGAAAATATATTAGATTGCAGCGGAGAAGAAACCAGTTTCTAAAACATTATTATGAGCATGTAAACACAGTACCCCTCGAAGAAGGCTGACGAAGATGCTTATTTGCAGCATGTACATGATTCCAACAACCCAATGAACAAGTGAGCTTGCCAGTGGAGAAACTGATAAAAACTGTACTCTGTGGGACATTGTTTTACCAAACATCCTAACTGTACAAACATCTAGCCACCAGCCACACATTAGGGGGAAGACCCCTAGCTCGATGACCAAAAGAAAGGCAACTTTAATCATAGTCATCAGATGCCTCATTGCTGCCAAGAACTGTCTAAGAAGAGACGGTACAGCTTCCACTATAGAAGCGATACCATAGAATCTCCCAACGGTCAGTGGCTCACCCTTGGCATAACGAATCAGTGCAATGATCCCAAGGTAAAGGAACACCAAAAAGACTATAAACATGTACCCAACAGTCAGAGTTGTAACATCGGATAGCTTTGAGGATCCAGCAACAGAACCTTTCATGAGGTCAGCAGCAACAGAGAGAGTATTATTTGCTCCATTCAAGTCACTTCCATTGACTCTCATCATTTCTGCGAGCTGACCAATCAGTCCATTTCCTTGGCCCTCGTTGGTCAAATTTGAGACGGAAGTCAACGCATTCTTCAGAGTTATATTTTCCAATGATAGTCCAGTATCTATCAAATGCATTGATGCGGTCACGGCAGGGCCTTTAGCAGCAGCAAAAAGCCACGACACGTGATACAATATAACCCGTCCCAATGTGAAGGGCACAAAGATCACAACACCAAGGAATATCATATTGCTTGCTAGAACCTGCAAAATTATACACATCGTGAAGATTAAAATGAGGGGCCAAAAGTGAACAGCAAGTGGGCATAGAATTTAAAAATAAATCAGCATGAGGAGTAACATTCAACTTACAGTGAAGGCATTCTCAACCAAATGAAACACCGGACCCTGCATTCCAACCAGCTCGTCAAATGGAACATCTTCTGCACCATCAGCATCGTCCAGTCCATCAAACATTTGTTCAACCTGAGCCTCGAGACGGGCTGCTTGTATGTCTAACCTTGCCAGAACATTTTCAGGATTCCTTCTAACGATCTGACCAGCAGCAGCACCCTGATCTCCAGCATCTTCGCCATTCCCCTCACCAGCAAGATTCCTATTAGCTTGTCCAGCTGGTCTTCTTGCAGCACGAGCACCATTTCTCTCCCCTTCATCTTCTCTCTCTTCTTGTCCTCCCAACTCTCGCAAATGCCTAAAGTAATCCCTCAATGAAGTCGCTCCAAGGAAAATGAAGACAATACTAGCCGACAGTAAGAACCCATGCAAACAATCAGTGAGGATTACTGCGGTGGAGATGTGGCTTAAGAACAATCTCTGAGCTTCACTAAAACTCCGCACGAAAGCCAATCGCCATATCCAAAATGTAATGAAGGGAATAGTGAGAAGCCAGACAGAAAGCACAAAACTCAACCGCAGAAAGAACTGCAAAACGTGGCAAGCTTTCATCGCAATGCCAACAACAAACTCCTGGAAGGGGAGCCTTGTGGGAGCATTTTCAGCGTACACAGGGGAGAAGGAAAACGGATGCTTGCAAACCTGACAAATCAAATTAACAACAATAAGCGTCAATCACTCTATCGAATCTGAATCGTAAATTTTAGGCTATTGAGGGAAAAATACATAAAATGATCAAATCTATCATCAAACTGTGACAATACGGAATTCAATAAGGCTACTAAAAACCAAATAAAAGCCAAGCCTTTACAAAACCATTCGATCCCGAGCTCAAGACAACAGAATTCACACCAACGATCATGCATTTGGTTAATGAGCAAGCAAAGATGGTATGGAATGGCCCATTCATATACACAAACTCTTAAACCATCTAGAAAAAAGCAGAAAAAAACAATGGAACAAAAAAAGTTGAACCATAAAAAATCCGTTCAATTCGAAGTTCCTCAAAGACATCCAAAATTAACACGAATCCAGATCTTCATAGCAATTTGGAAATCAGAAAAAAAATCCTGCATGTGCTTCTGCGGAGAAACCCATCAATCGATAAAAACAAAGAGGGGAAGAAATAAAAACCTCGCATTGACGAGCGTTGCTGTGATTAAGCCACTGAAGGAGGCAATCCTGGTGCACAAACTTGATGCTCCCGCTGCATGCGCACGGATACCGAAGCGGATTATCCGCATCCCCAGGATTTCTACAGATCCTGCAAACGTCCTCCTCATCTTCGTCATCATCAACGTACCTCGACCCTGTCGCCGGCGCAACTGGGGGATCCATGGTGGAGAAAGGGGAGGGAGAAGCCTGATTCGGCGAGGAAGCAGCAAGGGACGAGGATGAAGGAGAAGATACGGACGGTTCCGATACGACCTCAGAAGCGGCTGCGCCAGAGATGGATAGCGATTCGGCCGAGGAAATCTCCATGGAGAAATCCGGGCTATGAATAAAGAAAAGTGCTCAGATGGTGGTGGTACCGGCGGCGGTGGCGGGTGATTTGGGGAGACGAGTCGACTCGCTGAGTCTGATAACGCCGAGCTACGAGAAAATTGGTCGTATCGATCGATTATTTTTATTATCCTCTAAAAGATTGAAAAAGACGAAGGCACCGAAGTAAATTGATTATGTTATATGGTTGGCCTAGACCGGGACTTGTAAACCGGTATGTTGACGAAATTGACCTTCCCTCTTGTTCGTTCATTAATTGAAGCTTTTTGTCGGTTACGCGTCTTTAGTATTTGATTTGGGCCGAAGTAGAAACGAAAAGCCCATATATAAGGTCGAAGCCCATAACTGATCAGCTTCTGAGAGTTAATGGAGAGGAGTGAAGAGAAGAGAAAGAAAAAAGATAGAGAGAGATAAGGAGCCATGGGTTCGCTATTGATGCAAATGACTCCTTTCACTGCTCTCCCTTTGCGCCATATCAGAGCTAGCGTCTCGTGTTGTTCTTCTGGTAATCTTCTTTCTATTGAGTGTGGAAACTTAATGTGATTGTAGAAGTATAAAAAATGCACATTGGGATTTGACTTACGAATAAAGTTGTTGAGCAGGGCATGTATCATTCATCAAAGATGTTGCTGCCACTGAACCTCCAATGCATCTTCACCACTTACTCAAAGTTCTTGAAAAAAGAGGTTAAATGAAATGCTCAATTTTTTCTCCCTTATCATGTCCAAACTCAAAGATGTTAGAATCTCAGGTGTTATCATCTTGCAGGTGAAACAATCATATCTCCTGGAGCCAAGCAGGGACTGATCCCACTTGCTATTCCGCTTTCAAAGAATTCTTCAGGTAAGACGCACCTTTGAGCCATTCCATTAGCTTTTTCTTTTTTTCAGCAGCTGCTGTTTAATTTTAGTTCTCCGGCTTATTTATTGTCTAAGTAGGCTCTGTTACTGCGCTTCTGAGATGGCCTACTGCTCCACCAGGGTATGAGATTTGGATCTTTCTTTGGTAATGCTGTTTAGATATTCTTGATTTTTGACTCTTCTGCTGTTTCCAAGAACAGAATGGATATGCCGGTTGTTGAAGTTTGGAGGAGTGGAGTCCGGCTTATAGCTAAAAATGTAAAGTCTTTTTCACTGCAACCAAATTTTCATTTCCATTAAATAAAAAGATAAGCAATTCACAGTGTCTAAACATTCAGGTAGATGAGTATATTCACAGGATTTTGGTTGAAGAAGATGCGCAAGAGTTGACAGAACTTTATCACGCTTCAGGGGAGGCAGGCGAGAAGCTATACAAAAAGGGAGCTTTTGCTGAATCTCAGATTGAAAACCTCGATGTCTATGTCTTAAAAAAGGCAAGTCTTAAACCCATTACTTACTTAGCTATATAGAGGAAAGGCATTATGTTACACCACATTAAGACAGTGTGTTGTGTAGGTTGGACTGTTTCCAGATGTGTTGGAGCGGAAAGTATTACGACATTTCGATGAAGGAGATCATGTAAGAATCTTCCAAGCATATATCTCTGAATCCTCCTTTCTGAAAACTTATAAAGGACTTTGCTTTATCCTTGGAAGGTTTCAGCTATGGTGACAGGAGAATTCTACACAAAGAAAGACCTCTTTCCCGGATTTGGACGGCCTTTTGTTTATTACGCAAACATACTGCAGAAGTTTGTAACTTTACTTACATACTTACAGCATCTCTTTGGAGAATGATGATGATGAAAACACTTATCTAAGGTTTGTTATTTACAGGGTAGGACGTAACTCAGAAGCTAAAGACGCAGCTAGAGTAGCACTGAAATCACCTTGGTGGACATTAGGATGTCCTTACGAGGAGGTTGCTAGTATTGCACAATGGGAAGACGAGCAAATCGAATTCATAAGAGAGAAAGTGAGTGAAGAGGGTCGTTTTGAGGATTTGAAGAAAGGCAAAGACCCAATCCAAGTTGCTTTGGATGTTGCGGCCTTTCTCTTGGATTTAGCTTCTATCGAAGGAACTTGGTCTGAAGCTTTGAAAGATATTGCTCAATGTTATGAGGAAGCAGGGTTACATGAAATATCCAAGTTCGTTTTGTACACAGATACCAAATGATGTAAAAAAGAGTCTTTGCTAGCTTCAAACTAAAATCAATAAATTTAGTAATCTTCGTGTATGTCGTATTTTTCTCCTCTCTCATCAGGTGGGGTGTGTAATCTTCTCACAAGTCCCTTTGGATATCGACTCTTTCTGTCAAATGCACGCATGCATACAAACCCTGCACATTATCATCATCATCATCATCACATTGTTTCATGTTAATACTTCAAAAACAAAAACAAACGAAACAAGTCCAAAATTTGTTACCTGCCCAAAAGCAGAATCGAACTCTTTTTCCGTCTAATAATCGGAAAATCGATGTCACCGATGAGCCACAGTATAGTGCACGCTTTTCTAGCCCGTCACACAATTCTCTTGGAAAGACAATAGGTCTCACACTCGTCTCGTAATCTGCGAAGACCTGAAAAGACAAGTAGCAACCTTACATATTCATTACTACTGATAAAATGCAAACCCATATAAGAAAGCAGAAAATACACTCGCCTCATTTGTTTGGAAGTATGTTCCATTGAGAGGGAAACCAGCTCGCGTTGCTGTTCTACAAGGGATCTGTTTCGATACCACAAACATCCATATAAGTTCAAGTCAAACATTCAACAATATTAACAATGTTAAATCTTTAAAATTCAGTTTACCAAGATTGTTCCACGGTAAATGTTTGATTCTTCTTCTCGTAAAGACCAACAACGAGAACAACTCTTGAACTTGCAGAAGTTCAATCCGGTTAACTCACACCTCTGCTTTGGTGGACTCGACGAGTTTAGCGTTTCACCTACAAAGAGTCCAATGAAGAGTTTAGCTTTTATCTTCTATGTGAAAGATGATGATAAAGTTATGCCTTGTGTCGTACCTGGTTGCCAAAGCGCAAGAAGGTATGGACTAGGATCATCATGTGCTCGTTTCTCAAACTAATACAAATAACAACACAAAAACACGTTCTAAGTAGTAATAATCATACAAAAGAGTTACAATATTTTCGGTATTTGTACTTACACCATTGAGGAGCTCGTGGTTATCAGGAAGCACATAACTGCAAAACAAACAATTAGATTACATATTTCTATGGCTAATGAATATGATAATTATGTAAAAATAAATACTTACACCAGATGTTCAGTTCTTAGCCTGTCATAATACTTTAGTTTATGAGGCAGCTCCATTGTAATCAATGCATTTTGTGGAGTTAGAAGTACTAATGCTTTTGATACCTCGTCACTAATACTCTCCTGCATCTTTCCACTTCTTGAAAGTGCATCCATTACATTTTTCTTCAATGCATCCATATCAAAACCAGTTTCAGGAATTTTATCAACAACAATGCCGATTTCAGGAGTTTCTTCATGAGACTGACAAGGAGTTCTGCAAGGTGTATCTTCAATGTCAATTAACTCTGGAATTTCCGTGCTTGGAGCAGATGGAAACTCAACCACTGATTCACAACAGTTATTTTGATTACTGCATTCGGAAGCAACATATTCCTCTATGGAATTTATCTTCGATGTCAGATTTGCACCAACATCCTGATAATCTGAAGGCATAGAGGAATCTGGCTCATGTGTCTTTTCTTTTGGACCTTCTAGAAGGGTGCTGGAACTGAAATAAATCAAAACGTTAAACTTAATCAAAAGAGATGTTCAATCCCTTGTTCTTTGTAGTGATACCTATCTGTTTTATCTACATTTCTATACGTTTTGTGTAACTAGACTAAACAAATCTTAGAAAAAGTTAGAACGGGTTTGAAATCTAATACATGCAAGACAAAGTTACAAAAAGAAAAGAAGAGAAAAAAAGAGTGTACCTGACATATGCACTTGCAAAGTATTTGCATTCTGATTTCATGGGACACGCATTACAATTGGGAATAACTTTTGTACAAAAAACCTGAGGTTAACAAGATTTGATCCAAATGGGTAGGTTAATTGACAACATTAAAGAAAAAAATAAGCTTTCTTGTTGTGTATACCTTTCCAAAGGTTATCAATTGATAATGCAACTCGTACCTGTAAAAACAATAGCATTAGATAAGCAATTCATGCTCATGTTGTATAACAAATTACTGGTACGCTGAATAATAATCTTTTAACTTACAGAATTTCTAGAGGAAGTTTACATAGTCTTGTCCAAAGATACTTCTGAATTGCATCCATTGAAGGGTAACTGAAAAAGAAAAGGAAAAACAAAAAATGGTTTAGTTATCAATAAACTGCTGTATACATTTTATAAAAAAAAATTGAAAATGACTTAACTGAAATAACTGATGCATTTGAACTCCATTTGATAAAGGTTCAAGAGGAACCCAACCAAGACGAACTGCTATACGTCCGACGTTAGTATCAACCTATACACATCCAAAAAGGGTGACTTTAATGGTTAAGAGATAACAACTACATGTCAAATAAAAAATCACAATAACTTTATTTCATACCGGGAAAGCAGCATGTTTCAGTCCTAACAACCGTACGCACTCAGCACTCTTTAACCCTATCCCTTCAATCTCCAGTAGATATCTCCTGATAATATGATATGAAACTTTAAGGATAAGGAAACTTTTTCAGTACATAATGAAATCAAGGATAACATAAGAATCAAACGTAAGCATACTTTACTAGATCAGATGGACCATCACGGAGCCATTCAAGATCCACAGTTCCATTTTGCTCTGCTTCGTCATTGAGGAATTTCTTCAGAAAACCAAAGAGAAAATATAGTTTCAAATCTTTACAATGATTTATCAACAAGGTATTCAGAATGATGTATCTTATCTTACCAATATTTTCCTGGCAAGTTCATTGTGTTGCCCCCGTTTCTTGATGGTATTTGCAAGATTTTGTTGGTCAGTTAATCTCACAGCATCCCAGTCAACAATGTCTTCATGCATCACGTCCCGATGTCCTTCTTTGGTGAACATTTTTCTCAGATTCTTCCAATCAACTTTCTCATCTTCCATGATACCGGTTTTTTTGTTTTTCCTCTGTGCAACATTTTCACGTTTTTCCACATTTTCTGGAAAGGAGATAGACTCCGGCAAACTTTTAGCATCATCGTCCCCACTATGAATTGGTCTTTGCTCATCAACAACTGAGTCATTAACCTCTAGAGGTTCCTCGACGGAATATGCTAGGCTTTCCAGACTTTCTTTTACATCTATGGGAAACTTTGCAGCCACACTCATAAAAGCATTGCTGTAAAAAATCAGAATCAAAGCAAAAATGTTAATCTCAGGGTTTTTTTTTGTTTCTTTAGAGGTTTAAAATTCAGATTTTACCTTGAAAGATAATCAGACACGTTTTGTGTCAAAAAAACTCCAACCACTGAATCAACAACTGAGCCTTTCCACTTCTTGAATTTTCTATTCCCTGCAAAATAGTTATCGCTAAGATAATGAACAATATACCTTATATGTGGTCACATAAACTTGGATTACTTCAAAAAAGTATATATACGTATAAACTCGTTCTAAATATTAATACAATTGATAATAAATTTACCTTGCAATTGATGCATCCGGTTGATGAAAAGCTCTATATGAGCTTTAAATATCTCCCTTTTCTCTTTCCACTTGGACTCTGTCTCCTCATCGGCATATGATCTGCTTGGACTATCATTTTCCATCAATAGCTCCCACTCCTTAATGGTTTCAGGATCAAGATCAACTTTTGCGGTAACAAGTTGTTTCTTTGCCTTGCCCAAAGCTGTTACCCTCGTTTTGTTGAGATTTAATCTGCTCAACGCTTTGATTAACTTAGCAACATCCTTGGCTTTTTTTACTGGACGTTCTTGGACTACGTCACAAACAGATCTCATAAGTGTATCTGCAACAAAAACAAAAAATAGTGTTGAGTAAGTGTTTCAGATGTTTCTACGATTTTTTCCCTAAGCATTTGAAAAAAGAAAATGTGATTACCTTCCATGTGCAATGGAACATCAGCTAGAGATGAAAGGCCGTGTTCTTTTTGATAATTCAACTGTTGGATCAAATGCGCATCAAACTCCTTCATTCTTTTCTTGTGTAGCTTTGAGTTTACGTTACTTGAAGCCGTCACTGGTGTTTCTGAAAATAAAACACACAAATGATACGATTATAATTCGTAGAGATAATAGAATCAAACTTTCAGTGGAATTACGATAAACTATACGAATAACATGATTACCTTGGATCTGAACTTGAACTGGAACATCTTTGATTGAGAGCTTCTCAACATCAACAGGTTTTTTATCTTTGATTGAGAGTTTCTCAACATCAACAGGTTTTTTCATGCGCTGCTTTTGGACTACAACAGATTGACATTCATTTTTCTCATGACTTTTATCTTTGATTGAGAGCTTCTCAACATCAACAGGTTTTTTAATGCGCTGTTTTTGGACTGCACAAGATAACAGTAGAAGAAATAATCTCAGACAAACTCTTCCTAGAAAGATAAAGAAAGACATGTGAGATGACAAAGCCATTACCTTTATGATGCTCAACAACATCTTTCGTTCTTTTTCTGCCTTTAGACTGCACTGGATCCACCTTCGCTGCTACATTACTAGCAGTTATCATTTTCTTGTCTGCAAGATATACATTGACAGTAAAATTAGTTACGTACATCAAAAGTATATGTCGAGCAATATTTGACTAGAAAAGGATAAACAAAAAGACTTGATTACCTTCAGTCTTTAAGGAAACATCTGTTTGAGACGAGATGCTGTTGTCTTTCGGAAGAATTGTTACCAAAGGTAAGGTTCCTTCTAGACATTGAAAGGACAAAGCAATTCTAGCCCATCTGACAACATTTTTCTTACGATGAGACCTTCTTGATTGCCTTTTCCAAATGGACACTGAAAATGATATCGGTGATATCAAACCACGGAGATCAGTTCTGCGAACTGCCGCCATCCTCCTTCTCCCTTTTGGAAAATTAGGCCCTGGTTTTCTGCTGAGCTTAAGACAGATGGGAACCTTTTCATCATCAAAGATCAACGTCCGAGCTACGTTTTTTCGTTTGGCCTCGGTTTTTCTTCTCTTTGGGAAACTCTGCTTCTGAGGAGTTTTAGGCTCAGCTATAGTTTCCTGCTCTTCATTGCCTTTCTCATTCTTCCTCTTCCTCATAGATATAGTTCTCATTCTCGTAGTGGTAGGATTCCTTGGTTTTCTCCCTTCTTCCAAGATTCGTGGTCTGCAGAATCTTTCCTTCTTTGGTTTCACTTTGGAGTTCTTCGTCTTTCCTTTTCCGTTAACGCCTTGTAAATCAATAAAAAAAAACACGCAAGATTAAGTAACCATATAATGACTATAATATCTACAAGAAACTGAAACGAGACTTGAATATCTCTTGTAGCAATTTTACATTACTAATGTATAAACATAACGAGACGAGCTAATTACCTTTTGTTGTAGTGGATGTAGAGCTTTTTTCATCTGTAATAGACAAGAAACTGAATAAATCAAACTCTGTGATTTGATACATAATAAATTCGCAGATTAGCAAGCATTGATAGAAGAAGAAAAAAAAAAATTAGTCAAAACGATTTACCTTGAGGAGTCTTTGACTTATCACATTTTTCTCCAGATTCTTCTTTTGAAGTTTTGTTCTCCTCACCTATCGCCAAATGATG
>CACVBM020001081.1:0-185982 GCA_902728155.2 Microthlaspi erraticum
GATTCAAGAGGCAAAAACCAAGAGAAATAAAAACAAATGCAAGAAATATGAAATGGTATGTACAATGGTTGGTGTTTGATACCTCAGTGCCCCCCAAAGATATGAGAGGCAAGATCGTGGTCAGGAGAGGGCAGGCGGCCGTCAGGGACGCTCCACTCGGCCGGGTTCACGTCGCTCGATCGAGCTTGCTCTTGGCTCGATCGAGTTGTGCCCCGAGTTGGTTGCCTTTCCTTCCCTAAAACTTGTTCCTGCAAGACTTAGCTGAGAAAAACGCAGAGATAAAAGATAAGAGAAATATGTACAAGATAGACATGGGAATTCCTCCCAAGTGAGCTTGTTTTAAGTCACATAGCTTGACCTTAAACCTTTTAGACCGGGGTTGGATCTTGAAGAGGAGTGATGATCTCCTCTGTGGGGGTCATTCCTAGGTAGGGCTTACATCTATGCCCATTTACTGTGAATTCTTTCCCTTCTTGGTTGAGCAGAGTGAGTGACCCGTAGGGTAGAACCTCATGTATCTTAAACGGCCCTGACCACTTTGACCTCAATTTCCCAGGAAACAACACCAATTTGGAGTTAAACAAGAGCACACTGTCCCCAACCTTGAAGTCTTTTAGGCGAATCAGTTTGTCGTGGGCTGCCTAGTTCTCATCTTGTAGATCATGGAGTTCTCATAGGCATTCATTCTGATTTCCTCCAACTCAAACAAGTTCATTACCCTCCTTTCTTGTGCTGCCTTTATGTCAAAGTTCAGCATTTTTACTGCCCATAAAGCCTTGTATTCGACCTCCACAGGCAAGTGGCAATCCTTCCCAAATAGCAAATTGAAAGGAGACCTTCCAATGGGGGTTTTGTAAGCTGTTCTATAAGCCCAAAGTGCTTCATCAAGTCTTGTTGACCAATCCTTTCTAGTGAAGCTCACAGTCTTCTCCAATATAGCTTTAATATGTCTGTTGGAGACCTCAACTTGCCCACTAGTTTGAGGGTGATAGGGCGTAGCAACCTTATGCTTGACTCTATAACTCTTCATCAACTTCTCAAACACCTTGTTGATGAAGTGGGAACCTCCATCCGAAATAACAACCCTTGGGATGCCATATCTTGGAAAGATGATGGTTCTGAACAGTTTGATAACAACCTTAGCATCACAGGCTGGGCAGGGGATGGCTTCAATCCATTTGGACACATAGTCTACGGCAACCAAAATGTAGTTGTGCCCGTTTGAGGAGGGTTTGAAAGGCCCCATGAAGTCTATTCCCCATACATCAAAGATCTCAACTTCTAGAATTGGGTTCAGTGGCATTTCATCCCTCTTGGTGATCCCTCCTTTCCTTTGGCATGCATCACACTTGGCGATGTAACTTGCTGCATCCTTGAACAGAGTAGGCCACCATAAACCAGATTGCAGAACCTTAGTAGCGGTTTTGAATGTGGCAAAGTGCCCTCCATAAGCAGACCCATGGCATTGCTCAAGAACTCCTTGTACATCTTCTTCAGCTATGCATCTCCTGTAAATGCTATCTGGTCCTCTCTTGTACAAGTAAGGTTCATCCCAATAGTAGTGCCTAGCATCCTTGAAGAACTTCTTCCTCTTGTAAGCATCGAAATTACTAGGGAATTCTCTAGATACCATGAAGTTCACTATATCAGCATACCATGGCAAATTCTCATCACGCAGAGCCTTAACTTCCTCCAGCCTGACTTTCTCATCAAAATTCTCTTTCAAGATCTTGATTGCCATAAGCTCTTCTTCAGGCATAGAATCATTGATGTGGACTATGTCTTCAACTCGCATCCTAGTGAAAGATTCAAGAGGGCAAAACCAAGAAAAAAAAACAAATGCAAGAAAATATGAAATGGTATATACAAGGGTTGGTGTTTGGATACCTCAGTGCCCCCCAAAGAACTGGGAGACTAGGTCGTGGTCTGGAGATGGGAGACGGCCATCAGGAGCACTCCACTCGCAACTGGGGTTGCCTCGCTCACTCGATCGAGCTTGCTCTTGGCTCGATCGAGTTGTGCCCGAGTTGGTTGCCCTTTCCTTCCCTAAAACCTGCTCCTGCAAGACTTAGCGAGAAAAATCATAAAAATAAAGAGAAATATGTACAAGATAGACATGGGAATTCCTCCCAAGTGAGCTTGTTTTAGGTCTCTTAGCTTGACCTTACCCCTTTTAGGCCGGGGTTGGATCTTGAAGAGGAGTGATGATCTCCTCTGTGGGGGTCATTCCTAGATAGGGCTTGCATCTATGCCCATTTCACTGTGAATTCTTTCCCCTCTTGTTGAGCAGAGTGAGGGACCCGTAGGGTAGAACTTCATGTATCTTGAATGGCCCTGACCACTTTGACCTCAACTTCCCGGGAAACAAACCTTTTGGAGTTAACAAGAGCACACTGTCCCCAACCTTGAAGTCTTTTAGGCGAATCAGTTTGTCATGGGCTGCCTTGGTTCTCATCTTGTAGATCATGGAGTTCTCATAGGCATTCATTCTGATTTCCTCCAACTCAAACAAGTTCATTACCCTCCTTTCTTGTGCTGCCTTTATGTCAAAGTTCAGCATCTTTACTGCCCATAAAGCCTTGTATTCGACCTCCACAGGTAAGTGGCAATCCTTCCCATAGCAAATTGAAAGGAGACCTTCCAATGGGGGTTTTGTAAGCTGTTCTATAAGCCCAAAGTGCTTCATCAAGTCTTGTTGACCAATCCTTTCCTAGTGAAGCTCACAGTCTTCTCCAATATGGCCTTTATCTGTCTGTTGGAGACCTCAACTTGCCCACTGGTTTGAGGGTGATAAGGCGTAGCGACCTTGTGCTTGACTCCATAACTCTTCATCAACTTCTCAAACACCTTGTTGATGAAATGGGAACCTCCATCGAAATAACAACCCTTGGGATGCCATATCTTGGAAAGATGATGGTTCTGAACAGTTTGATAACAACCTTAGCATCACAGGCTGGGCAGGGGATGGCTTCAATCCATTTGGACACATAGTCCACGCAACCAAAATGTAGTTGTGCCCGTTTGAGGAGGGTTTGAAAGGCCCCATGAAGTCTATTCCCCATACATCAAAGATCTCAACTTCTAGAATTGGGTTCAGTGGCATTTCATCCCTCTTGGTGATCCCTCCTTTCCTTTGGCATGCATCACACTTGGCGATGTAACTTGCTGCATCCTTGAACAGAGTAGGCCACCATAAACCAGATTGCAGAACCTTAGTAGCGGTTTTGAATGTGGCAAAGTGCCCTCCATAAGCAGACCCATGGCATTGCTCAAGAACTCCTTGTACATCTTCTTCAGCTATGCATCTCCTGTAAATGCTATCTGGTCCTCTCTTGTACAAGTAAGGTTCATCCCAATAGTAGTGCCTAGCATCCTTGAAGAACTTCTTCCTCTTGTAAGCATCGAAATTACTAGGGAATTCTCTAGATACCATGAAGTTCACTATATCAGCATACCATGGCAAATTCTCATCACGCAGAGCCTTAACTTCCTCCAGCCTGACTTTCTCATCAAAATTCTCTTTCAAGATCTTGATTGCCATAAGCTCTTCTTCAGGCATAGAATCATTGATGTGGACTATGTCTTCAACTCGCATCCTAGTGAAAGATTCAAGAGGCAAAAACCAAGAGAAATAAAAACAAATGCAAGAAATATGAAATGGTATGTACAATGGTTGGTGTTTGATACCTCAGTGCCCCCCAAAGATATGAGAGGCAAGATCGTGGTCAGGAGAGGGCAGGCGGCCGTCAGGGACGCTCCACTCGGCCGGGTTCACATCGCTCGATCGAGCTTGCTCTTGGCTCGATCGAGTTGTGCCCCGAGTTGGTTGCCTTTCCTTCCCTAAAACTTGTTCCTGCAAGACTTAGCTGAGAAAAACGCAGAGATAAAAGATAAGAGAAATATGTACAAGATAGACATGGGAATTCCTCCCAAGTGAGCTTGTTTTAAGTCACATAGCTTGACCTTAAACCTTTTAGACCGGGGTTGGATCTTGAAGAGGAGTGATGATCTCCTCTGTGGGGGTCATTCCTAGGTAGGGCTTACATCTATGCCCATTTACTGTGAATTCTTTCCCTTCTTGGTTGAGCAGAGTGAGTGACCCGTAGGGTAGAACCTCATGTATCTTAAACGGCCCTGACCACTTTGACCTCAATTTCCCAGGAAACAACACCAATTTGGAGTTAAACAAGAGCACACTGTCCCCAACCTTGAAGTCTTTTAGGCGAATCAGTTTGTCGTGGGCTGCCTAGTTCTCATCTTGTAGATCATGGAGTTCTCATAGGCATTCATTCTGATTTCCTCCAACTCAAACAAGTTCATTACCCTCCTTTCTTGTGCTGCCTTTATGTCAAAGTTCAGCATTTTTACTGCCCATAAAGCCTTGTATTCGACCTCCACAGGCAAGTGGCAATCCTTCCCAAATAGCAAATTGAAAGGAGACCTTCCAATGGGGGTTTTGTAAGCTGTTCTATAAGCCCAAAGTGCTTCATCAAGTCTTGTTGACCAATCCTTTCTAGTGAAGCTCACAGTCTTCTCCAATATAGCTTTAATATGTCTGTTGGAGACCTCAACTTGCCCACTAGTTTGAGGGTGATAGGGCGTAGCAACCTTATGCTTGACTCTATAACTCGTCATCAACTTCTCAAACACCTTGTTGATGAAGTGGGAACCTCCATCCGAAATAACAACCCTTGGGATGCCATATCTTGGAAAGATGATGGTTCTGAACAGTTTGATAACAACCTTAGCATCACAGGCTGGGCAGGGGATGGCTTCAATCCATTTGGACACATAGTCTACGGCAACCAAAATGTAGTTGTGCCCGTTTGAGGAGGGTTTGAAAGGCCCCATGAAGTCTATTCCCCATACATCAAAGATCTCAACTTCTAGAATTGGGTTCAGTGGCATTTCATCCCTCTTGGTGATCCCTCCTTTCCTTTGGCATGCATCACACTTGGCGATGTAACTTGCTGCATCCTTGAACAGAGTAGGCCACCATAAACCAGATTGCAGAACCTTAGTAGCGGTTTTGAATGTGGCAAAGTGCCCTCCATAAGCAGACCCATGGCATTGCTCAAGAACTCCTTGTACATCTTCTTCAGCTATGCATCTCCTGTAAATGCTATCTGGTCCTCTCTTGTACAAGTAAGGTTCATCCCAATAGTAGTGCCTAGCATCCTTGAAGAACTTCTTCCTCTTGTAAGCATCGAAATTACTAGGGAATTCTCTAGATACCATGAAGTTCACTATATCAGCATACCATGGCAAATTCTCATCACGCAGAGCCTTAACTTCCTCCAGCCTGACTTTCTCATCAAAATTCTCTTTCAAGATCTTGATTGCCATAAGCTCTTCTTCAGGCATAGAATCATTGATGTGGACTATGTCTTCAACTCGCATCCTAGTGAAAGATTCAAGAGGCAAAAACCAAGAGAAATAAAAACAAATGCAAGAAATATGAAATGGTATGTACAATGGTTGGTGTTTGATACCTCAGTGCCCCCCAAAGATACTGAGAGGCAAGTCGTGGTCAGGAGAGGGCAGGCGGCCGTCAGGGACGCTCCACTCGGCCAGGTTCACATCGCTCGATCGAGCTTGCTCTTGGCTCGATCGAGTTGTGCCCCGAGTTGGTTGCCTTTCCTTCCCTAAAACTTGTTCCTGCAAGACTTAGCTGAGAAAAACGCAGAGATAAAAGATAAGAGAAATATGTACAAGATAGACATGGGAATTCCTCCCAAGTGAGCTTGTTTTAAGTCACATAGCTTGACCTTAAACCTTTTAGACCGGGGTTGGATCTTGAAGAGGAGTGATGATCTCCTCTGTGGGGGTCATTCCTAGGTAGGGCTTACATCTATGCCCATTTACTGTGAATTCTTTCCCTTCTTGGTTGAGCAGAGTGAGTGACCCGTAGGGTAGAACCTCATGTATCTTAAACGGCCCTGACCACTTTGACCTCAATTTCCCAGGAAACAACACCAATTTGGAGTTAAACAAGAGCACACTGTCCCCAACCTTGAAGTCTTTTAGGCGAATCAGTTTGTCGTGGGCTGCCTAGTTCTCATCTTGTAGATCATGGAGTTCTCATAGGCATTCATTCTGATTTCCTCCAACTCAAACAAGTTCATTACCCTCCTTTCTTGTGCTGCCTTTATGTCAAAGTTCAGCATCTTTACTGCCCATAAAGCCTTGTATTCGACCTCCACAGGCAAGTGGCAATCCTTCCCAAATAGCAAATTGAAAGGAGACCTTCCAATGGGGGTTTTGTAAGCTGTTCTATAAGCCCAAAGTGCTTCATCAAGTCTTGTTGACCAATCCTTTCTAGTGAAGCTCACAGTCTTCTCCAATATAGCCTTTAATCTGTCTGTTGGAGACCTCAACTTGCCCACTAGTTTGAGGGTGATAGGGCGTAGCAACCTTATGCTTGACTCTATAACTCTTCATCAACTTCTCAAACACCTTGTTGATGAAATGGGAACCTCCATCCGAAATAACAACCCTTGGGATGCCATATCTTGGAAAGATGATGGTTCTGAACAGTTTGATAACAACCTTAGCATCACAGGCTGGGCAGGGGATGGCTTCAATCCATTTGGACACATAGTCTACGGCAACCAAAATGTAGTTGTGCCCGTTTGAGGAGGGTTTGAAAGGTCCCATGAAGTCTATTCCCCATACATCAAAGATCTCAACTTCTAGAATTGGGTTCAGTGGCATTTCATCCCTCTTGGTGATCCCTCCTTTCCTTTGGCATGATCACACTTGGCGATGTAACTTGCTGCATCCTTGAACAGAGTAGGCCACCATAAACCAGATTGCAGAACCTTAGTTGCGGTTTTGAATGTGGCAAAGTGCCCTCCATAAGCAGACCCATGGCATTGCTCAAGAACTCCTTGTACATCTTCTTCAGCTATGCATCTCCTGTAAATGCTATCTGGTCCTCTCTTGTACAAGTAAGGTTCATCCCAATAGTAGTGCCTAGCATCCTTGAAGAACTTCTTCCTCTTGTAAGCATCGAAATACTAGGGACTTCTCTAGACACCATGAAGTTCACTATATCAGCATACCATGGCAAATTCTCATCACGCAGAGCCTTAACTTCCTCCAGCCTGACTTTCTCATCAAAATTCTCTTTCAAGATCTGATTGCCATAAGCTGTTCTTCAGGCATAGAATCATTGATGGGACTATGTCTTCAACTCGCATCCTAGTGAAAGATTCAAGAGGCAAAAACCAAGAGAAATAAAAACAAATGCAAGAAATATGAAATGGTATGTACAATGGTTGGTGTTTGATACCTCAGTGCCCCCCAAAGATATGAGAGGCAAGGTCGTGGTCAGGAGAGGGCAGGCGGCCGTCAGGGACGCTCCACTCGGCCGGGTTCACATCGCTCGATCGAGCTTGCGGATCCGCCTCTTCTTCTTCTTCTTCTTCTTCATTGAAGTGTGTGTGGCTTCCTTGGCCTTGGTGGAGCTGTGCGCGCTCGAAACGGTTGTAGGGTGTCCAGTGGCTCTGAGGGAAGTCTTGGTAGGGCGCTGTACTCGAATCAGGGTTCTCAAACAGAGGCTCCTCCAGGTCAACTCGACCCTGAGCTCGGTCGAGCTCATTGATCGAGTTGGAGCGTCGCTCTGGAACTCTTCCTCCGCCTCTGCGTGTTGTTTCCTCCTTCCCTAGTCTCGATGAATAGGCTCTGTGAGGTTTTTGGGCAGGGAGTCTCCTTGGGGTGGTGAGGAGTGATCTACTCTAGGGAAAGTAGGGGCCATGGTTGCCTTCTTCTTCTTGGATGAAGAACCAGAGACCTTCTTCTCCAAACTCTTGATCTTGCTCACCATCTTGTCCATGGACTTTTGCATCTTGTCCATGGCTTTCCCTTGCCACTTGTTGAACCTTTGGAGAAGTCCAATCCTCTTGTGGGCAGCCACAACAGAGGGGTTCATCCTTGGAGCCTCATACTCCTCAAAATAATAGCACTCAGGCTCACCCAAATCCGCATTCACTTGAGCGTGGTCCTCAACTCGATCCTCAGCTCGATCGAGTTCAGGCTCCTCTTCTCGCAACTCCTGTTCATGCCCAACTAATGTGTGAAGTGGGGGCTGAAGTCAATGTTGTACCTCTACTACCTTGGTGAGCTCAGGGTTGGGCAGAAGAAGCTTGGAAGGGCCAGCCAATGGATGTGTGAATTTGAATTGGAACCTCCCATCCAACTCCTTGTGTTCAATGAGGAGGTTGGTCTTGCAAAACTTAATGTCCATCCATCCTGCTGGAGTAGACCTTCTCTTGTCCAAATGGACTCCAGCTGCACAGAGGATTGGCGTGATGACTCCTCCAACACTAAGCTTCCTTCCCGTTTGAAACCGAGTGCTATAGCGGTTGTCTTGTAGGAGAGTAGCTGGTCAATGAGAGGCATGAGATTCCCTGCATGGATTCTATCTCCTCTGATTTTCTTCCCATCCTTGGTGCGTGAGATGATGGGCTTGATTCCCATGTCAAGGAGCTTCACCTCCTTCATTTATTGTCCAGTGGCTTTCCTTGCAAAGAAGGTGTTGGCGAGAGCCTTGTGGACATATCTAGCACAGGGCTCCTGATCTGAGCAGCCTTGACCTTGAAGAAGAGAATCCTCTCAGCATTGTAGCCCATACTCTTTGTAGCTCATCCTCCTTGATATCCCAATGGGTTCCCTCCCCATAAGTGAAACCGAATAGGATCTCCAACTGCCTGAAGGTAATCACCTTCCTTTCTCCCCTTGCCAAGAACGTGATCCATCCCCAAGCCTTGATCCAACTCAGCTCGATCGAGCTGCCTATACTTGTGGAACCTCATCGACGCCAAAAACTCACAAGTGAGCTCCTTGTATGACTCCAAGCGATAGGAGAAGAACTTGGCCAAGCGCATGTTCTTGAGGACTAGCTCCACATCCTCAAAGATCCCAAGAGCCCTCATTGTGTCATCATGTGGGTACTTGGTCTCCACAAAGTCCATGGAGAAGAGAGCATCATAGTGCTCTTGGTACATGGGGAGCTCATCCTCTTCTTCCTCTGACTCCTCCTCTTCCATGGGCACATTCTCATTGCTCTCATGCTCACTTCCTCAACTTCTTGATTGACCTCTTCTCCTTCCTCTTGTGAAGAGTCATCACTTCTCCCCTTCCAATGTTCACCCAATCTCAAATTCTCCCAATTCACTCTCACTGCTGATTGGGTCATTCCTCCTCTTGGTCCTTCTCTCTTCCCTCAACCTCTCAATCTCTTCCTCATCTTCCTTGGTTAGTGTCTTAAGCATTCTCCTTGCTCCTCTCGTTATCTCCTTCTTTGTGAACGCTGCCTTGCTTCCTTCACCTCTCAACATCTTAAACTGGTTGCTTCTTAAAGTTGGGTTCCTGAAATGCATCAAAAACTCAAGGAATTAGAGTTGTAATCGTTGGTTCGGCCAACTCGACACTCAGCTCGATCGAGTCAAAAAACTCGAGTGACAAACTCGATTGAGTAAGTGAAAACAGAGTAACCGAACCTATATCAAACAATAAGAGCTGGAAAGGATGCTTAATAATCAAATCGAACCAAGAACATCAAGAATTGGAACAATAAGCAATTCTAGTGAAAACCAAAGCATCTTAACCAATACCAAACTCAAATTCAAAGGATTCAAGCACATGCAACAAGTTTAAGTCAAAACAGAGGTGAGGTGAGGCAAATTCACAAGATATATAATAGGAGGCAAAAGAAAGCAATATCAAGAACAAGTCCACAAGGGACACATGCAATCAAAAATCAAAGAGAAAACAAGCAATGGAGAGGAATCGAGATGAAGGATTCAAGGGTTTTAGGGTTCATACCTTGCTTGAATGATGGAAGAATCACAGTAGCTAGAACTAAAGCAAAACAAGATGATGAACAATGAAAATCGCAAAAACTTAAGAGAGAAAGAGAGAATTCGATTTTTCTTGTGGTGAAGAGAGAGAGATGATTTCAGAAAATTTAGAGTGTGGGAGAGAGAGAAGTGGGTTCGATCGAGTTATGGGGAAGAGGGAGTGTTTGAGATGTGTGGTTGAGATTAAAAGGTGAAATAAAGAGGGGACAAAAGGCAAGGGTTTTCTGATCGATTTCAGGAAGTGGGGGACCAAAATTAACTTGTGGGACCCACTCCCTTGACCAAGGAAACGGTTAAATTTGAATTTTGAAAACTTACCTTGGTCGAGTTGTGGAACTCGATCGAGTTGCCCTTGTTTCTAGCTCGATCGAGCTGTCGGTCGAGCTGGCTTCTTTGTCACCTAAACTTAACTTATTGAAAGGTTAAAGACACAAAATAGATAGAAATTGCATAATAGAATATGTACAAGGATAAACATGGGACTTCCTCCCAAGTGAGCTTGTTTAAGGTCCCATAGCTTGACCTTTACCTCTTAGGCATTGGTTGAGCTAGTCCCACCATCAAGGGTGATAGTGAGGACTTGAGACAGAAGCTCCTTTAGCTTGGTTGGGTCCCTGGACTGTTCTGAAGTCACCAAGGCTTTGGCTCTAGAGAATGGCCTTGATCTCCCCTTGTACCTTATCTTGTACTCAATCTTCCCATTTTCAAACTTGGTGGGGAACAAGGTCATTGTGAGCTGAGATGGCTTGATGAAGGGGCCTGAGCTGGTGGATCCTTTCTTTTATCCTGGTCTTGCCTTAGAGGCTACATCCTCCCCTTCTTTTAGAGCCCTTCCTAGTGGCTCATCAAACAAAGCTTGAAGGCTCTCTTCATCAAGCACACAAGGGGCTTGAACAAGTCTATCAGCTCGTGGCCTATCAGACGTGGTTTCTCAACTCTAGCCCTCTCAAGACGTGGCTTCTCAATCCTTGGTCCTCTATCAACCTTATCCTTCCCAACTCTTGGTTCTTTGTCAACCCTTTCCTTCACAACCTTTGTAGCTTCATGAGTCTTAGAACTGAGAGTGGTACTGTCAATTGTGGCACAAAAGTCTGAACCTCTAGGCTGCAAGCGATATGACACCAAACTATTCACCTTGTGAAGGATCACTTCTTGCTTGTGAAAGTCTATTGAAGCGCCAACTGTACTAAGGAATGGGGTTCCCAATAACAGAGGTAGATCCTTCTCTTCTTCCATCTCCATCACAGTAAGATCAGTTTGGATGATGCATTCTCCAATTTTCAAGTGATAGTTCTTGAACACTCCAAGAGGAGACTTAGAAGTTGCATCTCCAAACATGATTGAAGTAGTAGGGCGCTGCAAGGCTCCAGCAATGCCTAGCTTCTCTGCCATGGAGAGAGAGATCAGATTGATGCTTGCTCCAGAATCCACTAAGGCATTGTCAAGCTCAAGATGCCCAAGTGTGCAAGGGAGAGTGAATTTCCCTTGATCCTTGACCTTTGGTAGGAAAGTGGGTGAAGTAAGCAGGTTGAACTGATGAGTAGACTCTTCAGGACCTCTCAACTGTTGGCCATAACATCCTTGACCATTTGCATTTGATCAAATGCCTCACTCATGCTATCCATAGGAGGCAACTCAATTCCAATCCCACTGAGATCTCTTCTGAACTTGTGAATCACTTCCTTGTGCCTTGACTAAGTAGGCGAGACGAGGAAGTGTCAACCGGTTGGTAAGGATCAAGCAAAATCGGCTTTGGGACAGATGAGGTCGGACTCGATCGAGCTAGAGTTGACTCGATCGAGCTGCCGATCGAGCTTGTTGTGCGAGCTCAACTGGTGAAGTGTGAAGGCCACAGTAGGTGCCTGCACTTCTGGTTGATCAATCTGGACTCCAGGAGCCTCAGCAGCAACAATCTCATCATCATTCAGCAGTAAACAAAAATCTTCAATGACTCTCTCTTGATCCTCTTCTTCAACAAGTCCTTCTTGAGTGAAGATGACCTTGCACTGTTCCTTGGGGTTCTGAATAGCTTTACCAGGTAGTTGTCCTTGCTTTGTAGCAGCAGCAACAGAAGAAGCATGATTCTCCAGAGAGTAAACCTTGTGTTGAGATTCTCGATCTTGGAGTTTATTTCAGCTAGCTTCTTGCTTGTGTCCACTACACCATCAGCTTGCCCTTGAAGTAGTTGTTTCAGCATTGCCTTGAGCTCATTCTCTTGTGTAGGTGCAGGCTGGGGTGGTTGGTGGGGAAAGCCAGGTGGTATTCATTTGTTGTCCAGGAAAGTCCCTTGGGGTCCTTGGTAATTGTTCTTTTGACCATACCCATGTTGTGGGGCTTGACTCGATCGAGCTGCTTGTTGTTGAGGATAGACCTGGTCCTGAGGGTTAGCAACATCAGTGTTTCGGTATGACATGGCTGGGTTGGACTTGTAATTATAGTATCCTTTGTTGTAACCTCCTTGCCCATTGCTCATGTAGCACACTCAGCAAATTGTGTATCCTCCCCTTCTTGGACTGGTTCCATCTCTTCAGCAGACACAAAGTTGACTTTCTTCATTGTGGACTGAGCTAGATCAGCTTATCCAACTTCTCATTCAATGCCTTAACATCTTTTCTCAATTTTCGTCTGACTCGATCGAGTGGTGGGTCGAGCTCCGGTTGGTGCGATCATACTCTTCTCCATAGCTTCCATTGGAGTTGCTATGTTCTCCACAAGCTGCCAGCCATCATCTACATCCTGGTTGAGGAAGTTCCCATTGCTAGCTGTGTCTAGCATCTCCCTATACCTTGCAAGCATCCTCTATAAAGAGTGGAGAGTAGTGATTCATTGTTGAATCCATGGTGTGGGCACTGACTTGTGTAGCCTTTGAACCTCTCCCAAGCCTCAGCGAATGTCTCATTGTTTCGCTGGATGAAGCTGATATCTCCTCCTAAGCTTGGCTGTGCGACCGGTGGAGAAAAACTTAGCAAGAAAGGCCTTCTTGCATTCATCCCAAGTGGTGATTGTGCCATGGGGCAAGCTCTTCTCCCATTGGTGAGCTTTGTCAGCTAGAGACATAGGAAAGAGTCTCAGCTTGATGGCATCTTCAGAGACACCATTGATCTTTGTCAAATCACAAAGCCTATCAAACTCATCAAGGTGGTCAATGGGGTCTTCACTTGGCAATCCATGGAACATCTTGTTCTGACAAGGTTGATCATTCCCAGCTTGATCTCAAAGTTGTGGTTCTGCACTGGTGGTGGAACAATCCCTTGTCTCTGTTGGTGGCGGTTTGGAGCATCTCCTAGACCAATCGGTCGAGTTTGCCTAGCTCGACCGAGTCCATTGCCCAAAGGGTTTCCATTCCCCTCTGGTACATCCATTGTATCAGCAACAAGCACCTCAGGTTCCTCTTGTACCCTCTGACCTCTCTTTCTACCCGTTGTAAGTCTAGCTCGACCAAGTCTTCTGTAGACCGACTCGATCGAGTTCGCATACACCTGCAAAAAGAGACAAAAACCCAGCAGTACAATAGAACAGGGGTGGTATAGCTTGATCGTCCAAGTGTATTTGAAACTCAAATGCAACAAAAATAACCCAAATCGGCAACGGCGCCAAATTGATGATAGGATTTGTGTGTGGTGTGAAAGATATGAAATGAGATGTGGTGGAATGCAACAGTGGTATATGATGAGGTGGTAAGATGCAAACACAAACACAGTCAACAATTCCCTTTAACCATCATAGTTATAGTAAAGGGTTATCAATCCAAAATGGGGAAGTTGTCACTCTATGAGAATATGAAATAACAAGGAAGTCAAGCAAGCAGTAAATGATATGGGGTAACACTAACAACCTAAATGAAACAGTAATGAAATGCAGTAAGTAAATAAAGCAGTAGAGCAACAGCTCGACCAAGGACTCGAGTCGAGTGGGAACAGAGTACCGAGCTCGATCGAGTTTAGGGTCGAGTTGAAGTAAAAAGCATAAAGGCAGCGACTTTAACAAGCTAATGCGAGAATTAGGGTCTAAGACAGGGTTTACAATCAAGGAAGCTATACTTAATCAATCTTGCTCTTAAACAACTTGTATCAAGGTATCTCTTGATATTGAGCTTCTCAATGCCTAGCTAACCCTTTCCCAAGGTGAAAGCTATCAACCAAGATGATCTCAGAAACAGGGGGTTAGCCAGTGAGAATCAAGCCTTGGAGGCCATAGGATCATTGCTCAAACTAATCCATCCAACCCCTATGAACTCCATTTCGAGAGCAAGAGTTATTGGAGCTCTTAGTGGACCTTTTCCAAGCGATTTCCATCACTTCCATGTGGAGAATCGCCTAATGGACATACAAGCCAGGGGTAGTGGTCATGTAGCCTTAAGTTTCCAAAAGAGAGAGATTTCTAGATTAAGAACATAAGCAAGAAGGATTAAGCATAAAATCCCCTAATCTATCCCATCTCAAACCCTAATGGGTAACTACTCACTACACATGAATGTAAACACAAGCAAATGCAATGAAATAAACATCAAATGAAAGAGGAGATAAAGATAAACAACTTTTATTGAAATAAGCAAGTGCAAATACAAAAGAGATTATCCAGGATCTAGGATTCAAGAAGCAAGAGCTTCAAGAACACAAAGATGGGATTAGAGCTCTAAAAAGTAAAAGACAATAAATTAAAAGAAAGCTAAAACAAAAGTAATCTAAAGCTTGGTGGTTTTTTCGTGGCTTAGAGCCTTTAAATACAAGAGGATTAGGTTTAGGGTCAAAGGAAAGTCAAGGGGGAAGCAACATTTTTCGGGTTTGACTGTTGACTTCTCAGCTCGATCGAGTTGAAGCTTGGCCGGTCGAGTTGAGGAACTCGACCGGTTGGTCGAGTGGTGGTCGAGCTGGTCTTCAAGATGGCTTCCTCCTTCTTCCTTTGCGTATCCAGTTGAGCTGCGTCCATGCACCAAGTCCTTCCATGCTCCTCACGTCCCATATGCTCCAGAATGCTCCAAAAGACCTATTTCAAAGGACCAAACATGCATATGTATGCAAATGCAACCTAAAACTACTATGAATGCATAAGAAGAGAAAAGGAACAAGATATGATGCTAATGGATGCTAAAACTATGCAAAAGATGCATAAAAGATGTACTAAAACTATGTAAAATGCAAGTACATCAATATCCTTGTGCATCAACTTCTCGGAGTGGGTCATAGACGTTGTCGACTGTAACGGTCTAAAATGGTACATGTAGGTAGACGAAAGATACCCTTATTTAGATTAAAGAAAGACAATACAATTTTAAATTTTATCAAATTATATTTTGGGTAGTGTTTTTAAAACCGGACCAAAAGATAAACCGGATAGACCTATAGGTCATGGATCAATCCGGTCCAACCGGTTCAAACCGGGTTCACTATATATTATATATTTAGTACATATATGGCATTATATCTTTAAGTATATATTATGTTTAATATGATTTGCTACTCTTACGATTTGTTTATTAAGATTATTGTACTTTAAAGTAAATATAAATCATGTTGTCACCGAAAAACCTACTTTTTTCCCAAAAGTAGCCGCCGCCTATGTCATAGTCTCGTGACTCTTCTCAGTCTTCTTCCTCTTTCTTCTCCTTCCTTTCATTTTTCTCATGATTTAAATTTCAGTTCAACCTTTCTTCCGTTTCTTTTTGTTTCTTCTTTACATATACAATTCTACAGTTTTTGTTTTTCTACATCTGAGACAGATCGATAAAAATCAACAAAAGGATAATTCAATTGTGAATAACAAAATTGTGAAAAATTCAACAGTTTAAAACACCGGATTTTTTTGGGTCACCGGTTTTAGCCGGTTTTTTTGGATTTTCTTAATACCTGTTTCAGCAATAAACCTACCTGGGTAACATTCTGTTTTACGGTTAAATCGGTTCAACCGACCGGTCCGGTTCGGTTTTAAAAACACTGGTTTTAGACAATAAAATAGGATTTTACGATTTAGCAGTAAATTAGAGTTTTACTTTTTACGGTTTTGACAAAAAAACATTGATTTTGCGGTTTTGACGGAAAACATTATTTTGCGGTTTGGAGAGAAAAATGTGATTTTGCGGTTTTGACGGAAAAAAGTGCTTTTGCGGTTTTGACGGAAAAACACGATTTTGTGGTTTCAGCAGAAAAATATGAATTTACGATTTAAGCAGAAAACTGTGATTTTGCGGTTTTGAATGGAAAACGTAATTTCACTGTTTCGTGGAACTTTTGTGACTTTGCTGTTTAAGAAACACCACGATTTGTGATTTCGGCAAAAAAACGAGATTTTCAGTTTAAACGGAAAACACGATTTCGCGGTTTCCACAAAAATACATGATTTTACGGCTTAAGCGGAAAACTATGGTTTTGCGGGAAAAACGCGATTTCTAGGTTTCAGTAGAAATTTCACGGTTTTGCAGTTTAAGGGGAAAACCGCAATTTTGTGGTTTCGCCAGAAAAACGCAATTTCTATGTTTTGGCGGAAAACTGTGATTTCTAGGTTTTGGAGGAAAACTGTTGTGGGTTCGGAAAACCACTCTCAAAATTTATGTGTATTTTGTAGGGAGAAATTGCATGTGGAATCAGAGGTTAGATTCTAATGTAAGTCGAATGATTCGTAGAAAAATATTTGACGAAATCGGACTTAGGCTAATTGAATAAAGTGGTTACAAAACCGGCCTAAAAGACTATGTAAACACAAGGATTCGACTAAGCAAAAGAGATGGAAATAAGGTGGTGGTTGCGCTCGTTAACGAGCTGCCTACGTACCCTGTTTTAGGGATCAAGCCAGAACGTAGTTCGATTGTAAGTTGTTCTCTATTTCGAGTCGTTTTCTGAAGAGAAATTACCACAAAAAGAGCTAAAGGGGTGTGAAGATGACGATAAATCTCAGGTTATCGGAGTGATCCGAAGGTCAGAGATTACGTCAAACTTCTACCGGAAGATTCCCGGCTAGAAAGATCAGGACTTTCTGGGATTATCTCGAAGATCAAGGATAAGATCGAAGAGAAAAGATATGAGAATATCTCAGGACGAAGAAGAAGAACTTCACTCTGTTTCAGCTGTGAAAAGATGATGAGAAGAACTTTAGTAGTGATTTTTGATCAAAGGAAATCTTGTCCCGAAAAGACTTGTGATTAAGGAATTATCTGGCTTGTGATCAAGAATCGTCCTCTTTTTATAGCACCGAAGTAGATCGCAACCTCCTCCGCGTATCTCGTTCACGTGCAACTACCGATCCCGCTATTTTCGGATCTGAACAGTCGAACCGAGATTCTCGTTTGACTCGTTCAAACTCAGCTTGTGGACTTGACTCCGTCGAGCTAGAGCTCGACTTCATCTTCACAAGTAGCTCGGACAGTAAACAGCTGGATTTGGACAAGGATACTTGGTGGGCTCGAGGTCGCTTTACTGGGCCTGAGTGGACTTATCTTGATCTTAGGACTTAGATGATGGGCCTTATAGGCCGGATTTCTGGAGGGAAATCCAGGTCCAACAATAGCCCCCCAGCTCATTAAGTGGGTATAACCGAACTTAATGAGCGGTAGATTGTTTAAAAATTGTCCCGTAGTCCCGTCGAACTAAATCATAACTTTGCATAGTCGACGGTTTACAAGCGGGAAGGCGAAAGATCGTAAGATCCTGCCGTTGCTCGTCGTTAATCGAGATATGCCTTGGAAACATAAGACAATAATTATTTGTTTAGAAACAAACATTCTCGATAAAGAATAACCCAAAAAAGTTTAATGTTTTGGGTACCGAGGTCCTCGGAAGTAGATGCAACACTTAAAGTCTTTAAGATGATCTTACTTTCCATCTGACGGTGCAGATGCGGGGAGACGGAGGGTTTGTACGGCTCAGATTATTTAGCCTTACTTAAATTTCGTCGCTTTGTACGAAGCGTCCGGGTAGTTGAAAAACGTTCGATCGGACGGTCGAGGTCGATGCGAGGTAAATCCTCATGACCTCGAGATACTCAACGATTAGTGAATATAAACCCATCTCCACAAGCCCCTTCCAAACGTACCCAATTCTGAATCGAAGGCGATTTCTTCCTTCTCCTCTTTCGTATTATTTCATACAAGGATAGTTTTCAAAAGAGATTGACATAATCTCCAGGTTTATAGGGGTTTTTGGGTCCGAGATTCAGAACTTTCTGTCAAGAATCTTTAGTATCCCATCTTCTTTTTCCCGAAAACCTCTTCTTCTACGATGCATTCCGCCGAGGGAAAGAGAGTGTCGCCGACGGAAAGTACGGGCCACACGCAAAGTCGAAACTAGACGAAGAAGGCCTAGTGAATTTCCGACGTGAGTATAACATTCCCGACGAGATCGAACTCGTGCTCCCGACGGAGTCAGAAGGCCTTGAGCATGTCAGGCCGGGATATTGTTGTGCTTTTAAAGCTTACTTTGAGAGCTGCGGGATGATCTTTCCTATCCCTCGACTCCTATTGGAGTTTTTAGCTCTCCTAAAGATGGCTTTTCCTTAGATGCATCCGAATTTCGTTCGACACGTCATTGGATGTGCAATTCGAGCTCGAGAGGAGAATATAATTTTCGACGCTTGATGTACTTGCATTTTACATAGTTTTAGCACATCTTTTATGCATCTTTTGCATAGTTTTATCCATTTGCATCATATCTTGTTCCTTTTCTCTTCTTATGCATTCATGTTAGTTTTAGGTTGCATTTGCATACATATGCATGTTTGGTCCTTTGAAATAGGTCTTTTGGAGCATTCTGGAGCATATGGGACAAGGAGCATGGAGGGACTTGGCACATGGACGCAGCTCAACTGGAAGCCATCTTGAAGACCAGCTCGACCGTCTACTCGACCAACCGGTCGAGTTCCTCAACTCGACCGGCCAAGCTTCAACTCGATCGAGCTGAGAAGTCAACAGTCAAACCCGAAAAATGTTGCTTCCCCCTTGACTTTCCTTTGACCCTAAACCTAATCCTCTTGTATTTAAAGGCTCTAAGCCACGAAAAAACCACCAAGCTTTAGATTATTTTGTTTTAGTTTCTTTTAATTTATTGTCTTTTACTTTTTAGAGCTCTAATCCCATCTTTGTGTTCTTGAAGCTCTTGCTTCTTGAATCCTAGATCCTGGATAATCTCTTTGTATTTGCACTTGCTTATTTCAATAAAAGTTGTTTAATTTCATCTCCTCTTTCTTATGATGTCTCTTTTATTGCATTTGCTTGTGTTTACATTCATGTGTAGTGAGTAGTTACCCATTAGGGTTTGAGATGGGATAGATTAGAGGTTTCATATGCTTAATCCTTCTTGCTTATGGTCTTAATCTAGATTCTCTCTCTTTTGGATAGATCTTAAGGCTACATGACCACTACCCCTGGCTTGTAAGTCCTTAGGCGATTCTCCACATGGAAGTGATGGCATTCGCTGGAAAAGATCCACTAAGAGCTCCAATATCTCTTGCTCTAGAAATAGAGGTCTAAGGGGTTGGATGGATTAGTTTGGGCAATGATCCTATGGCCTCCAAGGTTTGATTCTCACTGGCTAACCCCCTGTTTCTGAGATCATTCCTTGGTTGATAGCCTCACCTTGGGAAAGGGTTGGCTAGGCATTGAGAAGCCCAATATCAAGAGAAGCCTTGATACAAGGAGTTTTAAGAGCTAGATGATTAAGTGTAGATTCCTCTGATTGCAAAACCCTGTCTTGAACCCTAATTTCTTTAGCTTGTTAAAGTCGTCACCTTTAGCTTTTTCTCAACTCGACCCTAAACTCGATCGAGCTGGTACTCTGTTCCACTCGACTCGAGTCCTTGGTCGAGCTGTTGCTTCTACTGCTTTTTTACTTTTGCATTGCATTTTTTTATTTAGGTTGTTAGTGTTACTTCAAATCTATTACTGCTTGCTTGACTTTCTGTTGTTTCATATTCTCATAGAGTGACAATTTCCCATTTTGGATTGATAACCTTATGCTACTACATGACTATGATGGTTAAGAGGAATTGTTGACTGTGATTGTGTTTGCATCTTACCACCTCATCATTACCACTGTTGCATTCCACCACATCTCATTTCATATCTTTCACATCCACACACAAATCCTATCATCAATTTGGCGCCGTTGCCGATTTGGGATATTTTTGTTGCATTTGAGTTTCAAAACACTTGGACGATCAAGCTATACCACCCCTGTTCTATTGTACTGCTGGGTTTTTGTCTCTTTTTGCAGGTGTATGCGAACTCGATCGAGTCGGTCTACAGAGACTTGGTCGAGCTAGACATTACAACGGGTAGAAAGAGGGTTCAGAGGTCACAGAGGGTACAAGAGGAACCTGAGGTGCTTGTTGCTGATACAATGGATGTACCAGAGGGGAATGGAAACCCTTTGGGAATGGACTCGGTCGAGCTAGGCAAACTCGACCGATTGGTCAAGGAGATGCTCCAAACCGCCACCAACAGAGACAAGGGATTGTTCCACCACCAGTGCAGAACCACAACTTTGAGATCAAGCTGGGAATGATCAACCTTGTCCAGAACAAGATGTTCCATGGATTGCCAAGTGAAGACCCCATTGACCACCTTGATGAGTTTGATAGGCTTTGTGATTTGACAAAGATCAATGGTGTCTCTGAAGATGCCATCAAGCTGAGACTCTTTCCTATGTCTCTAGCTGACAAAGCTCACCAATGGGAGAAGAGCTTGCCCCATGGCACAATCACCACTTGGGATGAATGCAAGAAGGCCTTTCTTGCTAAGTTTTTCTCCACCGGTCGCACAGCCAAGCTTAGAGGAGAGATATCCAGCTTCATCCAGCGAAACAATGAGACATTCGCAGAGGCTTGGGAGAGGTTCAAAGGCTACACAAGTCAGTGCCCACACCATGGATTCAACAATGAATCACTACTCTCCACTCTTTATAGAGGATGCTTGCCTAGGTATAGGGAGATGCTAGACACAGCTAGCAATGGGAACTTCCTCAACCAGGATGTAGATGATGGCTGGCAACTTGTGGAGAACATAGCTAACTCAAATGGAAGCTATGGAGAAGAGTATGATCGCACCAACCGGAGCTCGACCCACCACTCGATCGAGTCAGACGAAAAGTTGAGAAAAGATGTTAAGGCATTGAATGAGAAGTTGGATAAGCTGATCCTAGCTCAGTCCACAATGAAGAAAGTCAACTTTGTGTCTGCTGAGGAGATGGAACCAGTCCAAGAAGGGGAGGATACACAATTTGCTGAGGTGTGCTACATGAGCAATGGGCAAGGAGGTTACAACAAAGGATACTATAATTACAAGTCCAACCCTGCCATGTCATACCGCAACACTGATGTTGCTAACCCTCAGGACCAAGTCTATCCTCAACAACAAGCAGCTCGATCGAGTCAAGGCCACAACATGGGTATGGTCAAAAGAACAATTACCAAGGACCACAAGGCACTTTCCCTGGACAACAAATGAATATCCCACCAGGCTTTCCCCACCAACCACCCCAGCCTGCACCTTCACAAGAGAATGAGCTCAAGGCAATGCTAAAGCAACTACTTCAAGGGCAAGCTGATGGGGTAGTGGACACAAGCAAGAAGCTAGCTGAAATAAACTCAAGATCGAGAACCTCAACACAAGGGTTTACTCTCTGGAGAATCATGCTTCTTCTGTTGCTGCTGCTACAAAGCAAGGACAACTACCTGGTAAAGCTATTCAGAACCCCAAGGAACAGTGCAAGGTCATCTTCACTCAAGAAGGACTTGTTGAAGAAGAGGATCAAGAAAGGGTCATTGAAGATTTTTGTTTACTGCTGAATGATGAAGAGATTGTTGCTGCTGAGGCTCCTGGAGTCCAGATTGATCAACCAGAAGTGCAGGCACCTACTGTGGCCATTCACACTTCACCAGTTGAGCTCGCACAACAAGCTCGATCGGCAGCTCGATCGAGTCAACTCTAGCTCGATCGAGTCCGACCTCTTCTGTCCAAACCATTTTGCTTGATCCTTACCAACCGGTTGCCACTTCCTCGTCTCGCCTACTTAGTCAAGGTCACAAGGAAGTGATTCACAAGTTCAGAAGAGATCTCAGTGGGATTGGAATTGAGTTGCCTCCTATGGATAGCATGAGTGAGGCATTTGATCAAATGCAAATGGTCAAGGATGTTCTAGCCAACAGTGATAAAGTTTCAGAGGTCCTGAAGAGTCTACTCATCAGTTCAACCTGCTTACTTCACCCACTTTCCTACCAAAGGTCAAGGATCAAGGGAAATTCACTCTCCCTTGCACACTTGGGCATCTTGAGATTGACAATGCCTTAGTGGATTCTGGAGCAAGCATCAATCTGATCTCTCTCTCCATGGCAGAGAAGCTAGGCATTGCTGGAACCTTGCAGCGCCCTACTACTTCAATCATGTTTGGAGATGCAACTTCNGAAAGATCGTAAGATCCTGCCGTTGCTCGTCGTTAATCGAGATATGCCTTGGAAACATAAGACAATAATTATTTGTTTAGAAACAAACATTCTCGATAAAGAATAACCCAAAAAAGTTTAATGTTTTGGGTACCGAGGTCCTCGGAAGTAGATGCAACACTTAAAGTCTTTAAGATGATCTTACTTTCCATCTGACGGTGCAGATGCGGGGAGACGGAGGGTTTGTACGGCTCAGATTATTTAGCCTTACTTAAATTTCGTCGCTTTGTACGAAGCGTCCGGGTAGTTGAAAAACGTTCGATCGGACGGTCGAGGTCGATGCGAGGTAAATCCTCATGACCTCGAGATACTCAACGATTAGTGAATATAAACCCATCTCCACAAGCCCCTTCCAAACGTACCCAATTCTGAATCGAAGGCGATTTCTTCCTTCTCCTCTTTCGTATTATTTCATACAAGGATAGTTTTCAAAAGAGATTGACATAATCTCCAGGTTTATAGGGGTTTTTGGGTCCGAGATTCAGAACTTTCTGTCAAGAATCTTTAGTATCCCATCTTCTTTTTCCCGAAAACCTCTTCTTCTACGATGCATTCCGCCGAGGGAAAGAGAGTGTCGCCGACGGAAAGTACGGGCCACACGCAAAGTCGAAACTAGACGAAGAAGGCCTAGTGAATTTCCGACGTGAGTATAACATTCCCGACGAGATCGAACTCGTGCTCCCGACGGAGTCAGAAGGCCTTGAGCATGTCAGGCCGGGATATTGTTGTGCTTTTAAAGCTTACTTTGAGAGCTGCGGGATGATCTTTCCTATCCCTCGACTCCTATTGGAGTTTTTAGCTCTCCTAAAGATGGCTTTTCCTTAGATGCATCCGAATTTCGTTCGACACGTCATTGGATGTGCAATTCGAGCTCGAGAGGAGAATATAATTTTCGACGCTTGATGTACTTGCATTTTACATAGTTTTAGTACATCTTTTATGCATCTTTTGCATAGTTTTATCCATTAGCATCATATCTTGTTCCTTTTCTCTTCTTATGCATTCATAGTAGTTTTAGGTTGCATTTGCATACATATGCATGTTTGGTCCTTTGAAATAGGTCTTTTGGAGCATTCTGGAGCATATGGGACAGAGGAGCATGGAGGACTTGGCACATGGACGCAGCTCAACTGGAAGCCATCTTGAAGACCAGCTCGACCATCTACTCGACCAACCGGTCGAGTTCCTCAACTCGACCGGCCAAGCTTCAACTCGATCGAGCTGAGAAGTCAACAGTCAAACCCGAAAAATGTTGCTTCCCCCTTGACTTTCCTTTGACCCTAAACCTAATCCTCTTTGTATTTAAGGCTAAAAGCCACGAAAAAACCACCAAGCTTTAGATTACTTTTTGTTTTAGTTTCTTTTTAATTTATTGTCTTTTACTTTTTAGAGCTCTAATCCCATCTTTGTGTTCTTGAAGCTCTTGCTTCTTGAATCCTAGATCCTGGATAATCTCTTTTGTATTTGCACTTGCTTATTTCAATAAAAGTTGTTTATTTCATCTCCTCTTTCTTATGATGTCTCTTTTATTGCATTTGCTTGTGTTTACATTCATGTGTAGTGAGTAGTTACCCATTAGGGTTTGAGATGGGATAGATTAGAGGTTTCATATGCTTAATCCTTCTTGCTTATGGTCTTAATCTAGATCTCTCTCTTTTGGACAAATCTTAAGGCTACATGACCACTACCCCTGGCTTGTATGTCCATAGGCGATTCTCCACATGGAAGTGATGGAAATCGCTGGAAAAGGTCCACTAAGAGCTCCAATATCTCTTGCTCTAGAAATGGAGGTCTAAGGGGTTGGATGGATTAGTTTGGCAATGATCCTATGGCCTCCAAGGCTTGATTCTCACTGGCTAACCCCCTGTTTCTGAGATCATTCCTTGGTTGATAGCTTTCACCTTGGGAAAGGGTTAGCTAGGCATTGAGAAGCTCAATATCAAGAGATACCTTGATACAAGTTTTAAGAGCAAGATGATTAAGTATAGTTCCTCTGATTGCAAAACCCTGTCTTGACCCTAATTTCTCTTCTAGCTTGTTAAAGTCGCTGCCTTTATGCTTTTTACTCAACTCGACCCTAAACTCGATCGAGCTCGGTACTCTGTTCCAACTCGACTCGAGTCCTTGGTCGAGCTGTTGCTCTACTGCTTTATTTACTTTCTGCATTTCATTTTGTTTCATTTAGGTTGTTAGTGTTACCCAATCTATTACTGCTTGCTTGACTTTCTTGTTGTTTCATATTCTCATAGAGTGACAAGTTTCCCATTTTGGATTGATAACCCTTTATGCTATACAACTATCATGGTTAAAGGGAATTGTTGACTGTGTTTGTGTTTGCATCTTACCACCTCATCATTACCACTGTTGCATTCCACCACATCTCATTTCATATCATTTCACATCCACACACAAATCCTATCATCAATTTGGCGCCGTTGCCGATTTGGGATATTTTTGTTGCATTTGAGTTTCAAATACACTTGGACGATCAAGCTATACCACCCCTGTTCTATTGTACTGCTGGGTTTTTGTCTCTTTTTGCAGGTGTATGCGAACTCGATCGAGTCGGTCTACAGAGGACTTGGTCGAGCTAGACTTTACAACGGGTAGAAAGAGGGTTCAGAGGTCACAGAGGGTACAAGAGGAACCTGAGGTGCTTGTTGCTGATACAATGGACGTACCAGAGGGGAATGGAAACCCTTTGGGCAATGGACTCGGTCGAGCTAGGCAAACTCGACCGATTGGTCAAGGAGATGCTCCAAACCGCCACCAACAGAGACAAGGGATTGTTCCACCACCAGTGCAGAACCACAACTTTGAGATCAAGCTGGGAATGATCAACCTTGTCAGAACAAGATGTTCCATGGATTGCCAAGTGAAGACCCCATTGACCACCTTGATGAGTTTGATAGGCTTTGTGATTTGACAAAGATCAATGGTGTCTCTGAAGATGCCATCAAGCTGAGACTCTTTCCTATGTCTCTAGCTGACAAAGCTCACCAATGGGAGAAGAGCTTGCCCCATGGCACAATCACCACTTGGGATGAATGCAAGAAGGCCTTTCTTGCTAAGTTTTTCTCCACCGGTCGCACAGCCAAGCTTAGAGGAGATATCCAGCTTCATCCAGCGAAACAATGAGACATTCGCTGAGGCTTGGGAGAGGTTCAAAGGCTACACAAGTCAGTGCCCACACCATGGATTCAACAATGAATCACTACTCTCCACTCTTTATAGAGGATGCTTGCTAGGTATAGGGAGATGCTAGACACAGCTAGCAATGGGAACTTCCTCAACCAGGATGTAGATGATGGCTGGCAACTTGTGGAGAACATAGCAACTCAAATGGAAGCTATGGAGAAGAGTATGATCGCACCAATCGGAGCTCGACCCACCACTCGATCGAGTCAGATGAAAGTTGAGAAAAGATGTTAAGGCATTGAATGAGAAGTTGGATAAGCTGATCCTAGCTCAGTCCACAATGAAGAAAGTCAACTTTGTGTCTGCTGAAGAGATGGAACCAGTCCAAGAAGGGGAGGATACACAATTTGCTGAGGTGTGCTACATGAGCAATGGGCAAGGAGGTTACAACAAAGGATACTATAATTACAAGTCCAACCCTGCCATGTCATACCGCAACACTGATGTTGCTAACCCTCAGGACCAAGTCTATCCTCAACAACAAGCAGCTCGATCGAGTCAAGCGCCACAACATGGGTATGGTCAAAAGAACAATTACCAAGGACCCAAGGGACTTTCCCTGGACAACAAATGAATATACCACCAGGCTTTCCCCACCAACCACCCCAGCCTGCACCTACAAGAGAATGAGCTCAAGGCAATGCTAAAGCAACTACTTCAAGGGCAAGCTGATGGGGTAGTGGACACAAGCAAGAAGCTAGCTGAAATAAACTCCAAGATCGAGAATCTCAACACAAGGGTTTACTCTCTGGAGAATCATGCTTCTTCTGTTGCTGCTGCTACAAAGCAAGGACAACTACCTGGTAAAGCTATTCAGAACCCCAAGGAACAGTGCAAGGTCATCTTCACTCAAGAAGGACTTGTTGAAGAAGAGGATCAAGAGAGGGTCATTGAAGAGTTTTGTTTACTGCTGAATGATGATGAGATTGTTGCTGCTGAGGCTCCTGGAGTCCAGATTGATCAACCAGAAGTGCAGGCACCTACTGTGGCCATTCACACTTCACCAGTTGAGCTCGCACAACAAGCTCGATCGGCAGCTCGATCGAGTCGAACTCTAGCTCGATCGAGTCCGACCTCATCTGTCCAAAGCCGATTTTGCTTGATCCTTACCAACCGGTTGACCACTTCCTCGTCTCGCCTACTTAGTCAAGGTCACAAGGAAGTGATTCACAAGTTCAGAAGAGATCTCAGTGGGATTGGAATTGAGTTGCCTCCTATGGATAGCATGAGTGAGGCATTTGATCAAATGCAAATGGTCAAGGATGTTCTAGCCAACAGTGATAAAGTTTCAGAGGTCCTGAAGAGTCTACTCATCAGTTCAACCTGCTTACTTCACCCACTTTCCTACCAAAGGTCAAGGATCAAGGGAAATTCACTCTCCCTTGCACACTTGGGCATCTTGAGCTTGACAATGCCTTGGTGGATTCTGGAGCAAGCATCAATCTGATCTCTCTCTCCATGGCAGAGAAGCTAGGCATTGCTGGAGCCTTGCAGCGCCCTACTACTTCAATCATGTTTGGAGATGCAACTTCTAAGTCTCCTCTTGGAGTGTTCAAGAACTATCACTTGAAAATTGGAGAATGCATCATCCAAACTGATCTCACTGTGATGGAGATGGAAGAAGAGAAGGATCTACCTCTGTTATTGGGAACCCCATTCCTTAGTACAGTTGGCGCTTCAATAGACTTTCACAAGCAAGAAGTGATCCTTCACAAGGTGAATAGTTTGGTGTCATATCGCTTGCAGCCTAGAGGTTCAGACTTTTGTGCCACAATTGACAGTACCATCTCAGTTCTAAGACTCATGAAGCTACAAAGGTTGTGAAGGAAAGGGTTGACAAAGAACCAAGAGTTGGGAAGGATAAGGTTGAGAGAGGACCAAGGATTGAGAAGCCACGTCTTGAGAGGGCTAGAGTTGAGAAACCACGTTCTGATAGACCACGAGCTGATCGACTTGTTCAAGCCCCTTGTGTGCTTGATGAAGAGAGCCTTCAAGCTTTGTTTGATGAGCTACTAGGAAGGGCTCTAAAAGAAGGGGAGGATACAGCCTACACTCTCCCACACCTTAAAATTTCTGAAACTCATCTCTCTCTCTCTTCACCACAAGAAAAATCGAGTTTTCAATTCCTCTCTCTTGAGTTTTTGCTATTTCCATTGTTCTTCATCTTGTTTTGCTTGGGTTTTGGTTTAATAAGTTAAGTTTAGGTGACAAAGGAACCAGCTCGACCGACAGCTCGATCGACCTAGAAACCGGGGTAACTCGATCGAGTTCCACAACTCGACCAAGGTAAGTTTTCAAAATTCAAATTTTCTAACCGTTTTCTTGGTCAAAGGAGTGGGTCCCACAAGTTAATTTTGCTCCCCCACTTCCTGAATTGATCAGAAAAACCCTTGCCTTTTGTTCCCCCCTTTCAAATCACCTTTTAATCTCAACCACACATCTTAAACACTCCCACTTCACCTTAACTCGATCAAATCCCCAATCTCACTCTCCCACACCCTAAATTTTCTGAAATCACCTTTCTCTCTCTTTACCACAAGAAACAAAATCGATTTTCCCCTCTTTCTCTCTTAAGTTTCACGATTTCCTTTTGTTCTTCATTGTTTTACTTTGGTTCTAGTTTCTGTTCTTCAATTCACCACCACAAGCAAGGTATGAGCCCTAAAAACCCCCGAATCCCTCATATCGATTCTCTTTATTGCTTGTTTTCTCTTTGATTTTGATTGAATGTGCCCCTTGTGGGTTTGTTCTTGAAAAATTGCTTTCATATCAATCTCTTGTTTATAGTTTTGCGAATTTGCCGCACCTCACCTCTGTTTTTCCATTAGAACTTGTTGCATGTGCTTAAAACATTGAATTTGAGTTTTGTATTGCTTAAGATGCTTTGGTTTTCACTAGAATTGCTCATTGTTCCATTTACTTAGTGTTCTTGGTTCAATTTGATTATTAAGCATCTTTTCCAGCTCTGATTGTTTGATATAGGTTTGGTCCTACTCTGTTCTCGCTCAACTCAATCGAGTTTGTGATGTGGAGTCAGGTTTTACCAAACTCCTAGACCTCTGCAAGTGCACAGATCGCGGAAGTATGGGTATCGAACACAAGGACTGGCTATTGAGTACACTTTGAAACTATGGATTTTGGATCAAGCTAAAACAAAAGTATGATTGAGGTTGTAATGGTGAACCGAACTAGCAAGTATAACGAGGTTGTAAATCAATAAAGGGGAAAACGCTAGGTCATAGGGGCTATCGCAGAGAAGCAAGCAATGATCAATGAAACAATGATAGATAATTGATTAGGGATGTTGGGATATTAAGAACCGTCTAGAACACAGATCACGAATATAAAACCATTCCACTTTCGAGGCTCCGGCTCCTTTGTTAATCTACCTAGTCGCTAAACTTTTGGTATGTCCCTAGGTGATTAAATCAAGCTTTAGAATGAATAGGTTCTGATACAGTTCACTAGATTATAGTAGATCAACTTTCGCAGTCTAAGAAACCTAGCTTGTCAAAGAATATGTCCGGCGAATGATACAGCACTGTCGAGGCTCAAATCAACCTAAGATCGGATTACTAGATGCGCGGTAAAGCAATCAGCATTAGTTAAGTGCACAAGACGAGACAAAGACTCTAATATAATCCCTAGCTAATCATCGAAATCAAAGATCATGCAAGCAACTCATTGAATAGTAACCCTAGCAACCTAACTAGTGGATTACTCAGACATGATCAAACCCTAGTAACCTAACTAGTGGATTACTCTTCTGAGAAACGTATAAAGTTGAGCTTGTTTCTTTTCGGATTATAGCTCGAACTTTTGACGTGTTCTTGGGCTTCATCTTGGAAGGTTGCGTTGGGTTGGGCAAACCCTTTTTGATGTTTGCTGATTGAAAGCGACCGATTTTAAATGATCGTCTGAATTCAGTAGGTGATTCTACATAATCAGTATTCGAGCTTTATCTTTGAAGATTGCTTTGAATCGAGCTGATTTCTTTTCATACTTTTAGTCGGGTTCGACCAGGCTTGCCAATTGCGTGATTTTGTAGATTAATCCACATGATTAGCAGTTGGGTTGAATTTCGGGGGAGCTGCTCGGATCGAGCTGATTCCCTTTAAGATCTTCAGTCGGATTCGACTGGCTTTTGCCAATCATTGATTTGAGTAGATTACTACACAATTGATGTTTGGGCTTAATCTTCAGAGTTGCCTCAAATCGAGCTAAACTCCAGATCTTCAGTCGGATTCGACTGGCTTTTGCCAATTGTGTGATCTCGTAGATTGATCTACATGATCAGCACTTGGTCTTAATCTTCAAGGACTGCTCGTACTCGAGCTGATTACCTTTCAGATCTTCAGTCGGGTTCGACTGGCATTTTGCTAAGTATTCGATGTCCTTAGGAGTAATTCGAATGTTTAGCTGATTTGGGTTGTTGGGCCCAAAGTTTGTTTTTAGTCCTAGACCGATGATAGGTTCTAGGTGATCTCTAGGATTAGAATTGATCTCTCTTCCTAGCTTCTGAAGTCGATCTCGACCTCCTTCGCATATCTCGTCCATGTTCAAACTGCCATTCTGGCTGTTTCCGGGGCTCATCGGTATAAGCAACATTATCACATCACACGCAAAGTCCAGCTATTTCATGGTCTTATCGGTCTGCAATATCGTCACCCGACTCAAACAGACCAGCTATTTCATGGTCACATTGGTCTAAGCGATATTACCGCCTGACTCGTACAGCTCGGACATTACCGGAGCTCATCGATCTCAGTAGTATTATCGCCAAACACGTACAGCCCGGTCTTGAAGACTTGATTCCGTCGAGGTATTACTCGACCTCGTCTTTACAAGTAGCCCGGATGTAGTATGTACTTAGATAAGTATACTTGATGGGGTCAAGGTCAGCCTTACTGAGCCTGGACGGACTTTTCTTAGTCTTAGGATCTTGATAGTTGATGGTGGCTGCGCTCGTACTTCGAGCTGCCTACGTACCCTGAATAGGGATCAAGCCTAACGTAGTTCAGGTTCTAGACCGAGAATAGGTTCTAGATGATCTTTAAATTAGAGTCGTGCTTTTTTCATAGCCTCTGAGGTCGTTCTCGTCCTCCTCCCCAACTGTTTCCAGGGCTCATCGGTATAAGCAACATTACCGTCAGACACGTCAGACCAGATATTTCATGGTCTCGTTGGTCCGAGCGATATCGTCACCCGACTCGTGAGATCCAGATAATTCCGGAACTCATCGGTCTGAGCGATATTACCACCTAACTTGTACGGTCCGGACATTACCGGATTCCGTCGGTCTAAGTAATATCACCGCCCAACACGTACAGCTCGGCTTGAAGACTTGATTCCGTCGAGGTATTACTCGACCTCGTCTTAACAAGTAGCAAGGGTAGCGTATCTGCTTGGACAGATATGCTTGGCGGGGTCGAGGTCAGTCCTCCTCCCCAACTGTTTCCAGGGCTCATCGGTATAAGCAACATTATCGTCAGACACGTCAGACCAGATATTTCATGGTCTAGTTGGTCCGAGCGATATCGTCACCCGACTCGTGAGATCCAGATAATTCCGGAACTCATCGGTCTGAGCGATATTACCACCTAATTTGTACGGTCCGGACATTACCGGATTTCCGTCGGTCTAAGTAATATTACCGCCCAACGCGTACAGCTCGGCTTGAAGACTTGATTCCGTCGAGGTATTACTCGACCTCGTCTATACAAGTAGCTGGGGTAGCGTATCTGCCTGGACAGATATGCTTGGCGGGGTCAATGTTAGTCCCACTGGGCGTAGATAGACTTCTCGCGATCTAAAGATCTGGATAATGGTGGCTGCGCTCTTGGGTGGAGCTGCCTACGTACCCTGAATAGGGATCAAGCCTAAACGTAGTTCAAGGGGGGTGAGAGTTTGTAGACGTTTTGCCGAACTACTTTGGTGATGGGATTAGGTCATTCCAAGTTGGTTCCTGTTTCCTTATCACCGAACTCTCTTTGCCATGACGTATTAACTTGAGCTTGCTTTTTCGAGCTTTATTACGAGTTAATCATCGTGGGCTTTTTCTTGTGGAACCTATTGGTTTTCAAGAGTTTGGTTTTTAGGTCGAATCTTTCTAGAGGAAGAGCTCGTCTGGAAGATTTGACCTTTTGTTGTATGCTTTGATCGAGTTGTTCGAGTCTTAGCACTTTTTCGAGCCTCCGCGAATGAATTTAATTCATTTGAGGGTGGGTGGCTCCACTCCCCCGAAAACTTGTGAAATCAGCGTAAGCATGAGTTCGCAAAGTTCTTAAACTCGGGTTGAGGTTTTCGTTAGCTGTCTGAGAAGACGCTCCACTCCCCCGCGAGATTGTGAGCTCTGCATAAGCTAGAGCTCGCTATCTTTTTGGTGCGGGCGGCGGGTGACCGCAGGGTCATTGAGCTGCGGCGTGAGCTGAGCTCTCTGAACACCGGGTCGAGTCGAATCGCTTCTTATGTGAAAGAGGTGATTCTTGGGAGATGATTCCGACTCGCGTTCCCTTTTTCGGGGTGCTTTGTCGTTATCGTTGATGAGGGCTGATTGGTTTTTCCATTTTTCCTCAGCTCTCTGCTTTTTAGCTAATTCCTTAGCTCTAGCTCGGCATTCGTCGGTGGAATGGCCGTAGATTTGGTGATGTTCGCAGAACTTCTCTAAATCGGAACTCGGGTTCGGTTTGAGAACTGAGTTCGCAATGAAAGAGAGTGTTGCGGTAATCTTCTTTGCGATGTCTTTCTAGGAGGAGATTGATCTCCTCTTCAGAGTAGCAAAGGTTGACGCGCAGCGAAGTGCATCGTCGAGTGATACAGGAGGTCGAACGATTAGTTCTTCTCTGAATTTTGATTTGTACCACAGGTTGTTTCGGAAGGCTAGTAGAGCTACTGCCTCGTTAGGGTTTTCGATCTTAGCAATGATTGCTTTGAATCTATTGACGTAGGATCGAAGTGATTCGTTTGGAGCTTGAGAAAGCTTCCAGAGATCGGCTTCCGAAACTTCTGATTCGATGAAGATCGAATATTGGTTTACGAATGCCGAAATCAGCTGGTCGAAATTATCTATTGATTTTTCATCCAGCGTTTCAAACCATTTTTTAGCTGGTCCGGCTAGGTTTTCAACAAAGAGTTGGCAGCAAGCTGCTTCTATCTCTTCGGGAGAAAACTGAGCTCGAAGTATTTCGAGATAAAGAGCTCGAATATAAGCTCGTGGATCGCTGTTACCAGAGTATTCTGGGATACGTAGCTTGTAAGTATCGCGCAGACAGGTGTTAGCGATCCTGGATGAGAAGGGAGTTTGTTGTGTCTCCCTGATTACTTTGTCGATATCTGGAATCAAACTCATTGTTTGGTTAAACGTTGAGTTCGCTTGCCAGAATGCGAGGTTTGTTTGGACCTGGAACCTTTCGAAAGATTCGCGGTCCAAAAGGTTTCGCGGATCGACAGGAATCCGGTTAGTTGAAATCGGATGGGATAGAGCTTGATTTGACGAGCTGTTTGCTTTTGTCAATCGAGCTAGATCTGTCGGATCGTTTGCTCTATGAAATTGAGCTCGATCGACTAGATCATTTGTTGCGGAAACTGTTGATAGTTTCCGTTCACAACAGTTCGAGCTGTTGCAGGGAGCTGCGAGCTCAAAATTTCATCGGACTGATTTTTGAGCTGAGACATCGCCTGCAAGCTTGAGTTGGAAGCCATAGTTTCGGGCCATCTAAATATAGTTGGCTCGATACGTGATAGCTTTGGAGGTGGAGATGGAAGTCGCTCTGTTGGCTGAGATCCTATCTCCGATTTGCTTGAATCTGGAATGTTCAAGCTGCTCATTGGCGAGCTCATCGGTGGGACGAGAGTCTGGAAGACATGAGCGCGCAGTGGCGCCTCATCCCGTTTCGACGAGCTGTTAGGTTTGTAGATTGGTGAAGAGTCGAGCTGAGTTCCCGGAGGAGGACTTATAATCGTCCGTAGCTCAGCAAGACTTCGTTCATATTTTTCCAACCTGATTTTTTGGTCGTATTGACTGTTAATCAGGTCGGTGAGCATTCGCTTGATTCGGGCTTGGTCGTCCGGATTCGGTCGAGCCAAGGCAAACGACGTTGACACAGTTTGCGTCGGAGATTTCCGACTGATCGGTGTCGAGGTAATCGGGAAATCTTTAGATTTGACCCGAATCCGCAAATGAGGTTTCTCAATTGCGTGCGAGATCTGATTCGGTAGAATCGAGTTCTCGGCTATCACAGGAGTGACGAGGTTGATCACCGATGGTTTCACGCGGGCTGGAACATTCGAGTTCGCTGCCGCGGAGGTGATAACCGGATCGATCAGGACGCTCGATCTACTAGCAGTTTGGCTGCTGCCAGTTGGCGAGGTGATCGGGTTTTTCGATGTGTCTGCAGTTTTGGCACTGCTGACATCCGAAGTGATTTGATCCGATGGGATCTGAGATTGGGAGCGAGCTCCCTGAGAATTTGATAGGACTGAGTCCATTTCGTTCTCAACTGGTCTAGGTTCGACCCTTGTGTAAGAGAAAGCTATTGTCTCCCCTCCTTCTAGCGCCAAAATGTGGGTTCGGAAAACCACACTCAAAATTTATGTGTATTTTGTAGGGAGAAATTGCTGTGGAATCAGAGGTTAGATTCTGATGTAAGTCGAATGATTCGTAGACAAATATTTGACGAAATCGGACTTAGGCTAATCGAATAAAGTGGTTACAAAACCGGCCTAAAAGACCATGTAAAACACTAGGATTCGACTAAGCAAAAGAGATGGAAATGAGGTGGTGGCTGCGCTCGTTAACGAGCTGCCTACGTACCCTGTTTTAGGGATCAAGCCAGAACGTAGTTCGATTGTAAGTTGTTCTCTATTTCGAGTCGTTTTCTGAAGAGAAATGACCACGAAAAGAGCTAAAGGGGTGTGAAGATGACGATAAATCTCAGGTTATCGGAGTGATCCGAAGGTAAGAGATTACGTCAAACTTCTGCCGGAAGTGATTTCCGGCTAGAAAGATCAGGGCTTTCTGGGATTATCTCAAAGACAAGGATAAGATCGAAGAGAAAAGATATGAGAATATCTCAAGACGAAGAAGAAGAACTTCACTCTGTTTCTGCTGTGAAAAGATGATGAGAAGAACTTTAGTAGTGATTTTTGATCAAAGGAATCTGTCCCGAAAAGACTTGATTAAGGAATTCTGCCTTGTGATCAAGAATCGTCCTCTTTTTATAGCTCCGAAGTAGATCGCAACCTCCTCCGCGTATCTCGTCCACGTGCAACTACCGATCCCGCTATTTCCGGATCTGAACAGTCGAAGCGAGATTCTCGTTTGACTCGTTCAAACTCAGCTTGTCGAGCTAGACTCGACTTCGATCTTCACAAGTAGCTCGGACAGTAAACAGCTGGATTTTGGACAAGGATACTTGGTGGGCTCGAGGTCATTTTACTGGGCCTGAGTGGACTTATCTTGATCTTAGGACTTAGGTGATGGGCCTTATGGGCCGGATTTCTGGAGGGAAATCCAGGTCCAACAACTGTGATTTTTAGGTTTTGGCGGAAAACGTGATTTCGCGGTTTTGGCCGGAAAAGCGTTATTTTTGCTTTTGCGGAAAAAAACGTTATTTTGCAATTTTGGTGGCAAAACACAATTTTGCTATTTCGGCGGAAAAACGTTATTTCGTGGTTTTGGCGGGAAAAGTGTTAGGTTTTGCTTTTGCGGAAAACGTTATTTTGCGGTTTTGGAGGTAAAATGCAATTTTGTAGTTTCAGCGGAAAAACATTATTTCAGGGTTTTGGCGGTAAAAAATAATTTTGCGGATAATTTTGATTTCATAGTTTTTATTAAATAAAAACGATTTTGGTGTTTTGGATATTTTTTTTGTTTTAGAAAGAATAAATAAATCTATAATTTTATTTTTGCGTTAATATATTATTAAGGATATATTTGTCATTTATATTTTTGGAATGAAGATACATGAGCGAGATGCTTCATTTCGGATCAGCTAGATTGATCATCTTAGGCTTGGGCATTTTTAACCAAACCCGAGGACCCGACCCGGAACCGACCCGAAAATTCCGGTTCGGATCGGATATGGGTAATTGGATTTTACCCCATCGGATCCCTTTTTCACAGATCCACGGGTTTCGGTTCGGGTCCGTGTAATTAGCCGAAAACCGTTGGGTACCCAAGCCCAAAACCCTCTAACCCTCTCCTTAGCCCACATCTACCCAGCCCAAACCCAAAAGTCCAAACTCAGTTGCTTTTCTCGTTGTCTCTCCCACTCCCCGATACTCCTATTCCGATAGCCTCCTCTTCTCGTTTCTCCAACTCCGCCAAAACAACCCAATAGCTTCTCTCGACCCTTCCATTCCCCGATCTACTTTCCCAACTACCCAAATCTCTTCCCCAATATAATCCCCAATTCAATCAAGACAAACTGGAAACCCTAAATCGGCGAAGTGTATCATCTCCTGACTCTCCTCCATCAGAGACGTCACGAAATCGATCACACTCACACTCACAGTCACAGGTATGAAATCAATCCCACTCATCATCTCCTCCCTTAAAGGATTCATCATTCGTCGTTGTTAACTTGTTTGGTTGATATTTTTGGTCGAAGTAGTTTGTTTTTTGTGTCTGAATGTTGTTTCTTCTGATCTGCATGTTGATATTTTGTTTAATAAAGCATTTCATATGTTATATTGGTTTTACGAAATGATACTTTGATAACTTTGATTTGTGTTGGTCTATACTTTGTGAGATGATTGAGAATTGTGAGTCTGATATGAGATGATTGAGAATCTGAGATGGAACTCGTTGTTCTTCTGTTGCTTTGTCAGTTTGTCTTTGATTTGTTTTAGTTCTGAGATAATTGTTTGATAATCTGATTGTTTTATGTGAGATGATTGAGAATCTGAGACAAAACTCGTTGTTCTTCTGTTACTTTGTTTTTGATTTGTTTTAGTTCTGAGATGAATAGATGATTGATCTGATTAGGTCTGATACCTTGATTTGTTTTAGTTTATGACTTTATGTTTTGAAATTCGAACTGAACATGTTCTGAAAATGATGAACTTATATGTTTAAGCGTTTGTGTTATTCATGTAGATGGCGTCTAGTAAAAGTCCAGATAAAGGCAAAAGCAAGAGGAAAGAAGCTGATGATGCATCAGGTGATGAAGTTGAAGTACAGTTTGAACGACAACAGAACAAGAAAGGCAAACCAGAGACAGAGAGAGTCAAGCCAAAAGGAAAGAGGTCTTGGGTTTGTGATCACTTTGACCCAAAGGAAGATGACAAGAACTTAGGCATTTGCAGGCATTGTGACAAAGTGATGCTTGTTCCATCAAAGTCAGGCACATCGAACATGAAGAAGCATCTAGAGCAGTCTTGCAAAGATTTTCAGTTGTGGGATGCTGCTAATAGTTTTGCCAGCAAAGGTCGTCAGAGTAAGCTGCCAAACGAAGGTGAGGTTAGACTGTGTGCGGTTTCTGACAAGGTGGTTAGAGAAGCTACAAATGAGTTGCTGGTTCTGGCTGAGCTTCCTTTGTCGTTTACGGAGCATTTGGGATGGAAACATTTCTGCTCTAAAGTTGAATTCCCAAAGCCAAAGTCTAGGAGAACAACTACAAGAGATATCGTGGAGATGTTTGTGGAAAAGAAGGCAGCCATGAAGAAGATTCTTGCCGCTAATAGTCAGAGGCTTTCATTAACCACAGACATTTGCATTGCGCCACCTACTGGAGCTAGCTACATGGTGGTTACTGCCCATTTTATTGATGCTTGGTGGAATCTGAAGAAGCTTATCATAGGCGTCAAGAATGTCATTGATCACAAAGGCAAAACAATTTGCAAGGTTCTTGTTGACTGCTTGGCTGAATGGGATATCAAGAAGATATTTTGCATCACCGTTGACAATGCTACAGCAAACTCATCTGCCTTGAGAAGATTCAGGGAAGAATTCAAGCAGCTTAATGGAGAAGAGGCAATGGTTCTGGATGGAGCATATCTGCATTTAAGGTGTGCTACTGATGATAGGATTTTACGTGATGTGAAGTGATATGAATGAAGGATGATATGAAATGAGGTGGAATGCAACAGGGGTGAATAAAGATGAAATGGTGTAATCACAATCAATCAATTCCTCTTAACCATCATAGTCAAAGTAGTATAAGAGGTTATCAATCCAAAATGGGAAACTTGTCACTCTATGAGAATATGAAACAACCAGGAAGTCAAGCAAGCAGTAAAGATTTGGGGTAACACTAACAACCTAAATGAAGAAAATGAAATGCAGAAAGTAAATAAAGCAGTAGAGCAACAGCTCGACCAAGGACTCGAGTCGAGTGGAACAGAGTACCGAGCTCGATCGAGTTTAGGGTCGAGTTGAAGTAAAAAGCAAAAAGGCAGACTTTAACAAGCTAGAACGAAAATTAGGGTCTAAGACAGGGTTTAACAATCAGAGGAAGGCTATACTTAATCATCTTGCTCTCAAAACTTGTATCAAGGTATCTCTTGATATTGAGCTTCTCAATGCCTAGCTAACCCTTTCCCAAGGTGAAAGCTATCAACCAAGGAATGATCTCAGAAACAGGGGGTTAGCCAGTGAGAATCAAGCCTTGGAGGCCATAGGATCATTGCCCAAACTAATCCATCCAACCCCTTAGACCTCTATTTCTAGAGCAAGAGATATTGGAGCTCTTAGTGGACTTTTCCAGCGATTTCCATCACTTCCATGTGGAGAATCGCCTAAGGACATACAAGCCAGGGGTAGTGGTCAGTAGCCTTAAGATCATGTAGACCATAAGCAAGAAGGATTAAGCATAAAACCTCTAATCTATCCCATCTCAAACCCTAATGGGTAACTACTCACTACACATGAATGTAAACACAAGCAAATGCAATAAAAGAGACATCATAAGAAAGAGGAGATGAAATAAACAACTTTTATTGAAATAAGCAAGTGCAAATACAAAGAGATTATCCAGGATCTAGGATTCAAGAAGCAAGAGCTTCAAGAACACAAAGATGGGATTAGAGCTCTAAAAAGTAAAAGACAATAAATTAAAAGAAACTAAAACAAAAGTAATCTAAAGCTTGGTGGTTTTTTCGTGGCTTTTAGCCTTTAAATACAAGAGGATTAGGTTTAGGGTCAAAGGAAAGTCAAGGGGGAAGCAACATTTTTCGGGTTTGACTTTGACTTCTCAGCTCGATCGAGTTGAAGCTTGGCCGGTCGAGTTGAGGAACTCGACCGGTTGGTCGAGTAGATGGTCGAGCTGGTCTTCAAGATGGCTTCCTCCTTCTTCCTTTGCGTATCCAGTTGAGCTGCGTCCATGTGCCAAGTCCCTCCATGCTCCTCACGTCCCATATGCTCCAGAATGCTCCAAAAGACCTATTTCAAAGGACCAAACATGCATATGTATGCAAATGCAACCTAAAACTACTATGAATGCATAAGAAGAGAAAAGGAACAAGATATGATGCTAATGGATGCTAAAACTATGCAAAAGATGCATAAAAGATGTACTAAAACTATGCAAAATGCAAGTACATCAACACCCCCAAACTTGAACTTTGCTTGCCCTCAAGCAAACAAATAGAACAAGAAAGAGATGAGGTTTGAAAACAAGCTGATTCAACACTTAAAAACATGTCCTCAAAAGCGATTTGCTAAATGTCCAACTTAGAGATTCTAGAATGCAACAAGGTGAGAGATATTCATTAAGATTTAACCATGCTTATCAACATCAATCCCACTTCACAGTCACTCAAACAATGCATTCAAATCAGCAAATCCCTTTAACATTCATTAAGCAAAAACAGTGAACCAAAAACATGCAAGATCAATCAACTCATTTGGTTTCAAGGGTTTATGGGTTAAGAGACAAAGAGGGTCTCTTTTGTATGGTGGTTTAGTAACAGGGATCTCTCAAGAAAGTGGCTTTGCTTTGGCAGAAGGCTAAGTGTTAGAACCAAAGATGATGCAAGAACAGCAGCTCGAGCCGTCCTAATCCTAACTCGATCGAGTTCAACACTTAGAGCTTTTTAGAACAAAATCCTAACTACCCTTTTTGGCATTTCGCCTTTGAAACTGAGGAGCTTTGCTCACTTTTCTTTTAAGAACTTCCTAGGGAGAGGCTTCTTGAGGTAACATCTAGCGGTTTGGGATTTTCTAAACACTTAGGGAACTTTTCTTTCTTTTTGACACTTGAGGCTTTGCCTTCTTTTCATTCTACTTAGAACCCTTTTTACTTCCTTTTTTAACTTCCCAAACCTTTACTAGACCCTTTTTAACACTGCCAACTCCCTGGACTTAACTAAACTCTTTTTCCTTTGGATTTTCCCAACTTTTACCACTTTTCTGGTTTTTACACCCAACTCGATCGAGCTCGAGTTGGCACCCCCAAACTTAGCCTGAAAACAATCCCAAGAGAACTAGACAACTAGAACTACTGCCCCTGCCGGTTTAAACACAACACCTTATGCTAAGCAAAGCCAAGAAAGGTTCTCACATTCGCACAAGAGATAATAAGGGGTTTGAAATGAAAAGGCTTAGGTTTAAGGTGTGGTAACTGTCTCAAAGATAGAGATCAGCTATCTGGACAAGCAAAAGGGATATGAAAGTGGTAAAGAATGTCCAGATATGTATGTGGTAGCCATGAGTTGAAATCAAATGCAAGCATTGGTAATTAAAGATCAAGTTATGGTTCAAATAGATAGGGAAATGCATCAAATCACAGCAATGGTTGAATGAGATGTGCATGCAGTGATATGATCAAGATAAACATGGTTCTTGCTGCTCAATCAATCTCACCCTAATGCACAAGAGAATCTAAAAACAGGGCACTCAAGAAATCGCAAATGATGGACAAGTTTTCAAAGTCAAATCAACAATGCAAGTGAAAGATGCAATCCTAAACAATCTAAGAAATATGAATGCAAAAAGATGAAAATATTTTTGGATTTTTTGAAAATTTTATGATTTTTTTGGTTTTTCTATGCAAAAGATGAATGAAAAACTAAGAACAAAGAAAACAAGGTTAAATCATCTCTTGAACCCTCCCCCAAACTTAAATCACACAGTCCCTTGTGTGAGAGAAATTTAGTGAAAGATTCAAGAGGGCAAAACCAAGAAAAAAAAAACAAAGCAAAAATATGAAATGGTATGTACAAGGGTTGGTGTTTGATACCTCAGTGCCCCCCAAAGAACTGGGAGGCAAGGTCGTGGTCTGGAGATGGGCAGACGGCCATCAGGGACACTCCACTCGACTGGGTTCGCCTCGCTCGATCGAGCTTGCTCTTGGCTCGATCGAGTTGTTCCTCGAGTTGGCGGATTTTCCTTCCTAAAACCTGTTCCTGCAAGACTTAGCTGAGAAACGAGAGATAAAAGATAAAAGAAATATATACAAGATAGACATGGGAATTCCTCCCAAGTGAGCTTGTTTTAGGTCTCATAGCTTGACCTTACCCCTTTTAGGCCGGGGTTGGATCTTGTAGAGGAGTGATGATCTCCTCTGTGGGGGTCATTCCTAGATATGGCTTGCATCTATGCCCATTCACTGTGAATTCCTTCCCCTCTTGATTGAGTAGAGTGAGGGATCCATAGGGCAAAACTTCGTGGATCTTGAATGGTCCCGCCCACTTTGACCTTAGCTTCCCGGGAAACAACCTTAGCTTGGAGTTATACAAGAGCACACTGTCCCCAGCCTTGAAGTCTTTAAGGCGAATCAGTTTGTCATGGGCTGCCTTTGTTCTCAACTTATAGATCAGGAGTTCTCATAGGCATTCATTCTGATTTCCTCCAACTCAAACAAGTTCATTACTCTTCTCTCTTGTGCTGCCTTTATATCAAAGTTCAGCATCTTCACTGCCCATAGTGCCTTGTACTCACCTCTACAGGTAAGTGACAATCCTTTCCATACAGCAAGTTGAAAGGGGACCTTCCAATGGGGGTTTTGTAAGCTGTTCTATAGGCCCAAAGAGCTTCATCAAGTCTTGTTGACCAATCCTTCCTAGTAAAGCTCACTGTCTTCTCAAGAATGGCCTTTATCTGCCTATTGGAGACCTCAACTTGCCCACTGGTTTGAGGATGGTAAGGTGTAGCGACCTTGTGCTTGACTCCATAACTCTTCATCAACTTCTCAAACACTTTATTGATGAAATGGGAACCTCCATCCGAGATAACAACCCTTGGGATGCCATATCTTGGAAAGATGATGGTTCTGAACAGTTTGATAACAACCTTAGCATCACAGGCTGGGCAGGGGATGGCTTCAATCCATTTGGACACATAGTCTACAGCACCAGAATGTAGTTGTGCCCGTTTGAGGAAGGCTTGAAAGGTCCCATGAAGTCTATTCCCCATACATCAAAGATCTCAACTTCCAGAATTGGGTTTAGTGGCATTTCATCTCTCTTGGTGATACTTCCTTTCCTTTGGCATGGATCACACTTTGCGATGTAAGCTTGCTGCATCTTTAAACAAGGTAGGCCACCACAACCCAGATTGCAGAACCTTGTTGCTGTTTTGAATGTAGCAAAGTGACCTCCATAAGCTGACCCATGGCAATGCTCTAGAACTCCTTGTACATCCTCTTCAGCTATGCATCTCCTGTAAATGCTGTCTGGTCCTCTCTTGTACAAGTAAGGCTCATCCCAATAGTAATGCCTAGCATCCTTGAAGAATTTCTTCCTCTTGTAAGCATCAAAGCTACTAGGGACTTCTCCGGACACCATGAAGTTCACTATATCAGCATACCATGGCAAATTCTCATCACGCAGAGCCTTAACTTCTTCCAGCCTGACTTTCTCATCAAAACTCTCCTTCAAGATCATGATTGCCATAAGCTGTTCTTCAGGCATAGAATCATTGATGGGGATCATGTCTTCAACTCGCATCCTAGAGAGATGATCAGCAACTCCATTTTCTACTCCCTTTTTGTCCACAACTTCTATGTCAAACTCTTGAAGCAAAAGGATCCATCTGAGAAGTCTTGGCTTTGTATCTTTCTTAGCGAAGATGTGCCTAAGGGCAGCATGGTCAGTGTGCACAATCACCTTGGACCCAACTATATAGCTTCGAAATTTCTCAAAGGCAAAGACTATGGCAAGGAGTTCCTTCTCTGTGGTTGCATACTTGCACTGAGCATCATCCATAGTCTTGCTTGCATAGTAGATGACATTGAGTTTCTTGTCTATCTTTTGGCCAAGCACTGCTCCTACTGCATAGTCAGATGCATCACACATAATCTCAAATGGGTGATCCCAGTTTGGAGCTTGAACTATTGGGGCAGATACCAGAGCATCCTTCAGCAAGGTCCAAGACTTGTGGCATTCTTCATCAAACTCAAAATCTGTCTCTTGCACAGAAGTCTTGTCAAGGGTCTTGCTATCTTTGAGAAATCCTTGATGAATCTTCTGTAGAACCCTGCATGACCCAGAAAACTCCTGATGTCCTTCACAGTCTTGGGAACAGGAAGCTGCAACATGACATCCACCTTAGCTCGATCGAGCTCGATCCCTTTCTCGGAAATCTTGTGTCCAAGCACAATCCCTTCTCGAACCATGAAGTGGCACTTCTCCCAGTTGAGTACTAGATTTGTCTCCTCACACCTCTGCAACACCCTGCACAAGTTAGACAAACATGAGGAGAAGGATGCTCCATAGACTGAGAAATCGTCCATGAAGACTTCTACCATCTCCTCTATCAGATCTGAAAAAATGGAGGTCATGCATCTCTGGAAAGTAGCTGGGGCATTGCACAGCCCAAATGGCATCCTTCGATAAGCAAAGGTACCATAAGGGCATGTGAAAGTGGTCTTCTCCTGATCATTAGGGTGGATCGGGATTTGGAAGAAACCACTGTAGCCATCAAGAAAACAATAAAAAGGATGGTTTGCCAATCTTTCTAACATCTGATCAATGAAAGGGAGAGGGAAATGATCCTTTCTAGATGCTGAATTTAACTTCCTATAGTCAATACACATGCGATGCCCCACTATTGTTCTAGTGGGAATCAGCTCCTCTTTGTCATTTTTAATGACAGTGATCCCCCCTTTCTTTGGGACGCAATGAACTGGAGATATCCAAGTGCTATCACTGATGGGATAGATTATCCCAGCATCAAGCAACTTGAGTATCTCTTTCTTCACTACTTCCTTTAGATTGGGGTTCAATCTCCTCTGAGGTTCAATGCTTGACTTACTTTCATCCTCTAGATGAATCCTATGGATGCATAGGTCAGGGGAGATGTAACCCCCCCGAACCGTCCTAGGCACAGACGTTCCGAGAAGCGCCACAAAATGTCGATGTTCGCCGAATAGGCCATCCCAGACTAAGAACAAATCAGAGCCCAGGTCAGCCCGTCCCACGAACTCGACCCTCTTGACCAAAGCCTAAGGCTTGCCAACCCGTACTTCGGTCAGGAGTTGTGTTAGCCCGGACCAAGCTAATATCATTGGAACATAAGGTCTTTACATAAAACTTTCCTTTATTAAAATATCAGAGTGCTTACAAAATCCGACTTATTTAAAAACATGCGGATCGATCCTTAGTTCCAAACCAAACAACAAACCATATTTTACAAAAACATACCACAAAACTATTCTGGCGCCTACTGCCTGCAGCGGTCCGCTCTACTTCACACCTCTACGGTTACCTGAAAACATTAAACAAAAGGAATGAGTAATCTAATATTACTCAGTGAGTCTAGGACCTCTATACAAGGGGGATTCCCTAAACTCCAAACACAAACGCCGCGGGCTTGTAACCCCGCCTGCACCTGCAATGAGGTTAGCACAACACAACATATGCAATCACATGCATATTGATGCCATAGTCTTAAGACTAACCGTACCCCAATCAAACAAGAACAGGTACGATCAATCCAAGACTATAACAACAATCAAACAAGCAATCTATATGCAATGCCCATGCAAACCTAGACAAGTATCTAATACTTGTTTTCTATATGCAATAAGGCGCCTAGGTGCATTAGCCACATTCTCTGCCCACGCCTGTGAAGGTTCACGCTCATCCGGAATCACACAGAAACTAGATGAACGCCTTCACCCGGGCACTACAGTCCATCGCGGTACCCGGTTCATCCTTCCATCTATTGGCCTTACTGGCGCACCATGCCAATGTCTGGTTGGATCCCATATCGTCATATGGTACCATACTCGGCCAAGGCAGCTGACCAGGTTATCCTCCGAGTCTTCCTCCCTTCATGCACAGCCTCCACGCTGCCAATCCGGTTGGGCTCTGACGTGCGAGAATGCGCTTGACTACACCTTCCTAGACAACATGTGGTTAGACACGCCACATGTTCTCAGTACTTAGCATATGGGCCTTTACGCACCACTATGCCTCATACCACCGGTTCTGCGGCAGAGCTTCCCTTGCCTCGGAAGAGTACCCACACGAACCTCGAAAGATCTGGCGGCTCAGCCGTCCGTGATCTTTCCACATCGGAGTCATACTCAACATATGGGCCTTACGCACCACCATGTTAGTATGCACTCGAGGTTTAGCGGCATAGCCATGCTATAACCCCACAACCGATGCATCTATGAGATTTGGCGGCATAGCCATCTGATCGCGGGATCAGGTCTTCCCCTTTCCTATCCCTGATTCTGCAAGTGCACAGGTCAGAAGTAGTAAACGGGTATCGAACACAAGGACCAGATTGCACACTACAAGTTATGAGTTTGAGAACAAGCTAGGGCAAAAGTATAAGTTGGTTGAGTGCAGAGAAAGTAAAGCATGCAAGTAATCAATAGTAAGCAATAGGATAGTCTTGAGATAAGCAATTCAAGAAGCATGAAATCAATCAATTAGGGTTACCGCACTTAGGTGCTAATCTAGAACTTGAAACACTATGGTATGATCATTCCACTGTCGAGGCTCCGACCCCTTTGTTAATCTACCTAGTCGCTAAACTTTTGGTATGTCCCTAGGTGATTAAATCAAGCATTAGTTCGATCAAGATCAATTGTTCACAACCTACAAGTAGATCAACTGTCGCAGTCTAAAAGAGATTGCCCACCAAATACTAGTTCAGGCGAATGATACAGCACTGTCGAGGCTCAAATCAACCTAAAGGCATATGCTAATTGGCCAGATTAACAACAAGCATTAAGTATAAGCAAAGATGGAGATTATAAGTAAAACCCTAATTGTGATCAATCATCAAGCATACATGAATGCTATCCTTTGACTTCCTATCACTTAACAAGTAAACTACTCAGACATAGAGAAGGAACACGAATTCATATTCATAAGAACAGAGATTCGAATCCTCTCTAGAAAGAGTAACAAGCAAGAACAAAGTAAAAGCAAGCAAAACTTTATTAAGATGTAAAATAGATGTGGTCTCTCTCCTTCTTGAGTTACAAGGCTAAAAAGAAGTATTTATAATGCTCTAAGTATGAAAAAGCGGCTAGACCTAATCTTGCTAGGTCGGCGCCGGCTTTGGGCTTGAATTGTGCGGATTGGGCTTCAAAAACGGCTTCGGGTCGACCGCGGCGTTCGGACGGTCGGTCGGGACGATCGGCCGGACAGTCGGGTCTTGGGCCGAGTCGGAACGGTCGTGGCCGGATGTTTCATGGTCGGCCGGCTTGGTCGGCGGAGAGATTTGGCCGATGGTTTCTCGGCCGGACGTGGGACGTTCTTTCCCGGCTCGGACGGATGCATCGGCCGTGGTACGTGAGGGTTGCGCGGCCGCGAGGCTTGTTTCCCGGCTCGCGCGCTGGTCGTGCGCGGCGTGGCGTGATTGGCTTGGCCGACCGCGGGACAATGTTTCCCGGGTCGTTGCGTGATCGGCCGGTCGGTTTGAACTTTGGCCGAGACTTCAGTCGGACGGATATAGCTTTGGCCGAGCGCGGAACATGCGTTCCTCGGCCAGCCGGACTGCGCGTTCGGGCGCTGATTCTCGATATAGCTGTCTGGAGCAGCCTTCACTCTTTTGGCTATAACTCCTTTTCTACTCATCCAAATGAAGGCCGTTCCAGTTGCGTTGGAAAGTTAACTCAATCAGAGCACGCAGGGAACTGGTCTTGATGAAATCCATTGAGTAGATCTTTTTCTAGCTTGATGATAGGATTTGTGTGTGGATGTGAAAAGATATGAAATGAGATGGTGGAATGCAATCAGTGGTATATGATGAGGTGGTAAGATGCAAACACAAACACAGTCAACAATTCCCTTTAACCATGATAGTTGATGTAGTACAAAGGGTTATCAATCCAAAATGGGAAACTTGTCACTCTTGAGAATATGAAACAACCAGGAAGTCAAGCAAGCAGTAAGATTTGAAGTAACACTAACAACCTAAAAAAATGAAAAGCAGTGCAATAAAAGTAAACAAAGCAGTGAAGTGTCAGCTCGACCAAGACTCGAGTCGAGTCAGACAAAGTACCAGCTCGATCGAGTTTAGGGACGAGTTGAGACAAACAAAGCTAAAGGTGACGACTTTAACAAGATAAAGAGAGAATTAGGGTTCAAGACAGGGTTTTGCAATCAAAGGAATCTACACTTAATCAATCTAGCTCTTAAAACTCCTTGTATCAAGGCTTCTCTTGATATTGGGCTTCTCAATGCCTAGCCAACCCTTTCCCAAGGTGGAGGCTATCAACCAAGGAATGATCTCAGAAACAGGGGGTTAGCCAGTGAGAATCAAACCTTGGAGGCTATAGGATCATTGCCCAAACTAATCCATCCAACCCCTTAGACCTCTATTGTCTAGAGCAAGAGATATTGGAGCTCTTAGTGGATCTTTTCCAGCGAATGCCATCACTTTCGTGTGGGGAGTCGCCTAAGGACTTACAAGCCAGGGGTAGTGGTCATGTAGCCTTAAGATCTATCCAAAAGAGAGAGAATCTAGATTAAGACCATAAGCTAGAAGGATTAAGCATATGAAACCTCTAATCTATCCCATCTCAAACCCTAATGGGTAACTACTCACTACACATGAATGTAAACACAAGCAAATGCAATAAAAGAGACATCATAAGAAAGAGGAGATGAAATTAAACAACTTTTATTGAAATAAGCAAGTGCAAATACAAAGAGAGATTATCCAGGATCTAGGATTCAAGAAGCAAGAGCTTCAAGAACACAAAGATGGGATTAGATCTCTAAAAAGTAAAAGACAATAAATTAAAAGAAACTAAAACAAAATAATCTAAAGCTTGGTGGTTTTTTCGTGGCTTAGAGCCTTTAAATACAAAGAGGATTAGGTTTAGGGTCAAAGGAAAGTCAAGGGGGAAGCAACATTTTTCGGGTTTGACTGTTGACTTCTCAGCTCGATCGAGTTGAAGCTTGGCCGGTCGAGTTGAGGAACTCGACCGGTTGGTCGAGTAGACGGTCGAGCTGGTCTTCAAGATGGCTTCTCCCTTCTTCCTTTGCGTATCCAGTTGAGCTGCTCCATGTGCCAAGTCCCTCCATGCTCCTCATGTCCCATATGCTCCAGAATGCTCCAAAAGACCTATTTCAAAGGACCAAACATGCATATGTATGCAAATGCAACCTAAAACTAACATGAATGCATAAGAAGAGAAAAGGAACAAGATATGATGCAAATGGAAGCTAAAACTATGCAAAAGATGCATAAAAGATGTGCTAAAACTATGTAAAATGCAAGTACATCAACACCCCCAAACTTGAACTTTGCTTGCCCTCAAGCAAACAAATAGAACAAGAAAGAGATGAGGTTTGAAAAAATTGAACACTTAAAAACATGTCCTCAAAAGCGATTTGCTAAATGTCCAACTTAGAGATTCTAGAATGCAACAAGGTGAGAGATATTCATTAAGATTTAACCATGCTTATCAACATCAATCCCACTTCACAGTCACTCAAACAATGCATTCAAATCAGCAAATCCCTTTAACATTCATTAAGCAAAAACAGTGAACCAAAAACATGCAAGATCAATCAACTCATTTGGTTTCAAGGGTTTATGGGTTAAGAGACAAAGAGGGTCTCTTTTGTATGGTGGTTTAGTAACAGGGATCTCTCAAGAAAGTGGCTTTGCTTTGGCAGAAGGCTAAGTGTTAGAACCAAAGATGATGCAAGAACAGCAGCTCGAGCCGCCTAATCCTAACTCGATCGAGTTCAACACTTAGAGCTTTTTAGAACAAAATCCTAACTACCCTTTTTGGCATTTCGCCTTTGAAACTGAGGAGCTTTGCTCACTTTTCTTTTAAGAACTTCCTAGGGAGAGGCTTCTTGAGGTAACATCTAGCGGTTTGGGATTTTCTAAACACTTAGGGAACTTTTCTTTCCTTTTTGGACACTTGAGGCTTTGCCTTCTTTTCATTCTACTTAGAACCCTTTTTACTTCCTTTTTTAACTTCCCAAACCTTTACTAGACCCTTTTTAACACTGCCAACTCCCTGGACTTAAACTCTTTTTCCTTTGGGTTTTTCCCAACTTTTACCACTTTTCTGGTTTTTACACCCAACTCGATCGAGCTCGAGTTGGCACCCCCAAACTTAGCCTGAAAACAATCCCAAGAGAACTAGACAACTAGAACTACTGCCCCTGCCGGTTTAAACACAACACCTTATGCTAAGCAAAGCCAAGAAAGGTTCTCACATTCGCACAAGAGATAATAATGGGGTTTGAAATGAAAAGGCTTAGGTTTAAGGTGTGGTAACTGTCTCAAAGATAGAGATCAGCTATCTGGACAAGCAAAAGGGATATGAAAAGGTAAAGAATGTCCAGATATGTATGTGGTAGCCATGAGTTGAAATCAAATGCAAGCATTGGTAATTAAAGATCAAGTTATGGTTCAAATAGATAGGGAAATGCATCAAATCACAGCAATGGTTGAATGAGATGTGCATGCAGTGATATGATCAAGATAAACATGGTTCTTGCTGCTCAATCAATCTCACCCTAATGCACAAAAGAATCTAAAAACAGGGCACTCAAGAAATCGCAAAAGATGGACAAGTTTTCAAAGTCAAATCAACAATGCAAGTGAAAAATGCAATCCTAAACAAGTCTAACAAATATGAATGCAAAAAGATGAAAATATTTTTGGATTTTTTGAAAATTTTATGATTTTTTTGGTTTTTCTATGCAAAAGATAAATGAAAAACTAAGAACAAAGAAAACAAGGTTAAATCATCTCTTGAACCCTCCCCCAAACTTAAATCACACAGTCCCTTGTGTGAGAAAAATTTAGTGAAAGATTCAAGAGGGCAAAACCAAGAAAAAACAAGAACAAATGCAAGAAAATATGAAATGGTATATACAAGGGTTGGTGTTTGGATACCTCAGTGCCCCCCAAAGAACTGGGAGGCTAGGTCGTGGTCTGGAGATGGTAGACGGCCATCAGGAGCACTCCACTCAACTGTCGTCACTCGATCGAGCTTGCTCTCCTCTTCCTCTTCCTCAAAGTGTGTGGCTCCTTGGCCTTGGTGGAGCTTGGCTAGCTCGTACTGTCCATAGGGGTTCCATCTACTGGGGAGTCCTGGTAAGGCTGGGATCGTACTCAAATCCCGGATCCTCGAACTGGGGCTCCTCCAGGTCAACTCGACCGTCAGCTCGATCGAGTTGAGTTTCCTCTGTTTGGACTCGATCGAGTCCGGTGGTCGAGCTGGAGCGTCTGGCCTTGGAAGTCTTCCTCCTTCTCTGCGTGTTGTCTTCTCCTTCCCTTGGCTCGAAAGAAGAGGCTCTGTGAGGCTCTTGGGCAGGGAGCCTCCTTGGAGTGGTGAGGAGTGATCTACTCCTAGGGAATGTGGGGGCCTTGGACTTCTTCTTCTTGCTTGAAGAACCAGAAACCTTCTTCTCCAAACTCTTGATCTTGCTCACCATCTTGTCCATGGACTTTTGCATCTTCTCAATGGCTTTCCCTTGCCATTTGTTGAACTTTTGGAGAAGTCCAATCCTCTTGTGGCAGCCACAACAGAGGGGTTCATCCTTGGAGCCTCATACTCCTCAAAGTAATAGCACTCAGGCTCACCCAAATCCGCACTTCCTGGCTGATCTTCAGCTCGAGACTCAGCTCGATCCTCAGCTCGACTCAGCTCGATCGAGCTCAGGCTCCTCTTCTCGCAAATCATCCTCATGCCCAACTAAGTGTACACAGGGGGTCTGAAGTCAATGTTCTCACCCCTTACTACTGTGGTGAGCTCTGGGTTGGGCAGGAGAAGCTTGGAGGGTCCAACCAATGGATGTGTGAACTTGAATTGGAATCTCCCATCCAACTCCTTGTGCTCAATGAGAAGGTTGGTCTTGCAAAACTTGATGTCCATCCAACCTGGTTCAGTGGCTCTCCTATCAGTTGGGTTCACTCCAGCAGCACACAAGATAGGGTGATGAGCCCTCCAACACTTAGCGCCTCCCTCGTTGATGCTAGTGTTGTAGGCTGTGATCTTGTAGGTAGGAGATGGTCAAGGAAAGGCATCAAGTTCCCTGTGTCAGATCTATCTCCCCTGATCCTCTTGCCATCGCTTGTGCGTGAGAGAAGGCTTGATTCCCATGTCAAGAAACTTGAGTTCCCCTCATTGATTGTCCCGGTCGCCTTCCTTGCAAAGAAGGTGTTGGCAAGTGCCTTGTGCACATACCTCAAGACTGGGCTCCTGATCTGAGCTGCCTTGGACCTTGAGGAAGAGTACCTCCATCAGCGATTGTAGCCCAAACCCTTTGGAGTTCCTTTTCCTTGAAGTTCCACTTGGTACCTTCTCCATAGTTGAACCCAAACAAGATTCCAAGCTGCCTAAAGGTCACCATTCTCTTCTCTCCCTTAGCCAAGAACGTGATCCATCCCAATCCTTGGTCCAAATCAGCTCTATCTTCCTCATCATACATGTGGTACCTCATTGAAGCTAAGAACTCGCAAGTGAGCTCCTTGTAGGATTCCATGTGATAAGAGAAAAGCTTGGCCAAGTGCATGTTCTTGAGACCAACTCCACATCCTCAAAGATTCCAAGGGCCTTCATTGTGTCAACATGTGGGTACTTGGTCTCCACAAAGTCCATGGAGAAGAGAGCATTGTAGTGCTCTTGGTACATGGGGAGTTCTTCTCCTCCTCTTGCTGCTCTTGTGGCTCAACCTCCTCCATGGCTCATCTTGGTTCCCCTCTTGTCATCTTCATCAACCAATTGGTTCACCTCTTCTCCTTCCTCTTCACTCTCAGTCTCATCACTCCTTCTTCATTTGGAGAACCATTTCCCTCCTCTTGAACAAGGTTCACTCCAATCTCAAACTCTCCTCATTCAATCTCTCACTCTCAGACTTTCCTCAGAGTAGACATATCCCTCTGCATCAGACTCTTCCATCCTCTGATCCATCCTCTTCAAATCGGCTTGCATCTTAAGCCTTCTTTCCCTTGCATTGCTTGATTCACCCTCAACCATTCTCCTCTGTGAAGCGCGACTTCCCTCACTGTTTGTCATCTTGTTACTGTTTCTTCACTAAAGTACCTGAAATGCATCAAAGATTACAAAGAATTAGAGTTGTAATGATCGGTTTGGTCAACTCGACACTCAGCTCGATCGAGTCAAAAAACTCGAGTGACAAACTCGATCGAGTTGGGTGAAAACAGAGTATAACCAAACCTAATTCAAGTATTAAGAGCTGGAAAGGATGCTAATCAATCAAATTGAACCAAGAACAACTAGTAAATGGAACAATGAGCAATTCTAGTGAAAGCATAAGCATCTTAACCAATACCAAACTCAAATTCAATCTTTCAAGCACATGCAACAAGTTTAAAGGCAAAACAGAGGTGAGGTGAAACAAACTAACAAGATTATACAGCAGAGGCGAAATATGAGGGCAATTACTCAAGAACAAGTCCACAAGGGACACATGCAATCAAAAATCAAAGAGAAAACAAGCAATAGTTGAAATCGAGATGGATGAATCAAGGGTTTTAGGGTTCATACCTTGTTGAATGATGGAATTGAAGAGCAGTAAACAAAACCCAAGCAAAACAAGATGAAGAACAAGAGAAATCGCAAAAACTAAGAGAGAGGATTGAAAATTCGATTTTTCTTGTGGTGAGAGAGAGATGAGTTTCAGAAATTTTAAGTGTGGGAGAGTGTAGGCTGTATCCTCCCCTTCTTTTAGAGCCCTTCCTAGTGGCTCATCAAACAAAGCTTGAAGGCTCTCTTCATCAAGCACACAAGGGGCTTGAACAAGTCTATCAGCTCTTGGCCTATCAGATCGTGGTTTCTCAACTCTAGCCCTCTCAAGACGTGGCTTCTCAATCCTTGGTCCTCTCTCATCCTTATCCTTCCCAACTCTTGGTTCCTTGTCAACCCTTTCCTTCACAACCTTTGTAGCTCCATGACTCTTAGAACTGAGATTGGTACTGTCAATTGTGGCACAAAAGTCTGAACCTCTAGGCTGCAAGCGATATGACACCAAACTATTCACCTTGTGAAGGATCACTTCTTGCTTGTGAAAGTCTATTGAAGCGCCAACTGTACTAAGGAAAGGGGTTCCCAATAACAGAGGCAAATCCTTCTCTTCTTCCATTTCCATCACAGTGAGATCAGTTTGGATGATGCATTCTCCAATTTTCAAGTGATAGTTCTTGAACACTCCAAGAGGAGACTTAGAAGTTGCATCTCCAAACATGATTGAAGTAGTAGGGCGCTGCAAGGCTCCAGCTATGCCTAGCTTCTCTGCCATGGAGAGAGAGATCAGATTGATGCTTGCTCCAGAATCCACTAAGGCATTGTCAATCTCAAGATGCCCAAGTGTGCAAGGGAGAGTGAATTTCCCTTGATCCTTGACCTTTGGTAGGAAGGTGGGTGAAGTAAGCAGGTTGAACTGATGAGTAGACTCTTGTAGGACCTCTGAAACTTTATCACTGTTGGCTAGAACATCCTTGACCATTTGCATTTGATCAAATGCCTCACTCATGCTATCCATAGGAGGCAACTCAATTCCAATCCCACTGAGATCTCTTCTGAACTTGTGAATCACTTCCTTGTGACCTTGACTAAGTAGGCGAGACGAGGAAGCGGCAACCGGTTGATAAGGATCAAGCAAAACAGGCTGTCGGACAGAAGAGGTCGGACTCGATCGAGCTAGAGTTGGACTCGATCGAGCTGCCGATCGAGCTTGTCGTGCGAGCTCAACTGGTGAAGTGTGAATGGCCACAGTAGGTGCATGCACTTCTGGTTGATCAATCTGGACTCCAGGAGCCTCAGCAGCAACAATCTCTTCATCATTCAGCAGTAAACAAAAATCTTCAATGACCCTTTCTTGATCCTCTTCTTCAACAAGTCCTTCTTGAGTGAAGATGACCTTGCACTGTTCCTTGGGGTTCTGAATAGCTTTACCAGGTAGTTGTCCTTGCTTTGTAGCAGCAGCAACAGAAGAAGCATGATTCTCCAGAGAGTAAACCCTTGTGTTGAGGTTCTCGATCTTAGAGTTTATTTCAGCTAGCTTCTTGCTTGTGTCCACTACCCCATCAGCTTGCCCTTGAAGTAGTTGCTTTAGCATTGCCTTGAGCTCATTCTCTTGTGAAGGTGCAGGCTGGGGCGGTTGGTGGGGGAAGCCTGGTGGGATATTCATTTGTTGTCCAGGGAAAGTGCCTTGTGGTCCTTGGTAATTGTTCTTTTGACCATACCCATGTTGTGGCACCTGACTCGATCGAGCTGCTTGTTGTTGAGGATATACTTGGTCCTGAGGGTTAGCAACATCAGTGTTGCGGTATGACATGGCAGGGTTGGACTTGTAGTTATAGTATCCTTTGTTGTAACCTCCTTGCCCATTGCTCATGTAGCACACCTCAGCAAATTGTGTATCCTCCCCTTCTTGGACTGGTTCCATCTCCTCAGCAGACACAAAGTTGACTTTCTTCATTGTGGACTGAGCTAGGATCAGCTTATCCAACTTCTCATTCAATGCCTTAACATCTTTTCTCAACTTTTCGTCTGACTCGATCGAGTGGTGGGTCGAGCTCCGGTTGGTGCGATCATACTCTTCTCCATAGCTTCCATTTGAGTTAGCTATGTTCTCCACAAGTTGCCAGCCATCATCTACATCCTGGTTGAGGAAGTTCCCATTGCTAGCTGTGTCTAGCATCTCCCTATACCTAGGCAAGCATCCTCTATAAAGAGTGGAGAGTAGTGATTCATTGTTGAATCCATGGTGTGGGCACTGACTTGTGTAGCCTTTGAACCTCTCCCAAGCCTCTGCGAATGTCTCATTGTTTCGCTGGATGAAGCTGGATATCTCTCCTCTAAGCTTGGCTGTGCGACCGGTGGAGAAAAACTTAGCAAGAAAGGCCTTCTTGCATTCATCCCAAGTGGTGATTGTGCCATGGGGCAAGCTCTTCTCCCATTGGTGAGCTTTGTCAGCTAGAGACATAGGAAAGAGTCTCAGCTTGATGGCATCTTCAGAGACACCATTGATCTTTGTCAAATCACAAAGCCTATCAAACTCATCAAGGTGGTCAATGGGGTCTTCACTTGGCAATCCATGGAACATCTTGTTCTGGACAAGGTTGATCATTCCCAGCTTGATCTCAAAGTTGTGGTTCTGCACTGGTGGTGGAACAATCCCTTGTCTCTGTTGGTGGCGGTTTGGAGCATCTCCTTGACCAATCGGTCGAGTTTGCCTAGCTCGACCGAGTCCATTCCCAAAGGGTTTCCATTCCCCTCTGGTACATCCATTGTATCAGCAACAAGCACCTCAGGTTCCTCTTGTACCCTCTGTGACCTCTGAACCCTCTTTCTACCCGTTGTAATGTCTAGCTCGACCAAGTCCTCTGTAGACCGACTCGATCGAGTTCGCATACACCTGCAAAAAGAGACAAAAACCCAGCAGTACAATAGAACAGGGGTGGTATAGCTTGATCGTCCAAGTGTGTTTGAAACTCAAATGCAACAAAAATATTCCCAAATCGGCAACGGCGCCAAATTGATGATAGGATTTGTGTGTGGATGTGAAAAGATATGAAATGAGATGAGTGGAATGCAAACAGTGGTATAAGATGAGGTGGTAAGATGCAAACACAAACACAGTCAACAATTCCCTTTAACCATCATAGTCATGTAGTAAAAGGGTTATCAATCCAAAATGGGAAACTTGTCACTCTATGAGAATATGAAACAACCAGAAAGTCAAGCAAGCAGTTAAGATTTGAAGTAACACTAACAACCTAAAAAAATGAAAAGCAGTGCAATAAAAGTAAACAAAGCAGTGAAGTGTCAGCTCGACCAAGAGCTCGAGTCGAGTCAGAGCAAAGTACCAGCTCGATCGAGTTTAGGGTCGAGTTGAGACAAACAAAGCTAAAGGTGACGACTTTAACAAGATAAAGAGAGAATTAGGGTTCAAGACAGGGTTTTGCAATCAAAGGAATCTACACTTAATCAATCTAGCTCTTAAAACTCCTTGTATCAAGGCTTCTCTTGATATTGGGCTTCTCAATGCCTAGCCAACCCTTTCCCAAGGTGAGGCTATCAACCAAGGAATGATCTCAGAAACAGGGGGTTAGCCAGTGAGAATCAAACCTTGGAGGCTATAGGATCATTGCCCAAACTAATCCATCCAACCCCTTAGACCTCTATTGTCTAGAGCAAGAGATATTGGAGCTCTTAGTGGATCTTTTCCAGCGAATGCCATCACTTCGTGTGGGGAGTCGCCTAAGGACTTACAAGCCAGGGGTAGTGGTCATGTAGCCTTAAGATCTATCCAAAAGAGAGAGAATCTAGATTAAGACCATAAGCTAGAAGGATTAAGCATATGAAACCTCTAATCTATCCCATCTCAAACCCTAATGGGTAACTACTCACTACACATGAATGTAAACACAAGCAAATGCAATAAAAGAGACATCATAAGAAAGAGGAGATGAAATTAAACAACTTTTATTGAAATAAGCAAGTGCAAATACAAAGAGATTATCCAGGATCTAGGATTCAAGAAGCAAGAGCTTCAAGAACACAAAGATGGGATTAGATCTCTAAAAAGTAAAAGACAATAAATTAAAAGAAACTAAAACAAAATAATCTAAAGCTTGGTGGTTTTTTCGTGGCTTAGAGCCTTTAAATACAAGAGGATTAGGTTTAGGGTCAAAGGAAAGTCAAGGGGGAAGCAACATTTTTCGGGTTTGACTTTGACTTCCAGCTCGATCGAGTTGAAGCTTGGCCGGTCGAGTTGAGGAACTCGACCGGTTGGTCGAGTGGACGGTCGAGCTGGTCTTCAAGATGGCTTCTCCCTTCTTCCTTTGCGTATCCAGTTGAGCTGCTTCCATGTGCCAAGTCCCTCCATGCTCCTTATGTCCCATATGCTCCAGAATGCTCCAAAAGACCTATTTCAAAGGACCAAACATGCATATGTATGCAAATGCAACCTAAAACTAACATGAATGCATAAGAAGAGAAAAGGAACAAGATATGATGCAAATGGAAGCTAAAACTATGCAAAAGATGCATAAAAGATGTGCTAAAACTATGTAAAATGCAAGTACATCATAGCTCCATCCAAAGTTGATGCAGGGGCATTGAACTGGTTTAGAGTCCAAATCTCCTGTTTTGCTCCATAATGCACCTTTTTACCTAAAATGACTCTTTGCACTATAAATCCATAAAAACTACCTTTTAACACAAGAATCCACTAGAAAACCATTAGAAAACCATAGTAAAATAGCATAAAAAGTAGGTAAAATAGAGGTATATCAACTCCCCCAGACTTAGATCTTTGCTTGTCCCCAAGCAAAAAGAATCTAAACTAGTGAAGAGGTTTTGAAAAACGTGGGAACTCCCTTGCTTCTTTGAAAATCCTGTGAAAGGTTCCTTTCCTGTATTCCACTAAGAACATAGAACATAAGGTTAGCTTCACATACACCCTGCAAGTTTAGCGAACAATACCAACCCAACTAGTCTCATCCAGCAATCCAAACTCTCTATTGCTAACCTCTTGCATAAATTTAAAACGTGAGTTCTTTATCAAGGGAAAATCGATCAATTGAACTTGTTCTTACCCACTTGATCTTCTCCAAGATTGTCTTTGAAGTGCAATGAGTTCCTTTTCCTCTCTCTTTCTCACATCAGAACTTTGAAAGGTCAATTTCTCCCTACTTTTCTAGGGTATCATTTTATTTTTTCTATTGACCTTTCTTTCAACCACAGGATAAGTCTTTAGCTTGTTCCTTGTTTGATTTAGGTATTCCATAAGACATGAAGGTACAGACATATGCATTCCTCATGCTTACTTGTTTTCCTTGTGCTCTTTGAGCTTTTCTCATAAACATTACTTACCATTTGGGATGGGAGAGAGAGGTGAACTCTTTAGACAAATCTCATTGAAAATCAAGCAAGGAACTGTCGACATGTATGCCAATCCCCTTGACAAGAGTTATTAAGATTGATTAAGGGTGAGGTTAACTCTAGATTGCTTGGTTACCTTAGAAATTTCGCTGAGCTAGCATGCCGATCCACTCTAGGAGCTTCTGTTAGGCTTGTGCCTTCAGCTGATGTTTGCTCTAGGGTCATAGATTGTTAGCATAACACTATCAAATCTCAAAGCAAGTTCATTGTTCCCGGACTGGTTTTGACTCAATAAAACAGAAGTTTTGAAAAAGTGGGTTAGGAAAAACCAATTATAAGATCAAAACAACCATGAACAAACACATTAGTACCGACAATCCCCCCAGACTTAACTTGCACCGTCCCGGTGAAAGAAAATCCAATTAAGGGAGTTAAAGAAAGAGGTAATAAAGTGGTTGTGAATGTAAAAAGAAAGATGTAACCTGATTTGTGTTACTTGAAGAATGGTGAATGCAGTGGAATGATGGTAGTGATGGAATGCAAGTGTGGTGAGGTGGGATGGGTGAGATGCAGATGGAATGAGATGGGATGGTGTGTTGGGCGGCTTGAGAGGACATGGGCGAGCGTGGAGAGGTTCTGCTCGGCCATCAAAGTCGCGCCAACTATGAACATTCTTCTTGTGGTATATCTTCTTTACCATTGTGTGGTTCTTAGATTCCTGTATCCAAAACTCAAAACAAAACTAGACATTAACTAAAACTAATTGAAAAGAAAAGTAAAGAAAAACACCTTTCATGGGTTGCCTCCCATGCAGCGCTTCTTTTAGTCATTAGCTTGACTGATAGGATCTCTTAGTTGGAGATGGGGTAAGGGCACGGCCTGAGACATAGTCTTTTAGTTCTTGTCTCATTGTGACCTTGAGTGTGGTCTGGTGGCTCTCTTGGGCGGCCTTGGGCAGTGATGAGGTAAGACAGCTTGTTTGGTGTGATGAATGGTATGGTCTTGTAAAAGACTGTCTTGTCACATTGGCTAAGGACATTCGCCGGTTTGGAAGGTCCATGACAGCTCCAGCAGTGGCCAAAAAGGGTCGGCCTAGTATCAATGGTGTGTCACATCCTCCTTGAATGTTTATGACATGAAAGTCCACCGGGATCTTGATATCTCCAATCTCTAGAAGAACATCAATAACAACTCCTCTTGGCTTGGCTATAGTATGGTTAGCAAGTCCAATACTAATTTGAGCAGGTTGCAAGCGTGTGATGCCAAGGAGTTTGGCGGTTTGGGTTGGCATGAGGTTTATGCAAGAGCCAGAATCGCATAGTGTTCTATCAAAGTAATGACCATTTACTTGACAGGGAATAGAGAATTGACCTGGGTCTTCAATCTTGTAGAGGGTCTTGAAGGTGGCTGAACTTTAGCTTTCTCAAAAAGCTCTTTTATGTCCTCAGGTGTCTCCTTGCAGTTGTGGAAGAAGGTGGTGAATGGGTAGTGGCGCCAAGCTTGTTTGAAAGACATGCTGGCTGGAAGAGTTTGGACAAACTGATTGAACTCAGCAAGCTTCTCTCTTGATATGGAATTGACATACCACTGGGTGGTGGTGATGATGGTGGTGATGGTGGTTGATTGACTCCATGAGGGGCAAGGGAAATCGAGCTTTCCTGAAAAGTTGGTGTATCTCTTCTTTGTTTTCACTAGTTGTGAAAAAGAACTCCACTAGATCATGTTTATCCCAAGCTTCTTCAAAAGTGACATAGAATGGAAGTGATTTCACCTTAGCATTGAACTCTTTAAGCTTCATGGGGCTTATCTTGTTGGGATCAATGGGATCATATTGCCAAGTGTCTTCTTCTTCAGTAGGTGGTGATGGTCTTTGCATTGCTTCCAATCTTGGAAGTGTAGAAGCTTGACTTCTTGGTGAGAAACGAGGGTCTCTAGGGCTTGGTGTATCCATGCTCTGTTTTGGGGAAGCATTGATGTCGATGCTCTGCTCTTCATCTTCATCATTCAATTGTTCCTCATACTCTCTTTCTTCTTCTTCATTGTCCTTCATGGACTTGAGTAGTGCTTCTTCTTGTGATGGCATTGCAATAAAAGGGAGGGTGGTTGGGTGTTGGACTCCTCTCTCTCTTGTAATTGGCATGAGATGATCCTTCAAGGGCTTGTAGGCGGTTGTAGATTGATCCAAGATGCTTGCTATTGCCATAGCTAGTATCTTCAATTCTCATGCTCTTGTTCAGCAACTCTTGATATTTGGAAGCAACATCAAGCTTAACTAGGGTCAAAGATCGATCATGATCCTCTCTTAACTTCTTAATGTCTTCATCAAGCTTGATCACTTGCTTGAATAGGACTTCAGATTTGTTTCCAAGGCTCTCATGGATGAAATCGATTCTTCTCTCCATCTTCTTTGTACTCTCATCTTGATTTCTCAAGTACTCTTGAAGCATATCTTCAATCTTGGTTAGGCGCGCAGCTTGGTAGCTCTCCCTTGGGAAAAATGTGTCTTGTTTATGTCTGGTGATGATGGATGGTATTGTGAATAGCTTGGGCGTGGTGGTGGGACATAAAATGACCTTTATCAAATCTGTGAAGGAAAGCTCCTTTGTATCCATTCCAAGTCTTGAAAGCATGTTGGGCATTGAACTTAGCCCAGTCTTTGGCTTGTCCAGCTAGAGATAGTTGGAAAAGTTGTATCTTCTTGGGGTTGTCTCCAAGTCCATAGTCATGGCAAAGCTGCTCAAAGTTGCATAGATGCTCCTTTGCACATTCTGATAATTGTAGAAAGGATTCCTCTCCACATGCTTGATTAGCTCTTCATTCAAAACTTCAGGATGAGGTGGTATGCCTCCCCATTCTTCTTCATCACGCTCTCTTCCAGCTGATGAGAGTAGTGGTGGTACTTGGATTTGAAAGGTGGCTTCTTTGCAAACCTTTCCAAGAAAGCATCTCTAAAATCGATCCATGACTCGATTCTAGATGGTGGTTCATGCTGCGCCCAATCTAGTGCTGGTCCAGCTAGTGATGTGCTGAATAGCATCATCTTCTTCTCAAAGTCAAAAACTCCATAGGAATCACAAAGGTTGTCAAAGTGATCTATGTGCTCCAGCGCATACTCTGAAAACAGATCATGGAATTGATCTCTCTTCACGAACTCGATCAGCTCAGGGTTAATCTCCTCTTCTGGTGTGGCTAGAAGGTNTTGAACTTAGCCCAGTCTTTGGCTTGTCCAGCTAGAGATAGTTCGAAAAGTTGTATCTTCTTGGGGTTATCTCCAACTCCATAGTCGTAGCAAAGCTGCTCAAAGTTGCATAGATGCTCCTTTGCACACTCTGAAGTAGAATTGTAGAAAGGGTTCTCTCCACATGCTTGATTAGCTCTTCAAGATGAGGGTGGTATGCCTCCCCATTCTTCTTCTCACGCTCTCTCTCCAGCTGATGAGAGTAGTGATTGTACTTGGATTTGAAAGGTGGTAGCCTTGCAAATCTCTTCAAGAAAGCTTCTCTAAAATCGATCCATGACTCGATTGTAGAGAGTGGCTCATGCTGCGCCCAATCTAGTGCTGGTCCAGCTAGTGATGTGCTGAATAGCATCATCTTCTTCTCAAAGTCAAAAACTCCATAGGAATCACAAAGATTATCAAAGTGATCTATGTGCTCCAGCGCATACTCTGAAAACAGATCATGGAATTGATCTCTCTTCACGAACTCGATCAGCTCAGGGTTAATCTCCTCTTCTGGTGTGGCTAGAAGGTGTTCTTCTCTGTAAGATGCGGCTTGGCTAGATGTCTCCAGGTCGGCTGCTTCAAGGTAGGGAAGAAGTTTCTTCTTTGTCTTCAAGGAGGATAGTTTTGGAGGACTATCCCAAGAAGGTGGTGGTGCTTGAGGGCTTGACATCTCTTGTTCGTCCAAGAGGTTTCTTTGAGGTGGTATTTGGCGAAGTGGAATCGCCTTTATAGGAACAAGGACTTGTGAATCCTTCTTCCATATCTAACTAGGAAAACCTGAAAAAGCAAAAACAAAAAGGAAAAACCAAATCAAAAGGAAAAGGAAAATAACAAAACTAAAAAGGAAAAAGATAAAACCCTAGACTAGCTCTCTTGCAAGAACTTGTAGGTGACGAATTGGTCCCCGGCAACGGCGCCAAAAACTTGATCGCGGGATCAGGTCTTCCCCTTTCCTATCCCTGATTCTGCAAGTGCACAGGTCAGAAGTAGTAAACGGGTATCGAACACGAGGACCAGATTGCACACTACAAGCTATGAGTTCGAGATCGAGCTAGGGCAAAAGTATAAGTTTGGTTGAGTGCAGTAGAAAGTAAAGGCATGCAAGTAATAAATAAGATCAATAGGAGAGAAAGGGCTAAGCAATAGGATAGTCTTAAGATAAGCAATTCATGAAGCAAGAAATCAATCAATTAGGGTTACTGCAATTAGGTGCAATCTAGAACTTGAAACACTATGGTATGATCATTCCACTGTCGAGGCTCCGACCCCTTTGTTAATCTACCTAGTCGCTAAACTTTTGGTATGTCCCTAGGTGATTAAATCAAGCATTAGTTCGATTAAGTTCAATTGTTCACAACCTACAAGTAAATCAACTTTCGCAGTCTAAAAGAGGTTGCCCACCAAATACTAGTTCAGGCGAATGATACAGCACTGTCGAGGCTCAAATCAACCTAAAGGCATATGCTAATTGGCCAGATTAACAACAAGCATTAAGTATAAGCAAAGATGGAGATTATAAGTAAAACCCTAATTGTGATCAATCATCAAGCATACATGAATGCTATCCTTTGACTTCCTATCACTTAACAAGTAAACTACTCAGACATAGAGAAGGAACACGAATTCATATTCATAAGAACAGAGATTCGAATCCTCTCTAGAAAGAGCAACAAGCAAGAACAAAGTAAAAGCAAGCAAAACTTTATTAAAGATGTAAAATATATTGTGGTCTCTCTCCTTCTTGAGTTACAAGGCTAAAAAGAAGTATTTATAATGCACTAAGTATGAAAAAGCGGCTAGACCTAATCTTGCTAGGTCGGCGCCGGCTTTGGGCTTGATTGTGCGGATTGGGCTTCAAAAACGGCTTCGGGTCGACCGCGGCGTTCGACGGTCGGTCGGGACGATCGGCCGGACAGTCGGGTTGTGGCCGAGTCGGAACGGTCGTGGCCGGATGATTTAACGGTCGGCCGGTGTGGTCGGACGGATTGATGGAATGGCCGATGGTTTCTCGGCCGGACGCGAGGGAACCATCGGACGTGCGTGCGCGAGATAGGTTGCGCGGCCGCGAGGCTTTGTTTCCCGGCTCGCGCGGCATGGTCGTGCGCGGCGAGGCGTGGACGGTTGGCGTGGCCGACCGCGGGTCTTAGTTTCCCGGGTCGTGATGCGTGATCGGCCGAACGGTTTTGAACTTTGGCCGAGACTTCAGACGGACGGACGCAATTTTGGCCGAGCGCGGAACATGCGTTCCTCGGCCAGCCGTTCTGCGCGGTTTGGGCGTCGATTCTCGATAGATCGGCTTTGGACAGTCTTCGCTCTTTTGGCTATAAGTCCTTTTCTACTCATCCAAATGAGGCCGTTCCAGTTGCGTTGGAAAGTTAACTCAATCAGAGCACGCAGGGAACTGTCTTGATGAAATCCATTGAGTAGATCGTTTTCTAGCTCCATCCAAAGTTGATGCAGTGGCATTGAACTGGTTTAGAGTCCAAATCTCCTGTTTTGCTCCATAATGCACCTTTTTACCTAAAATGACTCTTTGCACTATAAATCCATAAAAACTACCTTTTAACACAAGAATCCACTAGAAAACCATTAGAAAACATAGTAAAATAGCATAAAAAGTAGGTAAAATAGAGGTATATCAGTGGTGGTGATGATGGTGGTGATGATGGTTGATTGACTGCATGAGGGGCAAGGGGAAATCGTGCCTTCCTGAAAAGTTGGTGTATCTCTTCTTTGTTTTCACTAGTTGTGAAAAAGAACTCCACTAGACCATGTTTATCCCAAGCTTCTTCAAAAGTGACATAGAATGGAAGTGATTTCACCTTAGCATTGAACTCTTTAAGCTTCATGGGGCTTATCTTGTTGGGATCAATGGGATCATATTGCCAAGTATCTTCTTCTTCAGTAGGTGGTGATGGTCTTTGCATTGCTTCCAGTCTTGGAAGTGTAGAAGCTTGACTTCTTGGTGTTGGTGAGAAACGAGGGTCTAGGGCTAGGTGTATCCTGCTCTGTTTTGGAGAAGCATTGATGTCGATGCTCTGCTCTTCATCTTCATCATTCAATTGTTCCTCATACTCTCTTTCTTCTTCTTCATTGTCCTCATGGACTTGAGTAGTGCTTCTTCTTGTGATGGCATTGCAATAAAAGGGAGGGTGGTTGGGTGTTGGACTCCTCTCTCTCTTGTAATTGGCATGAGATGATCCTTCAAGGGCTTGTAGGCGGTTGTAGATTGATCCAAGATGTTTGCTATTGCCATAGCTAGTATCTTCAATTCTCATGCTCTTGTTCAGCAACTCTTGATATTTGGAAGCAACATCAAGCTTAACTAGGGTCAAGATCGATCATGATCCTCTCTTAACTTCTTAATGTCTTCATCAAGCTTGATCACTTGCTTGAATAGGACTTCAGATTTGTTTCCAAGGCTCTCATGGATGAAATCGATTCTTCTCTCCATCTTCTTTGTACTCTCTTCTTGATTTCTCAAGTACTCTTGAAGCATATCTTCAATCTTGGTTAGGCGCGCAGCTTGATAGCTCTCCCTTGGGAAAAGTGGTGTCTTGTTTATGTCTGGTGATGATGGATGGTGTTGTGAATAGCTTGGGCGTGGTGGTGGGACATAAATAGGACCTTTATCAAATCTGTGGAGGAAAGCTTCCTTTGTATCCATTCCAAGTCTTGAAAGCATGTTGGGCATTGAACTTAGCCCATTCTTTGGCTTGTCCAGCTAGTGATAGTTGGAAAAGTTGTATCTTCTTGGGGTTGTCTCCAAGTCCATAGTCGTGGCAAAGCTGCTCAAAGTTGCATAGATGCTCCTTTGCACATTCTGAAGTAGAATTGTAGAAAGGATTCCTCTCCACATGCTTGATTAGCTCTTCATTCAAAACTTCAGGATGGGGTGGTATGCCTCCCCATTCTTCTTCATCACGCTCTCTCTCCAGCTGATGAGAGTAGTGGTGTACTTGGATTTGAAAGGTGGCTTCCTTGCAAATCCTTTCCAAGAAAGCTTCTCTAAAATCGATCCATGACTCGATTGTAGAGGTGGTTCATGCTGCGCCCAATCTAGTGCTGGTCCAGCTAGTGATGTGCTGAATAGCATCATCTTCTTCTCAAAGTCAAAAACTCCATAGGAATCACAAAGATTGTCAAAGTGATCTATGTGCTCCAGTGCATACTCTGAAAACAGATCATGGAATTGATCTCTCTTCACGAACTCGATCAGCTCAGGGTTAATCTCCTCTTCTGGTGTGGCTAGAAGGTGCTCTTCTTGGTGTGATGCGGCTTGGCTAGACGTCTCCAGGTCGGCTGCTTCAAGGTAAGGAAGAAGTTTCTTCTTTGTCTTCAAAGTGGATGGTCTTGGAGGACTATCCCATGAAGGTGGTGGTGCTTGAGGGCTTGAACATCTCTTGTTCGCTCAAGAGGTGCTTTGAGGTGGTATGTGGCGAATTGGCATCGCCTTTATAGGGGAAGAGGCTTGTGGCTCCTTCTCCATATCTAACTAGGAAAACCTGAAAAGCTAAAAACAAAAAGGAAAAACCAAATCAAAGAAAAAAGGAAATCTAACAAAAACAAAAAGGAAAAGATGAAACCCTAGACTAGCTCTCTTGCAAGAGCTTGTAGGTGCGAATTGGTCCCCGGCAACGGCGCCAAAAACTTGATCGCGGGATCAGGTCTTCCCCTTTCCTATCCCTGATTCTGCAAGTGCACAGGTCAGAAGTAGTAAACGGGTATCGAACACAAGGACCAGATTGCACACTACAAGTTATGAGTTTGAGAACAAGCTAGGGCAAAAGTATAAGTTGGTTGAGTGCAGAGAAAGTAAAGCATGCAAGTAATAAAGAAAGTGAGAATTCAATAGGAGAGAAAGGCTAAGCAATAGGATAGTCTTGAGATAAGCAATTCAAGAAGCATGAAATCAATCAATTAGGGTTACCGCACTTAGGTGCTAATCTAGAACTTGAAACACTATGGTATGATCATTCCACTGTCGAGGCTCCGACCCCTTTGTTAATCTACCTAGTCGCTAAACTTTTGGTATGTCCCTAGGTGATTAAATCAAGCATTAGTTCGATCAAGATCAATTGTTCACAACCTACAAGTAGATCAACTGTCGCAGTCTAAAAGAGATTGCCCACCAAATACTAGTTCAGGCGAATGATACAGCACTGTCGAGGCTCAAATCAACCTAAAGGCATATGCTAATTGGCCAGATTAACAACAAGCATTAAGTATAAGCAAAGATGGAGATTATAAGTAAAACCCTAATTGTGATCAATCATCAAGCATACATGAATGCTATCCTTTGACTTCCTATCACTTAACAAGTAAACTACTCAGACATAGAGAAGGAACACGAATTCATATTCATAAGAACAGAGATTCGAATCCTCTCTAGAAAGAGTAACAAGCAAGAACAAAGTAAAAGCAAGCAAAACTTTATTAAGATGTAAAATAGATTGTGGTCTCTCTCCTTCTTGAGTTACAAGGCTAAAAAGAAGTATTTATAATGCTCTAAGTATAAGAAAGCGGCTAAACCTAATCTAGCTAGGTCGGCGCCGGCTTTGGGCTTGAATTGTGCGGATTGGGCTTCAAAAACGGCTTCGGGTCGACCGCGGCGTTCGGACGGTCGTCGGTCGGCCGGATCGGGTCTATCGGAACGGTCGGCCGGCGTGGTCGGGCGGATGGAATTTGGCCGATGGTTTCTCGGCCGGACGTGGGACGTCTTCCCGGCTCGGACGGATGCATCGGCCGTGGTACGCGAACGGGTTGCGCGGCCGCGAGGCTTGTTCCCGGCTCGCGCGGCTGGTCGTGCGCGGCGTGGCGTGACGTGTGTGGCTTGGCCGACCGCGGGCAATTTTCCCGGGTCGTGCGTGTGATCGGCCGGTGGTTGAACTTTGGCCGAGACTTCAGTCGGACGGATATGACTTTGGCCGAGCGCGGAACAATCGTTCCTCGGCCAGCCGGTCTGCGCGGTTCGGCGCTGATTCTCGATAGAGCCGTCTGGAGCAGCCTTCACTCTTTTGGCTATAACTCCTTTTCTACTCATCCAAATTAGGCCGTTCCACTTGCGTTGGAAAGTTAACTCAATCAGAGCACGCAGGGAACTGGTCTTGATGAAATCCATTGAGTAGATCTTTTTCTAGCTCCATCCAAAGTTGATGCAGGGGCATTGAACTGGTTTAGAGTCCAAATCTCCTGTTTTGCTCCATAATGCACCTTTTTACCTAAAATGACTCTTTGCACTATAAATCCATAAAAACTACCTTTTAACACAAGAATCCACTAGAAAACCATTAGAAAACCATAGTAAAATAGCATAAAAAGTAGGTAAAATAGAGGTATATCAATCATCACCGGACATAAATCAGACACCTCTTTTTGGTGAGGAGAGTTCACAAGCCTCGCGCCAAACCGATATTGAAGAGATGCTTCAAAGATACTTGAAGAATCAATACGAGAGTACAAAGAAGATGGAGAGGAGAATTGATTTCATTCATGAGAGTCTTGGAAACAAATCTGAAGTCCTATTCAAGCAAGTGATCAAGCTTGATGAAGACATAAATAAGCTTAGAGAAGACCATGATCGATCTCTAAACCTTGTTAAACTTGATGTTGCTGCCAAGTATCAAGAGTTGCTTAACAAGAGCATGAGGATTGAAGACACTAGCTATGGGAATAGCAAGCACCTTGGATCGATCTACAACCGTGATACGCCCCTGGAATAGATCGGCTTGAAAGTTAAGTGTAAGGATGGATTGATTCACAAAGGAACCAATGATGGATGAAAGATGAATGGAAAATGGTGAATGGATCGAGTGGCTATACTAGAGAACCCGCGGAATTGGAACTCTAACACCACCTTCGACTTGTTGATATTACACACAACAAGTGAAAGGAAAATCTGTGGACTTAGTTGATATTACGCACAACAAGTGAACAGATGAATGATCAAACATAAAGAGAGGTTTTGATTTAAAATGATTGATAAGTTTCAAAGAGAGAAAGGTTTCAGTTTTAAAGGAAAACGAGAGAGAGATGGGAAGAGGAAGAGATGTTGGAACAGGCTCCAAACATCTCGAGAACACACCAAAAAATAAATGAAACAAGACTGAAAATAAGACCCTTCGGCTTCTGGCGCTTCCATTCAAAAACATGGGCCGGATCTTCACTCATGAGATAAAAGAGAGAATTGGAAGTGTGCTTTGGGCCTCGTTAAAAACCTTGTCAAGAAAACCCATAGGGACAAAACTTGACAAGGGAAAAAGAGCACACCAAAAACACACCTGTCTCTTTATCCCATTTGTAAGGCCTTCAAGCAAACTAGAGTAGTTGGCTTGGTTTCTTGCTGACTCAAACAGCTAAGGACTTTGCCAATCACTTGGTTTAGTGCCTTAATGGTGAACGGGTGATTGGGCCACTTGGCAAGGCCATACTCTCCTCAGGTACAAGCTGCGCGGCTTCAAGTCCTTCCTCGGCCAAGAGCTGCTCCATTCCATCTTCTTCCTCGGCTACAAGCTGCTCGGCCTGAACCTCCTTGTCCATGATCGCATCAAACCGCCTACAAGCCCTTGAAGGATCATCTCACTCCAAGTACAAGAGAGAGAGGAGTCCAACACCCAACCACCCTCCCTTTTTGCAATGCCATCACAAGAAGAAGCACTACTCAAGTCCATGAGGACAATGAAGAAGAAGAAAGAGAGTATGAGGAACAATTGAATGATGAAGATGAAGAGCAGAGCATCGACATCAATGCTTCCCCAAAACAGAGCATGGATACACCTAGCCCTAGAGACCCTCGTTTCTCACCAAGAAGTCAAGCTTCTACACTTCCAAGATTGGAAGCAATGCAAAGACCATCCACCTACTGAAGAAGAAGATACTTGGCATATGATCCCATTGATCCCAACAAGATAAGCCCCATGAAGCTTAAAGAGTTCAATGCTAAGGTGAAATCACTTCCATTCTATGTCACTTTTGAAGAAGCTTGGGATAAGCATGGTCTAGTGGAGTTCTTTTTCACAACTAGTGAAAACAAAGAAGAGATACACCAACTTTTCAGGAAGGCACGATTTCCCATTGCCCCTCATGCAGTCAATCAACCACCATCACCACCATCATCACCACCACCTGTGGTATGTCAATTCCATATCAAGAGAGAAGCTTGCTGAGTTCAATCAGTTTGTCCAAACTCTTCCAGCCAGCATGTCTTCCAACAAGCTTGGCGCCACTACCCATTCACCACCTTCTTCCACAACTGCAAGAGACACCTGAGGACATAAAGAGCTTTTTGAGAAAGCTAAAGTTCAGCCTACCTTCAAGACCCTCTACAAGATTGAAGACCCAGGTCAATTCTCTATTCCCTGTCAAGTAAATGGTCATTACTTTGATAGAACACTATGCGATTCTGGCTCTTGCATAAACCTCATGCCAACCCAAACCGCCAAACTCCTTGGCATCACACGCTTGCAACCTGCTCAAATTAGTATTGGACTTGCTAACCATACTATAGCCAAGCCAAGAGGAGTTGTTAGTTGATGTTCTTCTAGAGATTGGAGATATCAAGATCCCGGTGGACTTTCATGTCATGAACATTCAAGGAGGATGTGACACACCATTGATACTAGGCCGACCCTTTTTGGCCACTGCTGGAGCTGTCATGGACCTTCCAAACCGGCGAATGTCCTTAGCCAATGTTGACAAGACAGTCTTTTACAAGACCATACCATTCATCTCACCAAACAAGCTGTCTTACCTCATCACTGCCCAAGGCCGCCCAAGAGAACCACCAGACCACACTCAAGGTCACAATGAGACAAGAACTAAAAGACTATGTCTCAGGCCGTGCCCTTACCCCATCTCCAACTAAGAGATCCTATCAGTCAAGCTAATGACTCAAAAAAGCGCTGCATGGGAGGCAACCCATGAAAGGTGTTTTTCTTACTTTTCTTTTCAATTAGTTTTAGTTAATGTCTAGTTTTGTTTTGAGTTTTGGATACAGGAATCTAAGAACCACACAATGGTAAAGAAGATATACCACAAGAAGAATGTTCATAGTTGGCGCGACTTGATGGCCGAGCAGAACCTCTCCACGCTCGCCCATGTCCTCTCAAGCGCCCAACACACCATCCCATCTCATTCCATCTGCATCTCACCCATCCCACCTCACCACACTTGCATTCCATACTCTACCATCATTCCACTGCATTCACCATTCTTCAAGTAACACCAAATCAGGTTACATCTTTCTTTTTACATTCACAACCACTTTATTACCTCTTTCTTTAACTCCCTTAATTGGATTTTCTTTCACCGGGACGGTGCAAGTTAAGTCTGGGGGGATTGTCGGTACTAATGTGTTTGTTCATGGTTGTTTTGATCTTATAATTGGTTTTTCCTTACCCACTTTTTCAAAACTTCTGTTTTATTGAGTCAAAACCAGTCCGGAACATGAACTTGCTTTGAGATTTGATAGTGTTATGCTAACAATCTATGACCCTAGAGCAAACATCAGCTGAAGGCACAAGCCTAACAGAAGCTCCTAGAGTGGATCGACATGCTAGCTCAGCGAAATTTCTAAGGTAACCAAGCAATCTAGAGTTAACCTCACCCTTAATCAATCTTAATAACTCTTGTCAAGGGGATTGGCATACATGTCGACAGTTCCTTGCTTGATTTTCAATGAGATTTGTCTAAAGAGTTCACCTCTCTCTCCCATCCCAAATGGTAAGTAATGTTTATGAGAAAAGCTCAAAGAGCACAAGGAAAACAAGTAAGCATGAGGAATGCATATGTCTGTACCTTCATGTCTTATGGAATACCTTATCAAACAAGGAACAAGCTAAAGACTTATCCTGTGGTTGAAAGAAGGTCAATAGAAAAAATAAAATGATACCCTAGAAAAGTAGGGAGAAATTGACCTTTCAAAGTTCTGATGTGAGAAAGAGAGAGGAAAAAACTCATTGCACTTCAAAGACAATCTTGGAGAAGATCAAGTGGGTAAGAACAAGTTCAATTGATCGATTTTCCCTTGATAAAGAACTCACGCTTTAAATTTATGCAAGAGGTTAGCAATAGAGAGTTTGGATTGCTGGATGAGACTAGTTGGGTTGGTATGTTCGCTAAACTTGCAGGGTGTATGTGAAGCTAACCTTATGTTGACTATGTTCTTAGTGGAATACAGGAAAGGAACCTTTCACAGGATTTTCAAAGAAGCAAGGGAGTTCCCACGTTTTTCAAAACCTCTTCACTAGTTTAGATTCTTTTGCTTGGGGACAAGCAAAGATCTAAGTCTGGGGGAGTTGATATACCTCTATTTTACATGCTATTTTACTATGGTTTTCTAATGGTTTTCTAGTGGATTCTTGTGTTAAAAGGTAGTTTTTATGGATTTATAGTGCAAAGAGTCATTTTAGGTAAAAAGGTGCATTATGGAGCAAAACAGAGGATTTGGACTTCTAAACCAGTTCAATGCACAGCATCAACTTTGGATGGAGCTAGAAAAAGATCTACTCAATGGATTTCATCAAGACCAGTTCCCTGCGTGCTCTGATTGAGTTAACTTTCCAACGCAACTGGAATGGCTCATTTGGATGAGTAGAAAAGGAGTTATATCAAAAGAGTGAAGACTGGTCCAGACGGCCTATCGAGAATCGCGCCCGAAGCCGCGCACGGCCGGCCGAGGAACGAACGTTCCGCGCTCGGCCAACCGATATCGTCCGTGTCCGCCAATCCACGGCCGATCCCACGTACGACCCGGGAAACATCGTCCCGCGGTCGGCCAACCACTTCAACGCCACCGCGCACGACCGCGCGCGAGCCGGGAAGGCAAGCCTCGCGGCCGCGCACAACCATGTACCGCGGCCGATCCATCCGTCCGACCGGAAGCTCGTCCCCGTCCGGCCGAGACATCGGCCAAATCTTCCATCCGTCCGACCCCGCGGCCGACACGAAACATCCGGCCACGACCGTTCCGACTCGGCCACACGACCCGACTGTCCGGCCGATCGTCCCGACCGACCGTCCGAACGCCGCGGTCGACCCGAAGCCGTTTTTGAAGCCCAATCCGCACAATTCAAGCCCAAAGCCGGCGCCGACTAGCTAGATTAGGTCTAGCCGCTTTTCATACTTAGTGCATTATAAATACTTCTTTTTAGCCTTGTAACTCAAGAAGGAGAGAGACCACAATATTTTACATCTTTAATAAAGTTTTGCTTGCTTTTACTTTGTTCTTGCTTGTTCTCTTTCTAGAGAGGATTCGAATCTCTGTTCTTATGAATATGAATTCGTTTCCTTCTCTATGTCTGAGTAGTTTACTTGTTAAGTGATAGGAAGTCAAAGGATAGCATTCATGTATGCTTGATGATTGATCACAATTAGGGTTTTACTTATAATCTCCATCTTTGCTTATACTTAATGCTTGTTGTTAATCTGGCCAATTAGCATATGATCTTTAGGTTGATTTGAGCCTCGACAGTGCTGTATCATTCGCCTGAACTAGTATTTGGTGGGCAACCTCTTTTAGACTGCGAAAGTTGATTTACTTGTAGGTTGTGAACAATTGAACTTAATCGAACTAATGCTTGATTTAATCACCTAGGGACATACCAAAAGTTTAGCGACTAGGTAGATTAACAAAGGGGTCGGAGCCTCGACAGTGGAATGATCATACCATAGTGTTTCAAGTTCTAGATTGGCACCTAATTGCAATAACCCTAATTGATTGATTTCTTGCTTCTTGAATTGCTTATCTTAAGACTATCCTATTGCTTAGCCCTCTCTCCTATTGATTCACTTCTTTACTTATTACTTGCATGCTTTACTTTCTCTGCACTCAACCAATTCATACTTTTGCCCTAGCTCGATCTCAATCATAGTTTGTAGTGTGCAATCTGGTCCTCGTGTTCGATACCCGTTTACTACTTCTGACCTGTGCACTTGCAGAATCAGGGATAGGAAAAGGGAAGACCTGATCCCGCGATCAGATTTATAGTACTAAGAGTCTAAACAGGTGAAATGATGCCTTTTGGAGCAAAACCGCAGGATTTGCAGTTCAACCCGCTCCAATACCGAAGTATAACCTTTGAGAAGGCCTGAAAAAATAATCTACTCAATGGATTTCATCAAGACCGGTTCCCTGCGAGTCAAGTGAGTTAACTCTCCAACGCAAGTGGATTGGCATCATTTGGATGAGTAGAAATGAAGTTATGATCAAATTAGTGAAGACTGGTGATGTACTAGCATTTTGCATGGCTTTAGTACATCTTTTATACGTCTTTTCCATAGTTTTAGTACCTAATAATTTTCATTTCTTATTAGGTGGTTTATTTGTTACATCCCTCTTTTTAATCATTTGGCTTGACTTTCTTGTGTTTGCATATTCTCATAGAGCAACATCTCACCCTTATGGATTGATAACCTCTGATACTACATCAACTATGATGGTTAAGAGGAATTGATTGATTGTGTTTGCACCATACCATCTCATCTTTATTCACCCTTGTTTGCATTCCACCTCATTTCACATAACATTACATTCATCATACACACAAATCCTATCATCAATTTGGCGCCGTTGCCATTTGGGTTTGTTATTGTTGCATTTGAGTTTCCAAATCACTTGAATGATCAAGTACTATCCCACCTTTGTTGCTTGTACTGCTGTGTTTTTGATTGTTTTGCAGGTGTATGCGAACTCGATCGAGCTCATCAACAGAGGACTTGGTCGAGTTAGACATCAACATAGGCAGAAAACAGTGAAATAAGAGCCAGAGGCAACAAGTTCAGTCAGAGGTGCTTGATGCGGCATCTATGGGATGAGTACAAGTAATAATTCCCTAAGACAACTAGAGTTGCAAGTGCACAACATATAATTGTAGTATTTAGGGGTCGAACCACAAGGGATTGGATTTCACACATTACATAATCATAGAGTTTAAAGGTCTAATGGTAAATCCCTTGTAGAGAATCGGCACTTTGAAACAAGTAGAGGTTGGATGATGATGATGGAATGAATGGAATCAAAGAACTTGGCGAAATGGAGTGAGATGGTGAAAGGATGAATGGATCGATGGAAAGAGATAGATGAGAATGGATTGAATGGCTATACCAGAGATCCAATGGAAAGGAATCTCCAACACCACCTCTAAAATAGTTGATACAACTCACAACTAATCTAAAGGGATTTCTCGGATTCAACACACCAAGAGAAAGGGTTCTTAGAATCACACTAAGAGATCTTTGATAAACAAAGGAAAAGGGTTTTTCATTCAAGGTTGCATAAACTGAAAGGAGATTCGTCCAGACATATAAAGGAGAGAGAGAAGAGAGAGAGAAGAGAGAACTGAGTCAATGGAACAGCTCCATGACCATCTCGGAAACATGACAAACATTAAAGACAAAGTTTGAAAAAAAAGACCTTCAGTGCCAGGGCGGCAAGACTTCAAAATTGAAGAAGGGAAATGGGCCGGACCCAAACAACATGAGACAAAGAAGGGATGGGAAGTGGACTTTAGGCCTCGTTAAAAACCTGCCAAGGAAAACCCAAAGGGACAAAACCTTGGCAGGGAAAAAGAGCACACTAAAATCCACTTGCTTCTTTATCCCAAGTGTTGGGCTCTCAAACAAACCAAAGTGGAATGTTTAAGCTCCTGATCATGCCGACTCAAACGGCTAAGTACTCTTCCAATGTCTTGGTTGAGCATCTTAGTCTGGGACCTTGTGATGGGACCAGTTGGTAAGGCAAGGCTTCCAAGCTTCCTCAGGTTCAAGCTGCTCCTCCTCTGCTACAAGCTCTCCAGCTGCTTCCTGGTCCAAGTTCCCAGCAACCTCCTCCATGATCATATCATCCCCTCCCTCTTGAAAAGGATTTGTCCTCAAATCTGGTTCATCTGCAAGAAAAGGAGAAAGATCAGTAACATTAAAACTCGAACTTATGTTATACTTACCTTGGAGATCAATTTGGTAGGAGTTGTTGTTGATTCTTCTGGTGATTCAAATGGTCCATCTATCCTTGGCATAAGTTTGGATTTGCGCTCGGCCGGGAACCTCTCTTTGCGCAGATGGATCCAAACCTTGTCTCCCACTTCAAAGACCATTTCTTTGCGGCCCTTGTTGGCATGTTGAGCATACTGCTTGGTTTTGGCCTCAATGTTCCTTCTAGCTTGCTCATGGATCCTCTTGACTGTCTCTGCCTTATGCTTTCCATCTGTGCTTAATCTTTCACTCAAAGGCAAAGGCATCAAATCCAAAGGAGAGATGGGCTTAAACCCATAAACAATTTCAAATGGAGAAAACTTAGAAGCAGAATGCACAGCATGGTTATATGCAAACTCAATATGTGGCAAACAATCATCCCAGCTTTTAAGATTCTTTTTAATCAAGGCGCGCAACAAAGTTCCAAGAGTCCTATTAACAACTTCAGTTTGGCCATCAGTTTGAGGGTGACAAGTAGTAGAAAATAAAAGCTTAGTACCCAACTTAGACCACAAAGTTTTCCAAAAATAACTCAGGAACTTTGTATCACGATCAGAGACAATGGTGCGCGGCATGCCATGCAATCTAACAATCTCTTTAAAGAACAGAGCAGCTACATGAGATGCATCATCAGTTTTACGACATGCCACAAAATGAGCCATTTTTGAGAACCTATCAACTATCACAAAGATAGAATCTTTTCCAGTTCTAGTCCTAGGCAATCCAAGCACAAAATCCATGGATATATCAGTCCAGGGATGAGATGGAATAGGGAGAGGAGTGTACAAACCGANCAAGCACAAAATCCATGGATATATCAGTCCAGGGATGAGATGGAATAGGGAGAGGAGTGTACAAACCGTGAGGTTGAACCTTAGATTTGGATTGTTTACAAGTTGCACATCTAGAACAAATCCTCTCCACATCTCTGATCATGTGCGGCCAATGAAAATGATCCTCATGACTTGAAGTGTTTTGGCCACACCAAAGTGTCCCATCAAGCCTCCTCCATGTGCCTTCCCTGACAAACAAGTCCCTCAAAGAACAATTAGGCACACAAAGGCGGTTCTCATAGAAGAGAAACCCATCTTGTCTAAATATCGGCCAAAAGCAAATTTAGAACAAGACTTGTAAATCTCAGCAAAATCAGAATCAGAATCATACAAGTCTTTTATCTGTTCAAAGCCCAAGAGTTTGGCATCAAGAGTTGAGAGAAGAGTGTACCTCCTGGACAATGCGTCGGCTACAACATTGTCCTTACCTTTTTTGTACTTGATGACATATGGGAATGTCTCAATGAATTCAACCCACCTGGCATGCCTTTTGTTGAGCTTTTGCTGGCCCTTGAGATGTTTGAGAGATTCATGGTCTGTGTGGATGACAAACTCCTTTGGCCAGAGGTAAGTGTTGCCAAGTTTGCAGGCGCGGACCAAGGCATAGAGTTCCTTGTCATAGGTTGGATAGTTGAGAGTGGCTCCTCCAAGCTTTTCACTAAAGAAAGCAATTGGCTTCTTATCCTGCATCAAGACAGCTCCTATGCCAATACCTGAAGCATCACACTCAATCTCAAAAGTTTTCAAGAAGTCAGGTAAAATAAGAACAGGGGCATTAGTCAAGCGATCCTTGAGAGCTTGGAAAGCATCCTCCTGTGCTTTCTCCCACTTGAATCCAACTTCTTTCTTGATGACTTCAGTCAGAGGTGCGGCCAAGGTACTAAAATCACGGACAAACCGCCTATAGAACCCAGCTAGGCCATGGAAGCTTCTGACTTCACTCACTGTCTTAGGGCTTGGCCATTCTCTATGGCAGCAACTTTCTCTTCATCCACCTTGACTCCATCTGCACTCACAACAAAGCCTAGAAAAACCACATTATCTGTGCAAAAAGTACATTTCTTAAGATTGGCAAACAATTTTCTTTTCTAGCACAGACATAACAGATGCAAGGTGATCTAGATGCTCTTCAAGGTTCTTGCTGTAAATCAAAATGTCATCAAAGTAAACCACAACAAAATGACCAATGAAGTTTCTCAAGATATGATTCAAGGCGCATGAATGTACTAGGTGCATTAGTGAGACCAAATGGCATGACAAGCCATTCATAAAGACCATGTTTAGTTTTAAATGCAGTTTTCCACTCATCACCTTCTTTCATCCTAATCTGATGATAACCACTTTTTAAATCAATCTTAGAGAAAATGCTAGAACCATGCAACTCATCAAGCATATCATCAAGTCTAGGGATAGGATGTCGATACTTTACAGTGATATTGTTGATGGCTCTGCAATCCACACACATGCGCCAACTCCCATCTTTCTTGGGCACAAGAAGAACAGGAACAGCACAAGGGCTCATGCTTTCCCGGATGTGACCCTTGTCCATAAGCTCATCAATTTGGCGCTGGAGTTCCTTTGGTTTCAACAGGATTGGTTCTGTATGCTGGCCGGTTTGGAAGTGTGGATCCAGGAACAAAATCTATTTGATGCTCAATGCCTCTGACTGGTGGCAATCCTTTTGGGCAATCATCTGGAAACACATCTTGAAATCCTGTAAAAGCTTAGACATCTCACTCGGAATCTCCGGTGCATTATCAACAAGAAGGTTAAGTGATCCTTTAAAAATAAACAAGAGAAAAGGCTTATCAGAAGACATAGAACTTTTAACCTGTTTGGACTTGACCAGATAGTTCAAGGATTTGATTGGATTGGGTGGCTCCTTCTTGGCTTGAGGTTTGGTTCTCTGACTGCACAGCTGGACTTGATCTTCATACACCTCTTGAGGGGTTAAGGGAATAAGAGTGGTCTTGCGCCCCTTGTGCAGGAAAGTATACTTGTTTGTGAAACCATCATGCATCACTCGCCTATCAGATTGCCAAGGCCTTCCCAAAATGATGTGTCCAGCATCCATAGGCAGGACATCACACAAAATCTCATCTTCATAGCTTCCAATGGATAATGGCACAAGCACCTGTTCCTTCACGCTCATATCTCCAGTCTCATTGATCCATTGTAACTGATATGGCTTGGGATGTTTCTGAGTCACAAGACCAAGTTTTTCAACCATGGCCTCACTAGCCACATTAGTACAACTGCCTCCATCAATAATGAGACTGCACACCTTCTCCTGGACAAGACAGCGTGAATGGAAGAGATTCTCTCTCTGGGCTTCCTTTGGGTTTGGACTTGAGCGCTTAAGATCCTTCTGGCTACCAGAGCTTTCCCATGACAGGAACGGCCTCATACTCTTCTGGCTCTGGCTCTTGCTCTGGCTTATAGACAATGATCTCTCTTCAGACTCCACTTCTCCATTATCTCTTATGATCATATCTTCTTGTTGCGGCATTCATAGGCATAGTGTCCAAAGCCTTGACACTTGAAGCACTTAAGCTCGCGAGCTCTAGGACCAGGAGTTGAACTGGTTTTGCTCTTGTCCTTGTCTTGACTGTAAGAGGCTCCTCTTGGCTCAGACTTTGGTGTGAAAGCCGGTTTGGAGTCTCTTGGATACATCGGCCTGCGCTGATCAGCTCCAAAGCGTGAGGGTGTCTTTCTCTTGAGCTGTTGCTCAGCAAGGACGGCCTTGTGAGCATAGACTCTAAGCCCACACAGTTTTGCATCTCCACAATCTTGGATCTCGCGGTTGAGCCCTCCAAGGAACCTGGACATAGTGGCTTCTGTCCTCAATCACATTAGCCCTTAACATCATTCCTCCATCTCCTGGAAGTATTCCTTCAACAGTTTTGGACCCTTGAGTGAGCCTCCTGAGCTTAGAATGTAGCTCTCTCTGATAATAGCTAGGAATGAACCTCTGCCTCATGATCCTTGTCATCTCTTCCCAGGTAGAGACCTCAAGAGCTCCACCAATCTCTCTTGCGGTCACGACTTGTTCCCACCACCTTAGGGCATAGTCATTGAACTCAGAGACCGCCAGTTTGACTCTGTTGATGTTGGATATGTTGTGTAAGTTGAAGTTGAACTCACACTTCTTCTCCCAGTCCATGTACTCATCAGGATTGTTGTTGCCATGGAAAGGGGGAATCCGGATCTTGTATCCTCCAAGATTTTCGACCAAGCGGTCTGGATCATCGCGATGCCTTCCTAGAGCGGCGCCGACTTCCTTGAGAGGAGTGGCCACTGTTGTAGTAAGCATTGGCTTGCTCATCGGCCATCCTTCTTGAGGCCATAGGGTCGTTCCTCCCTCCTCATCCGAGATATGGATGTGATCTCTAGACTCTTTGCGCTTTCCTGCCTTAATTTGTTCCCTCCGTTCAAACTCTTCCCTCATGAGCTTCTTGATTGTTCCAGAAGGGATTCACTGAGACTCTTGTTCGAATCTTCTTCATCTTCCTTTCCATCCGCCATAGTACCTGAAACAACAGACAAGAACTCGGCAGTTAAGAGTTCAAAGGAAAAGATCAAGAAATAATTTTAGAAATTATGTAAACAATTTCTAAAAATATGGGAAAAACTTGTAGATGGATAGATCTATGGAGGATGATCAGGATTAATTATTTCAACAATTTTAAAATTATGCAAACAAATGAAACTGGCCAGATCTAGATCAGAAGATGAACAGTCACAATTGTCAAAGATGCACAAATGAAAAATCGAAAACAAAAGAGAGATTCACTTAGCTTCAAAGTGGCTCTGATACCACTTGATAGACCCCTTGTAGAGAATCGGCACTTTGAAGCAAGTAGAGGTTGAATGAGCGATGGAGTGAATGGAACAAAGAACTTGGCGAAATGGATTGAATGTGAAAGGATGAATGGATCGATGGAAAGTGATAGATGAGAATGGATTGAATGGCTATACCAGAGATCCAATGGAAAGGAATCTCCAACACCACCTCTAAATAGTTGATACAACTCACAACTAATCTAAAGGGATTTCTCGGATTCAACACACCAAGAGAAAGGGTTCTTAGAATCACACTAAGAGATCTTTGAGTAAACAAAGGAAAAAGGTTTTTCATTCAAGGTTGCATAAACTGAAAGGAGATTCGTCCAGAACATATAAAGGAGAGAAGAGAAGAGAGAAGAAGAGAGATGAGTCAATGGAACAGCTCCATGACCATCTCGGAAACACACAAACATAAAGACAAAGTTTGAATAAAAAGAGATTGGGCGGCAAGATTAGTGAAGAAGGGCCTGGGCCGGACCCAAACAACATGAGACAAAGAAGGGATGGAAGTGGGCTTTAGGCCTCGTTAAAAACCTGCCAAGGAAAACCCAAAGGGACAAAACCTTGGCAGGGAAAAAGAGCACACTAAAATCCACTTGCTTCTTTATCCCAAGTGTTGGGCTCTCAAACAAACCAAAGTGGAATGTTTAAGCTCCTGATCATGCCGACTCAAACGGCTAAGTACTCTTCCAATGTCTTGGTTGAGCATCTTAGTCTGGGACCTTGTGATGGGACCAGTTGGTAAGGTCAAGGCTTCCAGAGCTTCCTCAGGTTCAAGCTGCTCCTCCTCTGCTACAAGCTCTCCAGCTGCTTCCTGGTCCAAGTTCCCAGCAACCTCCTCCATGATCATATCAGGAGGTCACTTTGCTACATTCAAAACAGCAACCAAGGTTCTGCAATCTGGGTTGTGGTGGCCTACCTTGTTTAAAGATGCAGCAAGCTTCATCGCAAAGTGTGATCCGTGCCAAAGGAAGGGAAGTATCACCAAGAGAGATGAAATGCCACTGAACCCAATTCTGGAAGTTGAGATCTTTGATGTATGGGGAATAGACTTCATGGGACCTTTCAAGCCTTCCTCAAACGGGCACAACTACATTCTGGTCGCTGTGGACTATGTGTCCAAATGGATTGAAGCCATCCCCTGCCCAGCCTGTGATGCTAAGGTTGTTATCAAACTGTTCAGAACCATCATCTTTCCAAGATATGGCATCCCAAGGGTTGTTATTTCGGATGGAGGTTCCCATTTCATCAATAAAGTGTTTGAGAAGTTGATGAAGAGTTATGGAGTCAAGCACAAGGTCGCTACACCTTACCATCCTCAAACCAGTGGGCAAGTTGAGGTCTCCAATAGGCAGATAAAGGCCATTCTTGAGAAGACAGTAAGCTTTACTAGGAAGGATTGGTCAACAAGACTTGATGAAGCTCTTTGGGCCTATAGAACAGCTTACAAAACCCCCATTGGAAGGTCCCCTTTCAACTTGCTGTATGGAAAGGATTGTCACTTACCTGTAGAGGTAGAGTACAAGGCACTATGGGCAGTAAAGATGCTGAACTTTGATATAAAGGCTGCACAAGAGAGAAGAGTAATGAACTTGTTTGAGTTGGAAGGAAATCAGAATGAATGCCTATGAGAACTCCTGATCTATAAGTTGAGAACAAAGGCAGCCCATGACAAACTGATTCGCCTTAAAGACTTCAAGGCTGGGGACAGTGTGCTCTTGTATAACTCCAAGCTAAGGTTGTTTCCCGGGAAGCTAAGGTCAAAGTGGGCGGGACCATTCAAGATCACGAAGTTTCCCTATGGATCCCTCACTCTACTCAATCAAGAGGGGAAGGAGTTCACAGTGAATGGCATAGATGCAAGCCATATCTAGGAATGACCCCCACAGAGGAGATCATCACTCCTCTCAGATCCAACCCCGGCCTAAAAAGGTAAGGTCAAGCTATGAGACCTAAAACAAGCTCACTTGGGAGGAATTCCCATGTCTATCTTATATATTTATGCTTTACCTTTTATTCTGTGATTTTCTTGGCTAAGTCTTACAGGAGCAGGTTTTAGGAAGAAGAACTAACTCGAGGCACAACTCGATCGAGTCAAGAGCAAGCTCGATCGAGTGAGGGAACCCAGTCGAGTGGAGCGTCCCTGATGGCCGTCTCCCATCTCCAGACCACGACCTTGCCTCCCAGTTCTTTGGGGGGCACTGAGGTATCAAACACAACCCTTGTATATACCATTTCATATTTTCTTGCTTTGTTTTTTTTTTCTTGGTTTTGCCCTCTTGAATCTTTCACTAAATTTCTCTCACACAAGGGACTGTGTGATTTAAGTTTGGGGGAGGGTTCAAGAGATGATTTAACCTTGTTTTCTTTGTTCTTAGTTTTTCATTCATCTTTTGCATAGAAAAACCAAAAAAATCATAAAATTTTCAAAAAATCCAAAAATATTTTCATCTTTTTGCATTCATATTTGTTAGACTTGTTTAGGATTGCATCTTTCACTTGCATTGTTGATTTGACTTTGAAAACTTGTTCATCATTTGCGATTTCTTGAGTGCCCTGTTTTTAGATTCTCTTGTGCATTAGGGTGAGATTGATTGAGCAGCAAGAACCATGTTTATCTTGATCATATCACTGCATGCACATCTCATTCAACCATTGCTGTGATTTGATGCATTTCCCTATCTATTTGAACCATAACTTGATCTTTAATTACCAATGCTTGCATTTGATTTCAACTCATGGCTACCACATACATATCTGGACATTCTTTACCATTTTCATATCCCTTTGCTTGTCCAGATAGCTGATCTCTATCTTTGAGACAGTTACCACACCTTAAACCTAAGCCTTTTCATTTCAAACCCCTTATTATCTCTTGTGCGAATTGTGAGAACCTTTCTTGGCTTTGCTTAGCATAAGGTGTTGTGTTTAAACCGGCAGGGGCAGTAGTTCTAGTTGTCTAGTTCTCTTGGGATTGTTTTCAGGCTAAGTTTGGGGGTGCCAACTCGAGCTCGATCGAGTTGGGTGTAAAAACCAGAAAAGTGGTAAAAGTTGGGAAAATCCAAAGGAAAAAGAGTTTAGTTAAGTCCAGGGAGTTGGCAGTGTTAAAAAGGGTCTAGTAAAGGTTTGGGAAGTTAAAAAAGGAAGTAAAAAGGGTTCTAAGTAGAATGAAAAGAAGGCAAAGCCTCAAGTGTCAAAAAGGAAAGAAAAGTTCCCTAAGTGTTTAGAAAATCCCAAACCGCTAGATGTTACCTCAAGAAGCCTCTCCCTAGGAAGTTCTTAAAAGAAAAGTGAGCAAAGCTCCTCAGTTTCAAAGGCGAAATGCCAAAAAGGGTAGTTAGGATTTTGTTCTAAAAAGCTCTAAGTGTTGAACTCGATCGAGTTAGGATTAGGCGGCTCGAGCTGCTGTTCTTGCATCATCTTTGGTTCTAACACTTAGCCTTCTGCCAAAGCAAAGCCACTTTCTTGAGAGATCCCTGTTACTAAACCACCATACAAAAGAGACCCTCTTTGTCTCTTAACCCATAAACCCTTGAAACCAAATGAGTTGATTGATCTTGCATGTTTTTGGTTCACTGTTTTTGCTTAATGAATGTTAAAGGGATTTGCTGATTTGAATGCATTGTTTGAGTGACTGTGAAGTGGGATTGATGTTGATAAGCATGGTTAAATCTTAATGAATATCTCTCACCTTGTTGCATTCTAGAATCTCTAAGTTGGACATTTAGCAAATCGCTTTTGAGGACATGTTTTTAAGTGTTGAATCAGCTTGTTTTCAAACCTCATCTCTTTCTTGTTCTATTTGTTTGCTTGAGGGCAAGCAAAGTTCAAGTTTGGGGGTGTTGATGTACTTGCATTTTACATAGTTTTAGCACATCTTTTATGCATCTTTTGCATAGTTTTAGCATCCATTAGCATCATATCTTGTTCCTTTTCTCTTCTTATGCATTCATGTAGTTTTAGGTTGCATTTGCATACATATGCATGTTTGGTCCTTTGAAATAGGTCTTTTGGAGCATTCTGGAGCATATGGGACATGAGGAGCATGGAGGGACTTGGCACATGGACGCAGCTCAACTGGATACGCAAAGGAAGAAGGGAGAAGCCATCTTGAAGACCACCGTCTACTCGACCAACCGGTCGAGTTCCTCAACTCGACCGGCCAAGCTTCAACTCGATCGAGCTGAGAAGTCAAAGTCAAACCCGAAAAATGTTGCTTCCCCCTTGACTTTCCTTTGACCCTAAACCTAATCCTCTTGTATTTAAAGGCTAAAAGCCACGAAAAAACCACCAAGCTTTAGATTACTTTTGTTTTAGTTTCTTTTAATTTATTGTCTTTTACTTTTTAGAGCTCTAATCCCATCTTTGTGTTCTTGAAGCTCTTGCTTCTTGAATCCTAGATCCTGGATAATCTCTTTGTATTTGCACTTGCTTATTTCAATAAAAGTTGTTTATTTCATCTCCTCTTTCTTATGATGTTCTTTTATTGCATTTGCTTGTGTTTACATTCATGTGTAGTGAGTAGTTACCCATTAGGGTTTGAGATGGGATAGATTAGAGGTTTCATATGCTTAATCCTTCTAGCTTATGGTCTTAATCTAGATTCTCTCTCTTTTGGATAGATCTTAAGGCTACATGACCACTACCCCTGGCTTGTAAGTCCTTAGGCGATTCTCCACATGGAAAGTGATGGAAATCGCTGGAAAACTAAGAGCTCCAATATCTCTTGCTCTTAGGGTCTAAGGGGTTGGATGGATTAGTTTGGGCAATGATCCTATGGCCTCCAAGGTTTGATTCTCACTGGCTAACCCCCTGTTTCTGAGATCATTCCTTGGTTGATAGCCTCCACCTTGGGAAAGGGTTGGCTAGGCATTGAGAAGCCCAATATCAAGAGAAGCCTTGATACAAGGAGTTTTAAGAGCAGATGATTAAGTGTAGATTCCTGATTGCAAAACCCTGTCTTGAACCCTAATTCTCTTTAGCTTGTTAAAGTCGCTGCCTTTATTGCTTTTCTCAACTCGACCCTAAACTCGATCGAGCTGGTACTCTGTTCCACTCGACTCGAGTCCTTGGTCGAGCTGTTGCTTACTGCTTTGTTTACTTTTATTGCATTGCATTTCATTTTTTAGGTTGTTAGTGTTACCCCATATCTTTACTGCTTGCTTGACTTCCTTGGTTGTTTCATATTCTCATAGAGTGACAATTTCCCATTTTGGATTGATAACCCTTATGCTACTAACAACTATCATGGTTAAAGGGAATTGTTGACTGTGTTTGTGTTTGCATCTTACCACCTCATCATATACCACTGTTGCATTCCACACATCTCATTTCATATCATTTCACATCCACACACAAATCCTATTATCAGCTAAGAACAACAAGAATTTGGAACAATAAGCAATTCTAGTGAAGACTATAGCATCCTAACCAATACCAAACTCAAATTCAAAGGTTTCAAGCACATGCAACAATTTTAATGGCAAAACAGAGGTGAGGTGAGGCAAGTTCACAAAATTCTATAAGCAGAAGATGAATATGAAAGCAATTACTCAAGAACAAGTCCACAAGGGACACATGCAATCAAAATTCAAGAGAACAACATGCAATAAAAGATAGAGAGGAATCAAAGCTTTAGACTTGAGGTTTAGGGTTCATACCTTGCTTGGATGATGATGCTCTAGACAAAAGCTAGAACTAAAGCAATTCAAGAGATAGAACAAGGAAGAATCGCAAAAACTCAAGGATGAAGAGATTTTCGGATTTTCTTAGAGAGAAGAGAGAGATAAGTGATTTCAGAAAATTTTGAGTGTGGGAGAGAGAGAGAGGGGTTGTGCGATCGAGTTATGGGGAAGAGGGAGTGTTTGAGATGTGTGGTGAGGATTAAAAGATGGTTTAAAGAGGGGACAAAAGCTAGGGGTTTTTCTGATCGATTTAGGGAAGTGGGGGACCAAAATTTACATGTGGGACCCACCCCCTTGACCAAGGAAACGGTTAGAAATTTGAATTCAAAAACTTACCTTGGTCGAGTTGTGGAACTCGATCGAGTTACCTTTGTTTCTAGCTCGATCGAGCTGTCGGTCGAGCTGGCTTCTTGTCACCTAAACTTAACTTCTGAAAGGTTAAAGACACAAAATACTAGATAGAAATTGAAATAAAGAATATGTACAAGGATAGTCATGGGACTTCCTCCCAAGTGAGCTTGTTTAAGGTCCCATAGCTTGACCTTTACCTCTTAGGCATTGGTTGAGCTAGTCCCACCATCAAGGGTGATAGTGAGGACTTGGATAGAGCTCCTTTAGCTTGGTTGGATCCCTGGACTGCTCTGAAGTGACCAAGGCCTTGGCTCTAGAGAATGGTCTTGATCTCCCTTTGTACCTTATCTTGTACTCAATCTTTCCATTTTCAAACTTGGTGGGGAACAAGGTCATAGTGAGCTGAGATGGCTTGGCTGAGGAAACCTGAGCTGGTGGGTCTTTCTTTTCTCTCCCACAAGTGCCTTTGAGGCTGCATCCTCCCCTTCTTTTTGAGCGCTTCCTAGTGGCTCATCAAACAAAGCTTGAGGCTTTCCTCATCAAGGACACATGGTGCTTGAACAAGTCTATCAGCTCGTGGCCTATCAGATCGTGGTCTCTCAACTTGGCCTCTCAAGGCGTGGTTTCTCAATCCTTGTCCCTTATCAACTCCTTTGTCCTTCTCCAACCTTATATCTCACAACTCTTGGCTCTTTGTCAACCTTTTCCTTCACAACCTTGGCAACTTCAGGAGTCTTGGAACTGAGAGGGTGCTTTCAATGTGCCACAAAAGTCTGATCCTCTAGGCTGCAAGCGATAAGACACCAAACTATTCACCTTGTGAAGAATCACTTCTTGCTTGTGAAAGTCTATTGAAGCGCCAACTGTGCTAAGGAATGGGGTTCCCAATAGCAGAGGTAGATCCTTCTCTTCTTCCATCTCCATGACAGTGAGATCAGTTTGGATGATGCATTCTCCTATTTTCAAGTGATAGTTCTTGAACACACCAAGAGGAGACTTGAAGTTGCATCTCCAAACATGATTGAAGTAGTAGGGCGCTGCAATGCTCCAGCAATGCCAAGCTTTTCTGCCATTGTGAGGGAGATCAGGTTGATGCTTGCACCAGAATCCACCAAGGCATTGTCAAGCTCAATATGCCCAAGTGTGCAAGGGAGAGTGAATTTCCCTTGATCCTTCACCTTTGGTAAGAAAGTAGGTGAGGTAAGCAGGTTGATTTGGTGAGTAGACATCTCCAGAAGCTCTGAAACCTTTATCCTGTTAGCCATAACATCTTGATCAACTTCATTTGCTCAAATGCCTCACTCATGCTTTCCATAGAAGGCAACTCAACTTCCAATCTCACTGAGGTCTCTTCTGAACTTGTGAATCACTTCCTTATGGCTTGACTGAGTAGGCGGCGAGGATGGATCAACTGGCTGGTAAGGATCAAGCAAAATCGGTTTGAGGACGATGTGTCTGACTCGATCGAGCTAGAGTTCGACTCGATCGAGCTGCCGATCGAGCTTGTTGTGCGAGCTCAACTGGTGAAGTGTGAAGGCTACAGTAGTGCTTGCACTTCAGGTTGATCAATCTGGACTCCAGGAGCCTCAGCAACAACAATTCTGTCGTCATTCAGCAGCAAACAAACTCTTCCATGACTCTCTCTTGATCCCTCTTCATCAAGACCTTCTTGAGTGAAGATGACCTTGCACTGTTCCTTGGGGTTCTGAATGGCTTTACCAGGTAGTTGTCCTTGCTTTGTAGCAGCAGCAACAGAAGAAGCATGATTCTCCAGAGAGTACACTCTTGTGTTGAGATTCTCAATCTTGGAGTTGATTTCAGCCAACTTCTTGCTTGTGTCCACAACACCATCAGCTTGACCTTGAGCAATTGTTTCAGCATAGCCTTGAGCTCATGCTCAGGTGTAGGTGCAGGCTGGGGTGGTTGGTGGGGAAAGCCAGGTGGTATGTGCATTTGCTGACCAGGAAAAGTCCCTTGAGGGCCTTGGTAGTTGTTTTTGGACCAAATGTTGAGGGGCTTGACTCGATCGAGCTTGCTGTTGTTGAGGGTAACCTGATCTTGTGGGTTAGCTACATCAGTGTTTCTGTAAGACATGGCTGGGTTGGCTTTGTAGTTGTAATATCCTTTGTTGTAGCCTCCTTGCCCATTGCTCATATAATATTCAATGATTTGACATCTTTTCTCAATTTTCATCGGACTCGATCGAGTTGTGGGTCGAGCTCCGGTTGGTGCGATCATACTCTTCTCCATAACTTCCATTGGAGTTTGCAATGTTTTCCACAAGCTGCCAACCATCATCCACATCCTGATTAAGGAAGTTTCCATTGCTGGCTGTGTCCAACATCTCTCTATACCTTGCCAAGCAACCTCTATAGAGAGTAGAGAGCAAAGACTCATTGTTGAAGCCATGATGAGGGCACTGACTTGTGTAGCCCTTGAATCTCTCCCAAGCCTCAGCAAAAGTCTCATTGTTCCTCTGAATGAAGCTTGATATCTCACTCCTTAGCTTGGCTGTGCGACCGGTGGAGAAAAACTTAGCAAGAAATGCCTTCTTGCATTCATCCCAAGTGGTGATTGTGCCATGGGGCAGGCTCTTCTCCCATTGGTGAGCCTTGTCAGCAAGAGACATAGGGAAGAGTCTCAGCTTGATGGCATCTTCAGAGACACCATTGATCTTGGTCAAGTCACATAACCTATCAAACTCATCAAGGTGATCAATGGGGTCTTCACTTGGCAATCCATGGAACATCTTGTTCTGCACAAGGTTGATCATACCCAGCTTGATCTCAAAGTTGTGGTTCTGACAGGTGGTGGGACAATCCCTTGTCTCTGTTGATGGCGGTTTGGAGCATCTCTAGACCAATCGGTCGAGGTTGCCTAGCTCGACCGAGTCCATTACCAAAGGGTTTCCATTCCCCTCTGGTACATCCATGGTTTCAGTAACAACACCTCAGGTTCTGCTTGTACCCTCTGAGTTCTCTGACTTCTCTTTCTACCCGTGGTGAAATCTAGCTCGACCAAGTCTTCTGTTGTTCGACTCGATCGAGTTCGCATGCACCTGCAAAATGAATCAAAAACCCAGCAATACAAAGAACAGGGGTGGGATAGCTTGATCGTCCAAGTGTTTGGAAACTCAAATGCAACAAAATTCAACCCAAATGGCAACGGCGCCAAATTGATGATAGGATTTGTGTGTGTGATATATGAAATGATGTAAATGATATGAGGTGGAATGCAACAGTGGTAAATGAAGATGAGATGGTATGGTGCAATCACAATCACAATCAATCAATTCCCCTTAACCATCATAGTCATTGTAGTATAAGGGGTTATCAATCCAAAAGGGTGAGATGTTGCTCTTTGAATTTATGCAAACACAAGAAAGTCAAGCAGTACAATAAAGGGGGAATGAATCTAACAACCTAAAGAAATGGAAATGCAGTGCATAAAGTAAAAGAAAGCAGTAAAGCAAGCAGATCGACCAATGACTCGATCGAATGGGAACAGAGTAACCAAGCTCGGTCGAGTTAGCGTTAAAACAGAGTAAAAGCGATAAAGGTAAGAACTTTGAGAAGCTAATGCAAATATTAGGGTCTAAGACAGGATCTTACAACTAGGGAAAGACTATACTTAATCAATCTTGCTCTTAAACAACTTGTATCAAAGTATCTCTTGATATTGAGCTTCTCAATGCCTAGCTAGCCCTTTCCCAAAGTGAAAACTATCATCCAAGGCAAGATCTCAGAAACAGGGGGTTAGCCAATGAGAATCAAGCCTTGGAGGCAGTAGGATCATTGCTCAAACTAATCCATCCAACACCTATGAAGTCTATTTTGAGAGCAAGGTTTATTGGAGCTCTTAGTGGACCTTTTCAAGCGATTTCTCAACACTTCCATGAGGAAAATCGCCTATGATCAGACACACCATGGATAGTGGTTGTGTTGCATTAGGGCTGTAACTGGTGACCAAGGAATGTGTATTCCTCATTATTCCATATCATTCCATATTAATTAGGGAATTATAATCTTAAAATATTCCTTATAAAATATGAGGAGGAATGAGTTCTATATATTTTATTCCTCTTCATTCCATTCCTTCTCATTCCTTTTGTTCTTTTACAGGTCACCAGTTAGAACCTAGGTTTTGTCCAAAAGAGAGAGATTTCTAGATTAAAGACATAAGCAATAGAGATTAAGCATAATGATCCTCTAATCTAGCCCATCTTAAACCCTAAATGGAAATACTCACTACACATGAATGAAAATACAATCAAATGCAATGAAATCGACATTAAATGAAAGAGGAGATGAAACTAAAGAACTTTTATTGAAATAAGCAAGTGCGAATATAAAGGAAATAAGCCTAGATCTAAGGTTCAAGGAGCATGAAGCTCAAGAACACAAAGAGAGGCTTAAGAGTTGCAAAAAGTAAATTACAATAATTAAAGAAAAGCTAAAACAAAAATAAGCTAAAGATTGTTCTCTTTTTCGTGGCTTAGAGTCTTTAAATACAAGAGAGATTAGGTTTAGGGTCAAAGGGAAGTCAAAGGGGAAGCAACATTTTTCGGGTTTGACTGTTGACTCTTCAGCTCGATCGAGTTGGAACTTGGCCGGTCGAGTTGAGAAACTGGACCGGTTGGTCGAGTAGATGGTCGAGCTTACTTCAAAATGGCTTCTTCCTTCGTCCCAAGCATGTCCGGTTGAGCTAAATCCATGCACCGAGTTCTTCCTTGCTCCTCACGTCCCAAATGCTCTAAAGTGCTCCAAAAAGACCTATTTCAAGGACCAAACATGCACATGTATGCAAATGCAACCTAAAACTACTATGAATGCATAAGAAGGGAAAAAGAACAAGATATGATGCTAATGGATGCTAAAACTATGCAAAAGATGCATAAAAGATGTACTAAAACCATGCAAAATGCAAGTACATCAGACATCCTTCCCGGTCAACTTCGTCATCGGCTGCGCCATGGTAGCAAACCCCTTGACGAACCTCCTGTAGTATCCTGCCAAACCCAGAAAACTCCTGATCTCGGTGGCACTACTAGGTCTAGGCCAATCTCTGATAGCCTCAATCTTAGCCGGATCCACAGAAACTCCCTCTGCAGAAACAATGTGGCCAAGAAATCCCATCTCTCGCTGCCAGAAACTGCACTTGCTCAACTTAGCAAAAAGCTTCTGCTCCCGAAGCTTCTCCAGAACCAACCTCAAGTGAGTCGCATGCTCCTCCTGACTCCTCGAGTATACCAGAATATCATCAATGAAAATGATGACAACACGTCCAAATACTCCCTGAACACGTCGTTCATCAATCTCATGAAGGCTGCCGGCGCGTTAGTCAAACCGAAAGGCATAACCACAAACTCAAAATGCCCATAACGCGTCCTGAAAGCAGTCTTCCTGACATCTGCCTCATCTATCGGGATCTGATGATACCCCGATGCCAAGTCAATCTTGGAGAACCAAGTAGCACCCCTCAACTGATCCAACAACTCATCAATCCTCGGGAGTGGGTACCTGTTCTTCACAGTGACTCGGTTAAGACCTCTGTAATCGATACAAAGTCTGAAACTGCCATCCTTCTTCTTCACAAACAACACCGGTGCTCCCCACGGTGAAACACTCGGTCGAATGAACCCCTTAGACAAAAGGTCCTCTATCTGCTTCTTCAGCTCTGCCAACTCAGCTGGCGCCATCCTGTAAGGCGTCTTCGATATCGGTGCTGTCCCCGGCTCTAACTCAATCGTGAAAGGATCAGACCGAGATGGTGGTAATCCCTTCAGTGACTGAAAGACATCCTCAAAATCCTGGACAACCTCAATATCTCCCATAACAACTCCAGCTCCTGACTCAGACATAGAAATCGTCGCCAGATACGCCTCACAGCCCCGCTCTAACAACTGCTCGGCCTGAATAGCAGATATCACAATACTCCCGGAAGTCGGTCTCACTCCCTGATAAACCAACCTCCCTGCATCTCGCTCGAAGACCACTCTACCTCTGTAGCAATCCAGATGAACTCTGTAGTGTGACAACCAGTCCATCCCGAGAATAACGTCATACAGCTCCACCGGACTGATGACTAAGTCTGCTGGCATTGACTGCCCCGCAATCTCGATCTCGACTCCTCTAGCACGGCCCAAAGTAGACAAGAATCCACCTCCCGCCACCTTGACCATGCCCGCGCTCTCGCCCGCGCTACTCCGGATGCCACTCTTCTCGGCACGCTCCGGTGTAATGAAGCAATTCGATGCTCCAGAGTCGAATAAAACGTGGGACTCAAAACCGCCCACTAACAAGGTCCCTACACATTCAATTGCGTTGAGAACCTCCACAAACTATCACAGATAAAAATGACTAACAGACAATAACACAACAACAAATTCTATACTAAGAATTTACAAAGTCTGAGTCGAAGATTTACCTGTGATCTGCCCGGTCTGACTGTCCCGCCAGTCTCCACTGAAGAGTAACCCCGCGGTGCCGGTGCAATCTGACCCGCGGCTGCACCGCGCAATCTGACTCACCGGCTGAGCCGCTACTGGCTGAATCGCTGCCACCGACATACTCTGCAACTTAGGACACGCCGGCTTGATATGCCCAGGCTCCTTGCAAGATAACACACCCTCGGTCCTGACCGCCTCTCTCCTAGGGACAACTCGAAACACGATGCTCCGTACTCCCACAACGGTAACAAGCACCTCGAGTAAACTGACTAGCACCAGAAAACTCTCTCTCGACTCCTCTTCTGACCCTGCGCAGGCAAACCGCCCCTGCCAGAACCAGAACTGAAACTCGAACCACCTCTGCGCTGCTGCTGCTGCTGATGCTGACCCCGAGGCTGGGTAGCAGAAGCAACTGCTGACGGCACAGCCACCGGACCAACTGGCCCACTCAAATCCGCCTCAACCGACGCGGCCAACTCTACCAGACTCGCCCTCGAAGTGTGCATACTACTCTGCATAGCGTCCGGATATCCTTGCGAAGTCCCTCCAGAAATCTGTTCGTCAACTGATGCTCAGCCTCCATACCAAAGCCCGCATGCACTAACAGACGGCTGAACTCCTCATCATACTCGCGTACAGTACGCGAACCCTGCTCAATGTCCATAAACCGCATCTGAAGACGATCACGAGCCTGCCTCGGGAAATACTTGGCGTTGAACTCCACAAGGAAGTCGCCCCAAGTCCAAAATGCCCTCCGGCCCACCGCGGCCTGCCACCACAAATGAGCATCGCCACTCAAATAGTGGACCGCTAACTCCACCCAGTACTCCATAGGACAACGGATCGAATGAAAGTTCCGCTCCACTCTCTGACGCCACGCGTCTGCCTCCTCCGGACCAACTCTGCCCTCGAAGAAAGGCGTACCAATCCTCTGCATGTGGCCCATAAACTCCAAATAACGGTCACACCCGCACCCACAGCCTCTGCGCAACGCTGCAGCAACATGCTGCACCTCTGCCACTGGCGGTACTCCTGGAGCCCCCTGTGGAACCACCGGCGGAAAACGAGCCAACAGCTGCGTCAGCAACCCCACCACTAAGTCATCACGACCCGGAGCCGGAGCGCCACCCCCACCCGGAGCAGCCCCCGCTCCCAAACCAACACTCGCACTGGCATCACCCGCCAACGGAACTGACTGGGTCACCGACGCAGTATGCACACTCGGTGCGCACACTCTCTCCCGACTCCTCCGGAAGTCCACGACCACGACCTCGGCCTGCTCGGCCTCCAGCTCTACCACCAGCTCTGCCGCCACGGCCAACTCTGCCACCACGACCTCTAGCACCGCGCCCTCTCGCGCCACGACCTCTAGGAGCTCCGTCCATCTCACTGCATGGACCCGAACATGAGCAACTAGACAATAACACAAAAACACAAACACCAAAAACTCACCGCGGAATCTCCTTTAGCTGAAGGGGATGATACTAAGCCTAGCAATTCTAACAGTCCTAAAACCGTCTAGGCTCTGATACCAAAATTATAAAGCCCGACCGCCACTCCCGGTGAGTCACCCACACCCTCTCTCTGGGTCCGCAGGCCCCTCTCGGCCCGTGGGCTTCACCCCTGTCCGATGGCCGGTCTGTTATTTTTGAGAGGCTTTACTGACTTGTTTACTATCCCTACAATCAACACCCTACCTTTCCCCGTGTTTTGGCCTCACTCACACGGTTTCGGAAACCACTTTCCGGAAGGTCACCCATCCTTCAACTACTCCAGCCTAAGCACGCTTAATTCTGGAGTTACTTATAGACCTTTGACCAAAAAGGTAAGTGCACTTTGTTGACATAGGTAGCCAAATCAATTCTCTTAAGCCTCTCCACATTTATCACAAACCGGGATGTTACAACTCACCCTCAGCACGCAACGTCCTCGTTGCGCACCTGGATCGTCACCCCCTGACGGTGTGAGTCAAGGCCACTTCAACTTGACTCCACACTCTCGTCTGGGTTTGGCTCTGATACCAAAATGAAACAACCAACACTTTTTTTATATATAATTAAATACTAATCAATTCTAGCGAATGTCTTTAAAATAAATTAAATAAATAAATATCAATAACAAATAAATCAGTTCAGAGGAAGCAATAATAATTAAGCAAGTCTAGCTAAACAATGCAAAATAAATAAAAGCAATAAACATTCTATCATCCCCCTCTTCAGCCTTGATTCCGCGGTCACATAAACCTTTTACCTGCAACACATTAGAATGGAGTTGCATAAATAATTAATAAATACTTAGTGAGCCAATCACCCTGCCTACGGGTCAATTACGCAATTTACTAGACATTTAAATAATTATTATAAACTTCAATAATTATTAATTTCCATTTTCCAATTATTAAATAATTCTCAATAATTAAAAACTCATTTCTCAATTATTAAATAATTCTCATAATTAAATAATAATTATCCATATTTTAAAATAAATAAATATTTAATTTTGAACCATTTAATTAATTAAAATACTCATTAATTAATTAATTCCGAAAATACCAGATAACCAGATTAAACCCATTAAAATAATTCAGTTAAACCGAAAAAACACTTAATTCAAACCAGAAATCAATTTCCAATCGAAACGGTCGAATCGGTCAGTGTCGACCGACACTAGCTTGGTGTCGACAGGTCGACAGCGAATTCTGAGAATCAACACCAAAATCACAGAAACACGAAATTAAATATTCAAACAACCAGATATCAGGAAAACTCACATAAATCACATGAAACCTCAAGAACATCAACCTAACAATCCGCATCTTGCAATTTAGCGAACCCACAGTCATGCACTCACCTCAAATCGGATTGAAACAGAGAAATGAGATGAACACAACGAAGAACAGCAACAAGGAGCCTCATATTCGACGAAGAACTCCACAAATCTCCAGAAAATCGCCCCTTTCTCTTCTCCACGGCACAAAATGACAAAAAAGGAGGAAAAACTCGATGGCTGGCTCTTTAAATCGCGAGTCTAGGGCTTTTTCCTCCTAAACCGGCCCAAACCAAACTTAAATTGAACCAGAAACTGATTTTTACCATTGGTGTCGACCGACACCAGGGACCGACACCACCCTCGTGTCGACCGACACCAAAGAAAAATCTCAATTCTTTGGTCTACGGATGTTACAAAAATAATTATCAAACAACTACCTAATCTTAATAATGGACTTATATTGTAATTTTAAATAATTTAATTTTCTATTTTTTTGTTAGGTAAAACAATATTAAAAAGAACATTTCATCATTTGAAATCTCTTGAATGGAATAATAATTTTTTAACGGATTAATTAGTCGATCAGATTTAGAGAGATGTATATCAAACTAATTCATTTGTCATGTCATGAGTTTAAACAAAAATGGCAATTATAATAAACATTGAAAAAGATTGTTAATCTTATTTTATACTAGGGGGAGCCGCGCTTCGCGCGGTAATTTATATTGTTGCATTAATTTTATTGTTTTTGTAAAATATAATTTATTTTCTGGTTTATTATTGTTTAAAAATATACACACAATAATGAAATATAATTAGGGTTAGACAAAATTATTGTCAATTTTGTCTCATCTTGTCCTATTTCGTTCATTTTCATCATGTCTATCTTTCCTATCCCGTCCGTCATGTCTCTCCCGTCCTTTCCAGTCCCATCATATTCCATTATATTTTTTTCCATAATGTTATGTCTTATCCCGTTCCTTCTGTTTCTTCTCGTCCCGTTCCCTAAATATAAATAGGGGTAGGCAAAATTCCTATCTAGTCTCATCCTGTCCCATTCCGTTCCTTTTCATCTTGTCCCGTTCTTTCCCATCCCGTTTGTCCTGTCCACTCCGTCCAGTCTTATCATATCCTATTTTTCTATCTATGTCCCGTCCATAAATATAATAAGGGCTATGCGAAAGTCCCATCCCGTTATTTTCTGTCCCATAATGTGCATTTTCATCTTGTCTCGTCTAATCTTGTACCATTCCGTTTCTTTTCATCCCGTCTTATCCAACATGTCCGTCTTGTTCCGTCCAATCCCCTCATATCCCATTTCGTTCATTTCCGTGTTGTCCTGTCTCTTCATGTTTCTTTTGTTTCTTCCCGTTATGTCCCTATATATATTTAGGGGTAGGCGAAATATCCGGCTTGTCCTATCATGTCCCTTTCTGTTCCTTTACATTTCGTCTCGTCCTTTAATATTAAAAGAAGTAGACAAATTTCTCCTCTTCTGGCGTTCTGTTTTTTTCCTCTCGTTCTGCCGGTCTTGTCTCATTTTGTCTCAAAATACTTAAAAATAATATACTAAATAATAGTTTTTATAGATTTATATAAAATCTTTCTTCTTTTTGTAAATGACTTTTCATATTCTTGTTAAGTCTCTATAATGAATGATAACTATCATAAAAAGTTTTAAAAAGAGAAAATATGATATATTAAATGTTTGTGTTGAAATGATGAATTTAGAGGCACCCTCTTTTTCTGAGGTGGCAGCTTAAGAAGAGAATCACTTCAACTTTATATATATAGTTAGAGATTTGTTATCGGGTTTTAATATTATTCTACTTACTTTAATTGTAAAGTGATCAAATTTTGTTTAATGTTTTCCGTGATTTATTTCAAATATTTTAAATGAACCTGCGAATACACAGGGTCTAATCTAGTGATTCTAACGGAATAAAGTTTCATATTTAATGGAAAAAGGAACAAGTATTTTTGCATGCCATTTACTAACACAAAAATGTTCAATATTCCAACGGAAAAAGGAAAAAGTATATTTACCAATACTCTTTATCTTACTAATTAAACCCTATATAATATCAAAAGTAATGGATAAGGTTTCTGCTTGATTTCTCTTGAAAAGTTTTGGCTTCCAACTTATGATGATCAAGAAAATTTATGATGATCAAGAGATTAACAATTGATCAATATTATTTATTATTTAAATATATATATATATATGTTATTATAATATATTTATTACAATCATTATACTGAAGTATCTTATGTTGTTCAAAGATTTCTTATTGGATTCTCAAAACTCATTTTAAAAATAATCATATTTTATTAAACTAGTAGTAAATAATAGGACATGTGTTGGTATTATGTGATGTATCTTACTCTATATAATATGTAAGCTTTTAGATTTGAAATTTTGCCAACAATTCGTATAGAAAGTAATTGATTTTATTGGTAAATGATTGATAATTTAAATTATAATACATATCAAAATCTAATTTGATTTGACAATTTTTAAGAAAATAATAATAAGTGAGAAAAAGGATATGTGTTACTTTGTATTATGTGACGTGTCTAATTCTATATATGATAAAATCTATATATATAATATGGAAACTTTTATATTTTAAAATTTCCAACAATTCCTGTAGAAAGTAATTACTTTTATTGGTAAAGAATAGTATTTTGACCCAATTTTGTTTATATTTATCTATGTTCTTTAAATTAAAAAAAATTTGGAAAACAAAAAATTCGTTATCATGAACTTTTTTTCTTCATTTTTAACTATTTTCATTATAGAAGGTAACAAATTTAACTATTGACAACTTTCATTTGATTACCTAAACAAAAATTGACTACTATATATTATAAAAAAAAAGCATATAAACATTACTTAGTACCCTTTTAAAGTATCCATTGTTCTTATAAAGAAAAGGTGAAAATGGCATAATTCCTACAAAACAAAATGAATTTCAAAGGAACACTGCATGAAGATCTCGTGGAGCACATCATGACAAGTTTCTACCCATTAAAAATGTTTTACAAAGCCGTCTTGTATCGAAGAGATTTAGGCACACACCTATTCAATACAGAGACCTTGACTTTAGCTCTGTGAGAGGCAATTAATTAAAGGGTGTACGAACCAATCAAACAAAACCGAGCCAAACACAAACAAAACTAATTCAAGTTCGCTAGAGTTTTTCTAAACACAAATAAACCAAAACTAATATAAATAAACGAAATTTCTTATTATTTTGAGTGTTGATGCTCAATACCCCCATACATATGGCAGCTCATGCATTTCAAGATGGATGCAGTTGCTGAAGATTGCATCCCTTATCTCTTTCTTTTTTCACCTTCGTCTTCATTAACGCAAGTGTCCTCAATAACTTCAGACCCTTTGGAGAGTTATTGGGTATTTCAAACTTACACCATCGCAGTTTCAAGACGGTTAGCGTTGAGATGGCTGAGAAATCGACCGGGATTTCCATAGATTTCTGAATTATAAAAACATGTAAAAACAAATTATAAATTATTCCTATTACCACTAACTTAACCATCCAATTGACTTTTAATTAACATTTAACTTCGATCTACAAGAAATATGAAGCTTAACAAGAAGTTGTATAGTAAATATTAAATAATACAAGAATTTATAAAATTATTTAAATAAAAATTATGTTATTAATGTATTCATTGACTTAAATATTCAAGGTTTGGATCCTAATGATCATAATGCACATGTCTGCTTATAATGCTACTCTCCCTCTATTTCTTTTAACTTGTCGTTCTAGATTTTTTCATGGATATTAATAAACTAACTAGAATTATTGTTTTATACTTATTTAATATATTTTTATATTTAATTTGACTAGTTAATAAGGGAAAAGAATAGAGAAAAAAATTAGAAAATATATAATAAATCATATATATGAACAGGGAACAACCCTCATCATATTTTGGACACGTGACACTTCAACGATTGACACATGACATGAATTTCCTTTTCTTTTCAATTGACAACTTTAAATCTTATTTAACACATGCTAGCACTCTACTGGTTAATATGTGACATGACTTTCGTCTTCCTTTCAATTTACAATTCTAAATTTTATTTATTTGTTAAACATTTCAACTTTTGGTATTGAAAACTATTCTATTACGCTAAGGATATTACCATTCGGCTTTCATCTTAATCACTATTGGATTCAGTGATACGATGGCAGAAAAGCATAATCCGTTTCATGTAACAGTGAAAAAATAAAGAGAGTCAAATGCATAAAGAATTATATATTTAAAACTATATATTTGAAACTATATATTTGAAAGTCAGTCGTTAACCAAGCAAATGAGAATTAAAATGCAGGTGTTATTTGGGTTAAAGTATTAATCACAAATCTATGATTGTTTTATAACATTCTTCTTAAACAATAACAACAGAAAAATCCATGTGTATTTGTGGACATTAGTCTACTGTACACTAAATATACAAAGAAACTGTATGAATCTCACGAGACTAAGACACAATGAATCTCATTAGGGTACCTTTCTTTATGAATCTCACGAGACTAAGACACAATGAAACTGTATGAACAATATTTCTAGGAACTCTTTACTTCCTTTTCTTGGTTGTCTTCTTATCGATAGGCTTTATTAGGAGATACCGAGATAACAACGTCAAGAAATAAATTCTGTAAATTTAATCTCAATTTACAAAATTTATTACTTTCACTGACACCAAAATTATTTAAACAAGACGAAACAAGATCTAAAATCGTTTCAGTTATTCCTTTAAAATTTACAATCTTGTCTAATTTCAATCTGAAAACCATATAGGTTTAAACTTAATCTAAGAATGAAAATTATATCTTCTCAAACTTATCTAAATCAAAATTTTGTCGAAACAACAGTAAACTGCATAATTAAGAATGATATATATCGAACCCAACATTGAAATAACCATGAAATCCAATTTGCTAACCTGAATAAATATTGTTCTTGAGTTCGGACGAACGCTTTGAAGATGATTTGTGAGGATGCGGCGGATCTAGTGGGAGTTTTAAGGAACAGATTTTAGCTTTATATTTGGGGATACTTATCCTTTTTTTTAGGGCAACTAAATGCCGAGACTGACAAACTTTGGATCACTAAAAATTATAAAAACATGTGTAAATGAAATTTGGGCTCATTACAGACACTTATTACTAAGTTTTATTATGGGCTTTTGTCTAACATTTACCCACTAAAAGCATTTAACAACTAAATTGGGTTGTGCTAGGTAAATAACTGTTTATTTTAAAATAAAATTTATCAATATATATACATATATATATATAATTTTAGTTATAACATATCTATATATTTTGTCCAAAAAAAAATAATGAAAAAAATAACATATATAAGTGGATAAATTTTATTTTATATTGTACTTGGGCAAGTCAAAATCTAGTTTATACTAAGAATTATTCAGAAATGTTCCTTTTTACATGTTATTTACAGAGAATGCCATTAGTTTTTTTTTTTTTTTTGAATTACTAAGAGGTTCTAGGCTGAAGCCCGTACATCTCCATAGGCCCGGAACCACAGCATGTAGTATTGGTTCCGTCCTAAGAGGCACTCGAACATGTGAAAAAAAAATATAATTTTATTTAGGATAAAACAATAAACACAATACTAAATAGTTATGAAAATGTCAACATCTTTATAATATTAATCGTGAAGTACATTGCAATGTTTGGATACAAGAATAGAAGAGAAAAAATTCTTTGGATACAAAAATAATAACTTAAAACAAACCGATGATTTAAAAACACAAAAAATCCAACGCGAATTGCTTGGATAATGGATGCGAATCCTCTACAATAATTTAAAATAAACCTAAGAATGGTGGATAGATAGCAATCGGGTCGGGTCTATCGGGTGGTTGGACTTTGTACCCATATAATACTGAACAAATTTCGGTTTGGTATCGGGTTGGATCCATTTACGTTCGGGTATGTTTGGGTCAAAATCGAAACTAAATGTTACAGTCACATATCCCAGTTAATAATCACCCGAAAACCTAAAAAGATACTCAAACCCGAAAAAAATTTCGAAAACCCGAAATATATCAGTAAATCCGTTATTTTATTAATTTTTTTTTTCAAAACTGGAAATATATCTGAAAGCCAGAAAAAAAATCCGAAAAACTATATATATTATATCAAAAATAATATACAGTACTCATTCTGTTAATTGACCGGGTTGATACAAACAAAACTAAACTGAAAATAAAAAAAAAACATAACCCTGCGCTACTACTACACGGGTAGACTACTAGTCTATATATATATATATATATATATATATATAAAGTTCATGCAATTCTATTCTGGTGCTGCCACATCAGCAGAAGAGGCTGCTTCTAAGTTTAAGCCAATCTCTTCTCATGATGACACATCATCAAATTCCTACTCTAATATTGTGACACATCATCAATTGATTTGTTTATTTGAATTTATTATATTTTCTCTTCTTATATTTCAATTCTTTGTGATACCATCAACTAATATAATAGTTTTTGCAAGAATTTGAAAAGGCATTTTTTTATAAAAGAAAACAAATGTTGTGTACAGATCTTAAAAAACTATTATTTAATAATAATAATAATAAAAATATATTATACAAAGAACACTGTTTTTTTTTTGCTATTTTGGGATGAAATGAGACGAAATAGAATATGACGAGACAAAAAAAAATAGAACCTGAGAAGAGGGGAATTTTGTTTACTTCTTATGATATTAAGTGACGAGACGAGATCTAAATGAATCGAAAATTCCGCCTACCTCTAATCATATTTAGTTGTGGAACGGAAAAAACGAAAAAAAAAATATGATGAGAGATGACAAGACAGAAATGTTGGACGGGGCAGAATGAAAAGAAATGGAATTTCACGGGACTTGACGGGATGGGAATTTTGTCTACCTCTAATTATATTTAAAGACGAGATAGAGACAAGACAAAATGGAAAGGAACATAATAGGATATGATGGCTCTGGATGGGGCGGACAGAACAAACAAGACGGGAAAGAATGAGACAAGATGAACAGGAACGAAATGGGACTGAATTATGTCTACCCCTAATTATATTTTGGGAACGAGACGAGAATAAACGAAATGGGACATAACAAATGGACATAGACATAATGGGATAGGATGGGACTGGACGGAACGGGACATACAGGACGGACGGGACGGGAAGAACGTAGATGATGAAAATGAACGAAATGGGACGAGATGGAACAAGACGGTACAAAAAATTTGCCGCTATAATTATATTTAAGTAATGTGTGTATAATATATTTGAAACAATATTAAATTTGCGGAAAAACAATAAAACTAACACAACCGTCACCCCCTAGATATAAAATGTATCATTTCCATAGAGATTTATTACCAATATTTTACACCAAATATCAAATTTAAAATTTTGTATTGCTTAATTGCTCATGAATATTACCCTATTGCTCATCAAATTTGTGTTTGTTGTTGTGTTTGTTGTTGTGTTTGCTTGTTCTGGTTTGCTCATGTTCGGGTCCATGCAGTGAGATGAACGGAGTCGCTAGAGGTCGTGCCACGAGAGGGCGAGGTGCCCGAGGACGTGGTGGCAGAGTTAGAGGTTGTGGAGGCGGGGGTAGAGGTCGTGGACTTCCGGTGGATTCGGCAGAGAGTGCAGCGCCGAGTGTGGCGACTGCGTCGGTGACCCAGTCGGTATCTGTGGCAAGTGAGGCCAGTGTGGATGCCAGTGTTGGTTTGGGAGAGGGGGCGGTGCTCCAGCTTAGGTCGTGATGACCTAGTTGTGGGGTTGCTGACGCATCTATTGGCACGTTTTCACTAGTAGATCCACATGCTCCAGTGGCAGAGGTGTAGCAGAAAGCTGCAGAGGTTGTTCAGCCGCAGGCTGCGGATTTGGTTGTTCCGCCCTATCTAGAGATGATGGTGCTGATGCAAAGGATCGGTACACCAGTCTTTGAGGGCGGAGTTGGTCCAGAGGAGGGAGACGCGTGGCGTCAGAGGCTGGAACGGAATTTCCAGACGATTTGTTGTCCTTTGGAGTATCAGGTTGAGCTGGCGGTTCATCATCTGAATGGTGACACGCATCTGTGGTGGCGGTCTATTGTAGGCCGGAGGGCGGTTTGGACTTGGGGCGAGTTCCTTGCGGAATTCAACGCCAAGTATTTTCCTAGAGAGGCGCGGGATCGTCTTCAAATGCGGTTTTTGTCGATATCGCAGGGTAAGCGTTCGGTACACGAGTATGATGCCGAGTTCACTAGGCTATTGGTGCCTGTCGGCTGATATACCTCTATTTTACATGCTTTTATACTATTTTACTATGGTTTTCTAATGGTTTTTAGCAGGTTTTCTATCTAAAAAGGTAGTTTATTGGATTTATAGTACTAAGAGTCTAAACAGGTGAAATGATGCATTTTGGAGCAAAACCACATGATTTGCACTTCAACCCGCTCCATACCAAAGTATCAACTTTGAGAAGGCCTGAAAAATAATCTACTCAATGGATTTCATCAAGACCACTTCGCCGCGTGCCTTGAGTGAGTTAACTCTCCAACGCAAGTGGATTCGCATCATTTGGATGAGTAGAAACGGAGTTATGATTATTTTAGTGAAGACTGGTCCATACTGCTTAAACCGAGCAACAGCGTCTGAACCGCGGGTACCGGTTGACCGAGGAACTACTGTCCCACGATCGACCCGCGTCCGGACTTCACACCCGTCCCGCCTAGTGCACGGCCGAGCGCACATACCGACCCGGGAAGCAGCAACCCGTGGTCGACCCATCTGAGTCTCTCGACCATACGCCGCGCACGACCGCACCGCGTGAACAGGAAGGCATCACCTCTCGCTCGTCCCGACCGCTCACCACGATCCGTGTCCCGCGCATGATCGCACCGTTCGACCAGGAAGGCGTCGTCCCGCGTGCGGCCAGAACATTCAACCAAATCTATCCGCGCGGCCGAATCCGACGACCGAACGTGAATTCCCTCGGCCACGATCGACCCGATTGTACCGATGGCCATGACCCGATAGTCGGCCGAACGTCCGATCGACCGTCCGAATGGTCTGGTAGACCTGAAGCCCGTTTTGAAACCCATTTCACACGTTTTCACGGCCCGACTTAACCTAATGCCGCCTCTGAAGACCTAGGACTATAATACAACTTTTTAGCCTCTTGAGAGAGAGAGCCGCATATTGTATCACATTTTACACTTAGAGTTTTGTTCTAGAGATTTCAAGGAGAAGATCTCTCCTCCTTACTTCAATTTGGAGAAGTTTTCTAAACCTTTATCTATCTATGATGTTTTATTCATCTCTTTGTGTTATGCTTTGATCATGTCTGAATCATCCACTAGTTAGGTTTCTAGGGTTACTAATCAATGAGTTGCTTGCATGATCTATGATTTTGATGATTAGTTAGGGATTACTTTAGAGTCTTTGTCTCGTCTTGTTCACTTAATTAATGTTGATTGCTTTACCGCGCATCTAGTAATCCTATCTTAGGTTGATTTGAGCCACGAAAGTGCTGTATCATTCGCCGGACATATTCTTTGACAAGCTAGGTTTCTTAGACTGCGACAGTTGATTTACTAAACCTAGTGAACTAAATCGGAACCCGCTCGATCTAATGCTTGAATAACCATCTAAGGACATACCAAAAGTTTAGCGATTAGATAGGTTATCATAGGAGCCGGAGCCACGACAGTGGAAAGGTTTTACATTCGTGATCCATGTTTTAGACGGTTTTATTATCATTGAATCATTGATCATTGCTTGCTTCTCTGCGATTAGCCCCTATTGACCTAGCGCTTTCTCCCTACTGAATTCACAACTTGTTTACTTGCTAGTTTTAGTTCCAATTACAACCTCTCAATCAATACTTTTGTTTTAGCTTGATCCAAAATCCATAGTTTCAAAGTGTACTCAATAGCCAGTCCTTGTGTTCGATACCCATATTTCTACGATATGTGCACTTGCAGAGGTCTAAAGAGTTTGGTAAAACCTCACTCACATCAAGTTTTTGGCGCCGTTGCCAGGGACTACAGTAGTACCTTTGAATCTCGACTATGATCTAGTCTAGAATTTTAATTTTTTTTGCTGGTTTTTGCTTTTGATTTTCTAGTTTTTGTTTTCTTTTCCTTTAGATTTTGTTTTTGCTTTTGGTTTTCCCTTTTGATTTAGTTTGTTTCTTAGTTTCTTTCTGGGTGCATCACTAGGATGCTTTCTTCACGGATAGAAATCCTTTGATCCACCTCTTCCTGCAAGGAATGACTATAAGATCAAGCCTCAAATCATAACATTGGTTAGACAGAACCAATTCAATGGCCTTCCAACCGAACATCCTCTTGATCACATAGAAAACTTTGAAGAGATTTGCAGTACTACTAGATCCAATGGAGTCTCAGCCGACTACTTGAAGTGCAAGCTCTTTTATTTCTCTCTTGGCGACAAAGCTTTGAGATGGTTGAAGTCTCTGCCCGCTCACTCCATCACTTGGGATGAGTACAAGGCCGCCTTCATTAACCACTTCTACACCAAGCAAATATAAGTTTCTGTTAGGAACAAGATGTCCAACTTTCGCCAAGCTACTAATGAATCCTTCTATGATGCACTAAACCGATTCAAGGAGTACATTAGGGACTTCCCTAATCATGGTTTCAAGGACGGAAACCTATGGAATATCTTCTATTGTGGCATAGACCACAAGTATAAGCTTTCATTGGATACTGCAAGCAATGGAAACTTCATGACCAAGACGATTGATGAAGCTAAGGTTCTGATCGAGAATCTTGCATCTAGTGATTGCAACAATTGTCCTGATTATGACCGCACAAGTCGCACCACCACCAACTCCCCTGATATTTCTCAGATGGCTGAATTCAAGAACATGATGGCTCAAGTTCTTAAAGGGCAGTTCAAGCAAATCAATGCAATAGAAGGGATAAGTGATGTGAATGATGACTCATCAAGACAATGCATGGGAGATTTCTCTAGTGAAGCTAATGAAGAAGATGTAAACTACATTGGAAACTATGGGAACAAGGGATACAATCCAAGCTATCGCCCAAACCCCAACATGTCCTATAGAAGCACCAATGTGGAGAACCCTCAAGACCAATTGTATCCACCAAGGTACCCACAACAGCAAAGACCTCCTTACCAAGCTCAAGGAAGTCAATTTCAGCCAAGACAAGGCTATGATCAGCGAACATCAGCGAACTATAAAATACAACTTTTTAGCCTCTTGAGAGAGAGAGCCGCATATTGTATCACGTTTTACACTTAGGTATTATACACATATTATTTAAATATAATTAGAGTTAGGCAAAAAATTTGTACTGTCTTGTTCCATCTCGTCCCATTTCATGTTCATTTTTCCCGCCTCCATCCCATCCCATGCAATCCCATCCTATCTCATTCCACTCTTTTCTGTTTTGTCTTGTTCTGTCCCGTCCCTAAATATAATTAAGGATAGGCAAAATTTACATCTTGTCCTTTCTCGTCCCATTTTGATCCTTTTCATTATGTCCTATCTGTCCTATCGAGGTCCATCCTATCTCATTTTGTTGCTTTCGGTATTGTTCAGTCCCATTTCATTTTGTTTCTTTTGGTCTTGTTCAGTTCCATTTCGGTCCTTTTGTTTCTTCTCGTCATGTCTCTAAATATAATAAAAGGTAGGAAAAGTTCACTTTCTGTCCTATTTTGTCTCTTCTCAGCCCGTCCATTCCGGATTCGTCTGATTTCATCACAATAAAAAAAAAGTATATGATTTAGTAAAATTAAAATTACTAAATAATAATATTTGTAAATCTATATATATATGTTTGTTTTTTTAAAATAACTTTTCATATTCTTGTTCTTGTAAAACATATTGTATTAATGAATGATAATTAATTACTATGAGAATTAGAAAATTAAAGTAATTAAAATTAAAAAAAAATACAGTGGTTATGTGTCAAATTTGTAGAGTTCCTTTTTGATGTTGTGGATTGCTGAGAAGAGATTGGCTTGAATTTTATATATATATAGATATTATATGTACACATTTTTTCTTGCATTTAAGTTTGTTATTTATTATTTTGGTGTGTTATAAATAAATATATATTGTTATTATAATTGTTGGTGTGCTAAACGTATAAATAACATCTGATTACAAGAACATATTTACAATATGGGTTAGTCTTTGGTGTACTAAACATATTAAGTACAATTTATTGGATCTAATATGAGTTTTAAATTAATTGTAGGGAGATAAATAAATAAAGGGATATAATTATTTGTGTGAAAAACAAAGCATTAAATGAGAACTAATTGTCATTTAATGCTTTGTTGGTGACATTTAGTTTCATTTAATGTTTTGTTTTCCAAGCAGTAATCTAGATAATCAAAACAAAACATAATTTCTTTCCCACTCACAGCAATGCCATTTCACTAAACAAAATCACTGTTTGGGTATTCTTATGTTGATTTCTTATGACCATATTGCATATTGTTGTTTATCTAATTATGAGCTCAAAATATGTCAACCACCAAACTGACTCGTTTGATTTTGGCCCTATAAAAAATGTTAGAAATTGGATCACTACTAAAGACACACAAAGCTTGTCACCTAGAAGAAGATTACTTCCATTCTCGGTGGTTTAGATGATTTGGAAATCAAGAAATTATTTTTTATTTCCTCAGCAAAATGTACACCCAAAAGAAGATGTACATGCTGTTTCTGAATCGGTTTTGGCAAATCCACATGATATACATAAGACAATTTTGAATTACCTTATATGACATATATAAATAAAGAAATTACATCCTATGAAATGTTTTTGTTGTGATATCTGATATTGGATAAGCAAACTTCCACTAAGCTCTTTAGCTCTGGTAAATCAAGAGAATAATCAAACTATAGATAAATTATGAAAAGCTGTTTATGAGTTTAGTGATTTGTGTATGTTGTATTATTCACAGTAAACTTCTTATACTTCTTTTTTATGATATAATATAATTATTAAAGAAAGAAAAACCATCTAACACATACTCTCTCTGTTGCATAATGAATGTCATTTTAAAAAAGAAATTTTTGTTACAAAATAGATGTTATTTTCTTATTTCAATACATTTTTTTCATTAATTTATCATTTTTGCCCATAATTAAATAAAAAACATTAAATAGTTAAGAATTTTAACAATCAAATAAGGTTAAATTTGCACATTGAATTGTTTTTTTAATTTGTGTAAAAAGTGTTAAAATGACTATGAAACAGGGGGAGTACTAACTAATAGCCGTTGGAATTGTAAACTACAAAATCAAAAACTTTTTAACAAAAATTGAAGAAAACCATTCTGCTTTGGAAAAGGGAACTGGGTCAGAGAGCTAAAGAATACGACATTGACTGTCGTGCATCTCTAACGGCTCCATTTGCCTCACTGCTTTGGAAATTTTCAAAATTACTCTCACCACGATTCTATCTTGGGTTAACAAAATCAATCAGTTTCAGTTTGACCCCAATCTTATTCGAAAGTTACAATCTTAACCCCAAACGATTTATAAAACCAATGAATTTGAGAAAATAAAGTGGCATATCCAAATATTTTCTGAAATAAAAGGATTTCTGTCCCTTGCATAAAAAAAAAAGGAGAAAATTTTAAATTCCTCACAATTTGAAGTTTTGAATCATTTTGTCTTTTTACTCCAAAACATTCCCCTCAAATCTCTCTGTTTCCAATTCAATTTTTCTTCTTGACGAAATGGGTTGCTGTCTCAGCAAAAAACCTTCTCTTCCTCCTCTATCGATCCCTCTTACCAATAATGTTAAAGCCACAGATCTTTCAAAACCGGTGATTAAGCTTCGTCCCGCAACGGAAGAAGCTGAACCGGTGATTATATCTGAGAAGATACAAGAAGAACAAGAAGAAGAAGAAGTTGTGGTGGTAAAACACAGAAGAAGCCATGAGAGAAGCGAGAAGACAGACTCAGATGGACCTCCGGTGGAGAAATCAATCGATTCGAATTCGAATTCTAACTCCGTCGTGGTTGTGAGGACTTCGAGCTGCACGAAAGAAGAAGTGGACGCTATACTGATACAATGTGGGAAGCTGAGCCGGAGCAACTCCGCCGCGAAAACGAGAAGATACTCTGGGTCGAAACGAAGCTTCGATTTCGACCAGAACGAGAGGATCCGCGGCGGTGATGTGGTGGAGGAAGAGGCGGCGGCGGAGAGGAAGTCGCAGACGCCGCAGAGAAATCGCCACCGTGGAATAGAGAGAGTGAATGGCTCGCCTCGTGAACGGAGAAGACGAACTCCGAGCAGAGAAAGAGAAGATCTCAGAAGTTACCGATCAGGGAGCAGAGAAAGAGGGAACGGCGGCGGTGGAAGCAGACGGGTGAGTAGATCTCCGGGAAAACGATCGGAGACGACTACAAACCCTAATCCTAATTCGTTTGCTGGGAGTGGCAATTTAGTCATTTCGAGCAATATTAGAGCTGGAAAGTTTGTTACAGTTCCGGCGACGGAAAAGAGTAACAACAACGGAGAGCCGTCGATTAAACGATTAACTGTTAAGAGAAACATCGGAGAAGCTTGTAGAACCGCTGCGAGTAATGTTCAACCTCCTCCGCCGTCGCTTAGCCGGAGCTCTTCAAGGAAAGCGGAGCAATCGCCGTACCGGAGGAATCCACTCGGAGAAATCGATCAGAACTCGATGAAAGGAGACAAATCTGGATCTGTGGGTGTTCAGAAACCTAATCCCAAGACGACGATTAGAGCTGCTTCAAGCCCGAATCGGAGTAGATCAATGAGAAAATCTCGAGATTTCGATTTCAGTCAATCAAACGAAGAAGATGATAACAACAACAAGACGACGACGAACAATTATACTGCGTTGTTGTTAAAAGACATTGAGAATTTTCACGGGAAGAGTAATAATAATGTGGAAGATGATGATGCTTCGGTTTCGTTTAATCTTCTTCCGTCTTGTGTTACAAAGGCTTGCTCCATTGTTGAAGCAGTGGGTTTGAGCTCTGATTCGAGCCAGTTTAGATTCACATCGACTGCCAAGAAAGCGGATTTGATGGAGCCGAGCTTTGAAAAGTATGTGACTGTGAAGAGAGGATGTTCGTTGGAGGAGCAAGAGTCATCAGGAAGCAACTCTGTGTTGCTGTAGAATCAAACTTAGTGCGGAGAAATCGTTGTTTGTTTTGCTGTTGTGTATTAGTACTATGGAACATTTGGTTTGACCACTTGCTCATTTCAATCGAATCTTCTTCTCTTCCTAAATTATATTAAGGTGATCAAATGCTAATTATCAAACAATATTGTTTCTTTTTAAGTCTAGAGATTATAATATCAATCCCTAGGGTTGAAGTTAAAAGGATTTCTCAAGAAACCACATTTTGCAGCTTTTATCCAAATAATTTTCATTCCAAGGATTGATCAAGATTTCGATTGTGTTGCTGCAATTATGAACACCATAGAACTATAGTCTAGAGATTACATGAATCCAGGAGAACCAACATTCATCAATCAAGAAAATAGGTGAAAACCAGACCACAACTACAAATGCCACAATTTTTTAGAAATAGCATATTCAGGAACATCAACATATCTTTTGTACATCTTTTAGAATATAATTTATCAGATTATCAGGTGGACGATAAAAATACAGTGATCGATACTCTTCATCCCATTTTCTGACTTGTCAAACGTCAACTATTGTGAATATGCGCATGTTTCCTTTTCTCTAAATTTCATGTATTCTGATAGGAACTTGGTTTTATAGTACATAAAATTATGTGATATCATATAGATTTTTATAAGTTCTACGAAACGACTTATGAAACATGAAAAAGTGTATTTTGTTAATCTGACTGTTTCAATGTATAAATTGTTACAAATAATTCTTTTGTTTTTTTAACAACCTTTTCATTAAAACATTAAACCAAACGAACTACTACAGCTGTGGGTCCCGGTCGGGAAATAAAATCAACCAAACTCTTGGGGCGATTGAATCGGCCACAACATTTTCAAATCTAGGGACATAGCTACAAGAAATTGAAGAGAACATAGATGTAAGAGTGTGAATATCAAAAAGGAGTCCGTAGATTTCCTTGATTTGCTCATGCGCGTTTATAGCTCGGATTAGATCCTGAGCGTATGAGTTGACGAGAATGTTGGTGATTCCGTCTTCTAAGGCTTGATTGAGATCTGATCGGAGGGAAAGTGCTTCCGCCATCAGTGGGGACGAGAAAAATCTTTTAGCTGAGTGCCCTCGCTTCGTCTCTTTTCATGTAAGGTCAATGAAAATCCAGCCCGATCCGCCTATACTCGTCTCTCTGCACCATGCTCCATCTGTGAAGCAGGTAATGTAGTTTGAGTGAGGTTTTGTCGAATTTGTCTGTATGGATCTCTGGTTCAGCTTTGGATTCGATTGTTGTGCTTGTTGCCATTCCTTAGCTTCCTTTATGGCTTTTGTTATTGTATCTGCAGGGGAGAAGCTTCATTCTTCAAAGATTTGGAGATTCCTTGTCTTCCAAATGGACCAGCAGATCCAAGGGAACAGCGGTCTTGTGCTTATTCCAATAGATGGTACGCAGATCTAGGTTTGGGAGATTTTGAGAGTGGCGGCAAAGGTTTGGGAAAGGGATGGGATGATGTTGGTGGAGAAGGGGCTCAAGCTCCATACTTCTCTTGCGAAGCGCATTGGAAGAAGAGGTGTTCCGTCGTCTCCAGCTTGCCGCAGTGGAGACAACACGCTGTTTCCATGAGTCCCCAGTTGAGGAGGTTTTCACCTATAGGTAACGCCTCTTGTACAATCTTCCATAAGAACACTTTCATTTTTGGAGAGATTATGGCTTGCCATATAATTCAAAACTCTAATAATAGTATAATACCACCTTGATCAACTAATTATTACTTCTTTTACACCGGAGGAGGAGCCAATGCTTTGATGGCCATTTTCTCACCAGCGGAACAATCTTCAGGAGTGTATGTTCCGATATAATAACTATATAACCATAGGAAGTTGGATCCTATCCAGGCCCGGGCCTGAGATTCTTGAGGTCCAATTCGAAATATAAAATCTAGGCCATAAAATTGAGTTAAAGTTTATTTTTCTAAGCTAAAAACTAAAAAAGACAAAAAATAGGCCCCAAATTTTTTAAGAAAAAATATGGTGGCCCCATCCAAAAGAATTGTTTGCATGGGCTCAGGCTCGGGCCTGATCCTATCATTACCCAATGTGTACTCTTTCGCTCCAGCGTTGGTTTACACGTTTCGTAACCGACTCGGTTCACCATATACATATTGGTGATCTGATAATCGTATTTGAGCACTGCAATGCAACACCACAATTATATCAATCTAAGGTGTTTTTTTCTTGGCAAGATTTAGGTTCTTAACTAGAGTAAGATCAAAATGGATCATGTCATAAAACCAAAAAAAACAAATATGGATCATATCACACTACTATGATGATTTTGATATCCATACGTACCGAGAATATCGCCAACGTAAAAGGTTTTGCCTCATGCCCAAGTGTCCATTGGAATAACCGTGTCCCAACCGTCTTTGCCTCCGACATACGAGGTAGTCGGCCTTCGGGCATGGGTCACGTCGATGGCTAGAAACAAGCATAAAACATTAGCCATTGAAACTGTAACCGCAACAGAAGAAACGTGTCCCAATGATCGAGCCATTTGTGTTAATGGGTTAAAAAGTTTTCGGGTGAAGTAGCCGAACATCTTTGTGTTTTTATTTACATGGACTGTTAAACGATATATTACCATAATTTCGTTAAAACAAACGTTTGAAGTTTGAACGAGGAGACATGTATACATGGTTCATGAAGAAACATGTTGAATATACCGTAGTAATTATTGGCATATATAGTTTTCTAAGGTCAAACAAATTTTCTTCTTTGTAAAAAAAAAAACTTCTTTTAAGCGATTTATGGATTATATGTTTAATTGAATTTCAAGTCAAACAAAATGTTGCGTAAAGTGTATTAGTTTTTTTTTTATATGGCTTCGTCAAAAATATGTGTTATTATTCTTGATGTAACCAAATTTTGAGATCAAATAATAGATAAACAAAATTTTAAATTGTTAGTTAAAGTACAACCAAGTAAATCTTAATGTGGATTTTTAGTTTTGAATTAATTTTTGGGTGGGTGCTAGTTTCGAATTGTAAAATAGATGGTTTACTATTTGGACCTTAACAATAGCCCTTATGTTTCTAATTTTATTACCACACTAGATGGATTCCCGCGCATGATGCGCGGGGTAATATTAACTTTAAATTTTTCGTTTAAAATGCTATGTTAGTTTTAATTTTTATAGACCCTAATAGCTATGTCTTTTATTTTCTTAGTATTAATTTTTATAACATATAAATAGAAGCATATTGTTTATATTTTTTTATTTAAAAGATTATCATTTCACTTGTTTATTTCTTTTCTTAACATATATTATGAATCATATTGATTTTGTCATTAATTAAAATTATTTAGGTTTTTTACTTTTAAATACTGTATGAATTATGGGTTATTGATTTATGTATGTTACTTCATCTAAGTTGTTAGATACTTTCAAAAGCTATATGTGAATCATTTCAAAATATTTAAAATTGCTTATGATTCAATTCGATTCAAAATATCTTTAGAAAAAATGCTAAGCAAAATTAGCCAAGACAAATGCATACCATGAATCGAGAAAATAAAATAAAATAGCAAACATTCAAATTTAATAAAACATCAGAAAAAATGTTCAAAAAATTCAGTGATAAAGAAACCATATTTAAAACGCATAACCAAAAATCGGTAAAACAAATAGCAATATTCATTACATATTTCACTCAAAATATTGATGTAAGAAAATAGATTTTAATGTTTTCATGCATCATGCACGGGATAAGTGTTAACTTTTAATTTAGTTAATTATATATTCTTTTAGAAATTTAGTGTATTGAAATTTTAGTATATTTGTTATATCTTATTTAGATTAACATGAAACAACCGACTGGGGTTTTGTCTTTCGAAGAAACTAATTTTGTTTCTTTTGTAGGTTACTGATTTCAGTACCTCAAGACTTTGGGATGTTACGTTGAGCAAAGGGTATAAAATTGAAATCGAAGATCTTAAAATATGAAGAGTATGTTGTTATTGCATTTTTGTGTCTTTAACACATAATAAAGTCAATGACCTAGAAAAATATAAGGTTAGTTTTTTCATTGTTTTCTCCAAAACTAAGCTTTTCAACGTTAAGAGTTTAACCCTAGAAATAGAAAAATAAATTCAAAGCTCCAACAATTTTAACAGGAAGACCCCTTTTGTTTCTGATGATTATCACTAAAAAAAGGATCTGGTGTAACTCTGTTGGGTTTGCATTATGACCAAGAGGAACTAAATTGTTCTTATGTTTATTTTATAATTATATAACTTATTTCAATAGTAGCCTCCAAATAGAATTAGCTGGAGAGACTCATTTCGTTAAAGACTTCATAAACATCAAAGGGATTTCTGCATATTACTTACGCAAGAAACCTAATGATTGATATAGATATTCTCTTCCAATGACATACTAAATACTATATACTATATGAACATGTACATATCAATAGCTTATATTTTGAATTCTTATTACGAAAAAAATATCATTCACCTAAATAGATCGGGTGAATATGCAATAGGGAATTGATGACTTGAAACATTAATTAAGATATATTAAAATTAAACAAAACGTAACAAACATAGTAGAAAGTGAAGATAATAATGAAGAAATACAACTGAGATAGAAGCCGGCCATTAATATCAATAACAAAATGGGTAGTCGTGTGAAGATATCTTCACCACCATGTAGAGGGTCGAGTTCGGAGCCTTATCTTATCCTGAGAACAATTTAATAATATGAATAGGTTAACATAAATAAAATGAATAAGATGAATCTCATTGCATTCCTACTCCACGTATAGTATAAGAGATCGGACGTACATTGTCTCGAAAACTTGTACTTCGGGAATAGCTGAATCGAATGTGACTTCCGAGCATGTATGAAAAAGGAAAACGTGATCAGAAGAAATTTTAGTGGTTTTGGTGCAAAAGATGATGAGATTCGGGGATGGGGAAGGAGACACTTAAATAGTGGATCCGGCATTGAAGGACTCTCTAGGTATAGCCACTCTCAGAATATTTTATTTCGCAGAAATGGCAACTTATAATTATTTCAGAATTCATGCGCATGTCAAAGATTAGAAGGTAATAATCGCCCAAATCTTTTACTAATAATTGAATAATCTCCTCCGAGATCCTAATTTTATTAGGAATGAAACTTAGGAAATATGATATCCTAAATTCGCCTTGATTTCCATTATTCCTAAACTAATTATTCAGAAAAGGAAAACGTAATGAACACGTAAAAAACATGTTTTTGCATGGAAGGTTTATGATTTTTTGTAATAAAGACACGTTTGTTAATGGTTATTCTCCAATGATAAGGATCCAATGAGAGGCCCATGAGACACCCATTGCGTTTCGGAAGACTATCGAATAATAGGCCCATTGCGTAAAAAAAAAAAACCGACCCGCAAAAGATCCGCGTGTTTTACCGGATGAGAGTAAATAATTTAATTAAAAAAATCAAAAAAAAAAGAAGCCAAAAAATTGTGAGCTCGCCACGTCAGCTTTTCTGCATGGTCTTTAATATATTGTAGGATGTGCAATTGACATTATATTTTTAAAAAAAGAAAATTAAAAGAAAACAATTTATTTATTATTCCTTTCAATTATTTGGTGGTTTATTTATTTTTCTTTTTTTCTTCCTCTTTCTTCTTTTTTTTCTTCTTAGATTTCCATTGATGGCTTCTTCAAACCAGAAGAAATCAAAAGAATCCAAGAACCAGATGAATTGGTCGCGCTTTATCCACCGTGAACCTACGATAAGAAACATTGGCCTATAATTTGGGCCAAGCCGCCTAATTTGAAGAAGAAATCTCCAAAAGAAAAAGAATCTAGATATGCTAACAAGTTCTAGATTATAAGAAATAGAAATTTCAATTGAATAAATGAAATCGGATGATAATTGGATTGTAAGAAATATTGAGAACATAGGATTTGCTGATCATGTAGGATTTTATAGCTGTTTTGATTTTGTTGAAGTAGAGGAGAGAGAGATCTGAGAGAAGGAGAGAGGAATAAGAGGAAGTAGGAGAGGAAATCAAGAACACGATTTTTTTTTATATTAATTTAATAAAAATAACAAAAATATTTAAGAAAATATAGAGTTATTGACGAGTACACTATTTCAGGTAAACCATATATTAATACATATTACTATAATTATTACTATTAGATTTTAGTGTACACCATAGGGTATATACATCATATGGTGTATACAAATGTACACTAATGACAACATAAACTTGTGTACATAATTATTGGCATAAACACAATTACATATACACTATTTTGTGTACACCATATATTGATATGTACATTATAATTATTACTAGATCTTGACCCGTGCTGCCACAGCACGGGTTATTGAAATATTATTGGGCTGACAAAAAAAAAAAATCTTGATTATTGATATTTTAGGCTGATTCTTTGATTTGTAGATAGGTCGGATTCAAAAATGAATGGGCCTGATGGTTTTAGATGTCTCCTTAAGTAAAGTGACATCGTTTTGTTATTTACTCATACTTGCAAATAAAAATTTCGAATTTGGGAGCCGTTTACCAACCCTAAATCGTTAATCGATTAATTTTCTCGTTCTCAATCAAATTCTATATCCTCTTTTCTCTTCTTCTGTTGTAACGACGGAACCTGGTCGAATCGCGGATTGATATTGCTCCTAAGATGAATGAGGTCATGAATTTACAATTTCGAGTCGTGGACGTGAGAACTCGAAGTGAATTTCGAGGAGTTTATTCAGGTATATGTGTTTGTATTCTGCTTTAGTAGATGTGAATTTGATGTATAGTTTAATTGACTTTGATGTGTGTTTGTTTGTTGTATTGTTGGAGTTGGTGATTATCCTTCTCCATCCGTTTATACCAGAAATCGACATTGACCCAAGTAAATCGTTGGAAGACATTAAGGTAAATTGAATCATCTCTAATTATTGAAGTCGAAATCTCAAAGATCTTACATAACGAAGCATACAATTAAGTAGCTGAAACAAAAGAAAACGATAGGCTGGAGAAATTATTTTTGAAAACACTCACACAAACGGGAACAGAGTATTTGATTAGATAATGATTCAGAGCACTGTTTCTCGTCGAAGTGAACCTTGTGTTCATGGAGACAGATTTTCTATTATCTCAACCGAAGAACCATCACTGTCATGAAAACTGCAAATGATATTTACATTTCAGTTTAAGTTATATTACTTACCAAAAAAGAGATTCACGCATATATCTTTCAATAAACATGTCAAATAATCTGTCACTTACTATGCTGAGCTGAAATCATATACGTCCTGGTAAGGAGCATTGAACTCAAACCTAGAGATACCTCCAGCATCCTTAATCTTGATCTCATTTGTTCCTGAAAATTGTAATTTAGTTGGTGTTTAGTTAAATCAATCCAGGTGTTATTGTCTGCAGTTTTAAATGTATCAAACTATTAAAAATAAGGTAATGGTACATACTTCGGTCCATGTAAACAACCCAGTCACTCATTGTATGAATGTCTCGGTTGTACCATGCTTCCACCATTTGTCGTACAATTGGAAAGCCAATGCACCATAAGCTTTGCATTCCAAAACCTCTTCCCTAATTCCACATTACGTCCCAAAAAGTTGTTAGTCGGAAACATAATCAAATCATTATAATTCGGCACTGTAAAATGAACTAATTGAACGTAATCCGTTAAACTTACTCCAAATCTTTAATCGTGAATGTAACTCTGTTTGTTTTCTTGTCATTAGAGAGCGTAAAGCTTTGATCTCTCACAACAGTTAACTCACCAACGTTTTCTAGGTAGCCTATGAGATCTACGAAAATTACCAAGCATAATTTAAGACAACAATTCAATCCACAAATAACTGCATATATAATTGATATGTAAGAAAGTTTATGTGCATATAAATACATTTTTGTTGACATACCTATTGGATAGTGTGAGCTATAGACTCCATTCATGACATCATTGTATCTCTTGAAGTCATGTAGTGGTCTCTGAAAACACCATAACCATTGTGCAGGTCTGTTTCGCCGGTCAAGATGATGGTTTGTTCATTAACAGCGAATCGGAAACCAGGTGGTGAAAACTCCACATTAAAGCCAGTTATGATTTTCCATTTGTTCTCATGCATAACATCGTCGAAATGTGCATATAGATTTGTCCCTGGACCTACAATTGCAGGTATTTTACCACCCTGAAAAGAAAAAAAAAATGTTATAGACAATGAATCTGATATTTCTTATTATATTACATGCCTGAATCGTATCATAACATTCATAATTAGCGATATAGAAACTTACATAATCATCTACTAACAGAAACCGTAAGATGTCACCACCTCCATCAACCATTTCGCTCCACTTTTTCAGAACCATAACCCTTATTGTCCAATCATTACGGTGAGGAGTAAGTTCGGAGATCTTTGAGATAGTGGCCATCTTTGAAACTATTTGATGAGGCTGCGTTTATACATAATATGTTATGTGTGGTTATTTATAGGAAGAGAGTTAGGTCATAGTCAATTCCTTGTCCGTCAATGGTAATATAATATTCTCGATGGGAAAGACAATATTTTCAAAATCTAATTCGATATTCACTGCTTTTTTGACCGTTTGGTATAATCCTTTGAATGAGTAGTAACTTGTTCTCTGTTTCCAAGATAAATAAGAGATGCCCATTGACTGTATATGTTTTGCAGGCAGCTTTTGTTCTGTTCCTAGAGGTGACAAAAGCTCTCCATGTAAGAGAAGTCTTTTCACCGAAAATTCAGCCTATTGCTATATAAGTCACGGTAAACACAGCTTGTTTATTGGCTTTATCATTATTTGGAATGTGTATATTTATGTGACTCTATTATCTTTATTGGCTTTATCATTATTTGGAAGGTGTATATTTATCTAAATATATTGATATAGCTGTCCTGAAGAATGTAAACCATATTAATTATGAAGGTTTGTTTCCTTATTTTTGGACGTAGATATTGAGACAATAGAAGTAGAAGACTCAAGCAATTATATAGACCGGGGTCAATGAAGAAAGATGCCTCAAATTTAGGCAAACAGAATTAGCATATCCAGAATTGACAATGTCATATTTGAAAAGTGAACATGGAGCAGAAACAAACCTCTCCCTAATAGTATTGAGCCTCTTTTGATCCTTCCTCACAGTGTTGTTTTTCATCCTTTCTGAGGCTCTTTTTCATCCGTGATATTGTTATTTGTATCGTAGTTTGGGAGAAGCTTTTGAGAGAGTGAAAGAATCAGACAGTGACATTTTTAGTGTATTTGTTTTCTTCTGGAAATGTATTTGACTTTTTTGAATGAAGCTTTATATAATATAGTTTTTCTGGAAAGTGTTTAACAGTCTACTGCTTATAAAAGAGATTGATCTGTAGATTAAATAAATGCCATAACTCGTTAAGGCACTAACGAACCCATGGGAGGATAACATATAAATGAACCTCGGCAACATATAATTTCTGATAAAAAATAAGTTTGTAGTGTGAAGGTTTAATCTAATGAGGAAATGTTTGAAAGAAAAACAACTAAAGATTCTGGAAAACCTCTTAGAAAACTACATTCATTGTCTTCTTCTTGGGCTTCCCATCCTTGTCAACAATCAAAATCTTCAAACCTTTCTTTGATGTCACCCTAGAGATTGCTACATAAAGCTGACCATGGGAGAATACAGGTCTTGGTAAAAAAATACCAACTTTAGACAGAGATTGCCCTTAACTTTTTATTTTTTATTAATTTAATAAAAATAACAAAAATATTTAAGAAAATATAGAGTTATTGACGAATACACTATTTTAGGTAAACCATATATTAATACATATACTATAAATATTACTGTTAGATTTTAGTGTACACCATAGGGTATATACATCATATGGTGTATACAAATGTACACTAATGACAACATAAACTTGTGTACATAATTATTGGCATAAACACAATTACATATACACTATTTTGTGTACACCATATATTGATATGTACATTATAATTATTATTAGATTTTAGTACATATATTGTATTTTGGTGACTCGTACACCATATATTGATACTTACATCATAGTTAGCGTGTACATTATTTTGTGTACACCATATATTGATATGTACACTATAACTATTATTAGATTTTAGTTTATGCATACTGTATTCTAGTGATTTGTACACCATATTGATACGTACACTATTATTAGCCGTGTACACTATAACTATTATTAGATTTTAGTATATATTCTGATGATTAGAGTGTACACTATTTTGTGTGATATATATAGTTGTTATTAGATTCTAGTGTATATATACTGTATTATAGTGATTCGTACTCCATATATTGATATGTACACCGTTATAAAAAGTGTACACTATTTTGTGTACACCATATGTTTGTATGTATACTATGGATATTATTAGATTTTAGTGTATATATATTGTATTTCAGTTGTTCGTACAATGTTATTAGTGTGTATATTATTTTGTGTAAACCATATGTTAATATGTACACCATAATACGTACACTATATATTAATATACGTACACCATATATTGATCATATATCATATGCTAATTTTTATACTATTTTTGTGTATACCTATAGTTATTATTAAATATTGATGTATTTACACTATATTCTGGTGGTTCGTGATAGGCATACACTTTATAATCATGTTAATATTGTTCAATTTGAAAAAAAATTAAATTTAATATGTATAGCAAAAAAAAACATTGTTTTTTCTAATATAAATTATTATATAATTTCGATATAAATGATATAATTGAATCATAATTTTAAAGGGAAAAACTCTATGTTTCTTCCTCTTTCTTATCAAAATATCCAAAATGTCTTCTTTTTATTGGGCCCTACAAACTTTGAACTATTCTTATTTAAACTTTATTTTTTATCCTCTCTCACATAAAATACCTCGTGTATATTTTTGGCTGCACAAGCGCGTGCGCACATGTCCTTAGCGGATGGGTCCACCACTTTTCACTTTCTCCTCTCTCTCCTCAGTCCCTCTCTTACACCCAGGGTGATTTCGGTCCACATTGTGCGAAAGTCTAATTCTCTATTTTGATTTGCCAATTTAAACTTGACCCCACCTCATTTTCTAATTTTAAACTTGAAACTACCCACTTTCCAAAGAATCCCATATTAAGTTTTATCCATATTATTCAGTATTCCATACCAGAATCCAGAAAATGGGTTTGCTTGTTGTCATGAACCAATAAATCTTCCAGTAAAAGGATTGCATAGGACATTATTAGTTATTAGATGGACAAGCTCAACATTTATGTTGAAATAACACATTTGTCTTTTCAGCTAGTCTATGATATTTCATTATGGTCGAAACTGATGTCACTTATTTCTATCTATTGTGATAGCCAAACAACTTTCGTTAAGGTTTATAGTCAAGTGTATGATGGAAAATCGAGATACCTAAGTGTTAGACAAAACATGGTACGTGAATTGATCACTCACAGGGTGATAACTATAGAGTTTGTTCAGTCTCAACAAAATATAGCGGCTCAATAGAATCATCTAAAATACACTTTCGTGATAAACAAAAACATAACGAATTGAAAGCTGATTTGGTTGAGCATATTTGAAACAATTTTGGTTCTTAATCATGTTTTCATATGTTTTAAAACATGTATGTTTGTCTTCGTTTTATGTTTTTTTCAAGTATGCGGTTTTTTTCCCTTTTTATATGTAATATATGTTTTATTTGTTTTTTTAATTATGTACTCTAGTTATTATGAATAATTTTATTTTCTTCATTTTATAAAAATTTAAAAAAATTCAAAAAAAATGTATTTTAAAGAAACTCATATGGAGCTCTCCAATGTTGTGGCATTATTATCAAGTTTCTTCCCAAATCTCTTTAACTAAAATAATAATTTATTTAATATATTTAATGTTTAAAAAAACCCATGAGCACCTACAACGGTGAGACTGAATGGATTTCTTTAGACAAACAAAAAAGAAAAAAACAAAATATTTATCTAGGTGGCGAGTCTCAAGGTGATAGACGCCTCTCTCAGTCTAAACCATTGATCATTGCTAAACCATTAATAACAGTTGTTGGTCTTTGCCTTATCACATTGGTGTTAAAGCCTTTCAGGCAATAGGAGGTAAGATCGACTGGTCGTCATGGTCATCAATCAGTCATATCTCCAATTTATAATAAATTTTAACGAGAGACTGGCTAGTAAATTTATTTCACTCAAGAACTTGCCCCCTACTCTTCAATTTCTCAGAGTAACATTTTGTCAAATCGTCGAGCGCTGCCCCTACTCTTCAATTTCTCAGAGTAACATTTTGTCAAATCGTCGAGCGCTGCTTAATCATGTCACTTGTAACTGTGATTATATCTCGAAGTTCGTGCTTCGAACGCATAGAGAAATATCTACCGACCCATGGCATGGTCCCTTTAGAAATATACACGGACAATAGAATAACAAAACCAAAAAATATTATTTAAATAAGAAAACAAAAGACATACCTTTTTACTTTCTTGTCTGTCGCTCATGTGAGGTTTCTTAAGCAGGATCGGCAAAGCTTTTTTTTATTCATATGGAGATATCCATAAATATTAAGAGGGACATAAGATATAATATTTCCTGTGGGTTGCTCACATGAGATCTCTTTAAAAGAGACCCACACGTTTTTAATGTATGTGCTTCCTTTCCTTTCCAACATTAATTTAATTATATAGCAATAAGAAGATTGTACGTCGTTCGTCTTCCTTTGTCAGTCGATCAATTTCATATCATTGGAGTCACGTGGGACTAATAAGGTAATGGAGATGGACATCTACTTTCCTCATCCTCCCTTTAAGAATATACTTCCATTGCTTTTTCCACGGGGTCTTCAGCCGAATGCATCTCGATGATCAACAATGTCGTTTGGGACCGTTGGTCGCTTCCTGATATAGATGTTATTTATTTCTTCTGTATCTCGCTCCTTTTGTCTCCTTAGTCATTCCCTCTCTCTTTATTTGGAGTTATTAATCCTTTTCCTTTGATGTCGTGTGTATAATAGAAAACTCATGACCTTTGGTAGAACTCCTTTTTATCTCTAATTGATCTTGGTCTCATAAGACCTAATAAAAACTAGCAAGGACAAACACTTTTTATATGTTTGCCTTTGGATGGTCGCTTTAAAATATGTTGAGAGTACAATTTTTCTGATGATGTACGTAGCAACGACACTCTTGGGTGTCTTGCCCCCACTATCAATCAGTGATATGTCCATGTAAGGAATCTATTTGAGTTGGCCAGTCGATGATGAACGAGCCTGATGCACGAGCCTGTCGTTTGTACCAGTTGGTCAGTCGATGATGAATGAACCTGCTTGCACTCTTTTGAGGAGGTTATACCTCACCCTTCTTCTAACGCCAAACTGTTTGGGCAAAATTTAACTGGTTCGCAAGTACAATAAACAGAATGACGCAGGAGAAGATATCTTATTAATCAATTGACTACCAGTCAAGCTACAACAAAAGCCTAATGCGACGGAGGCGGGAGCTTTTTAGATTAAGCAAATGGCGACATTTTCTTTGTTTAATTTGGTGTATAAGACATGATTGGTTGATGTATAAGACATGATTCCTTTATATATATGTGACATGATTTGTTTATTTTATGTCAAATGGGATTGGTTTAACAGTTTCAAAAACCCCAACTTAATTAAACATCTTCATCACGACATCACCCACGTTTTAAAACTAAGACGACGAATTTATCTCTTCTCCTGTTTGCACTTTATACAAACTCTTAGATCACAAATAGAAAAGAAGAAAGATTTATTCACAAATCACAACTGACGAAGAAATGTACGTTCGTCTTTCGTCCATGTTTCAACTGGAACGCATCATCCTAGTCGCCGCCCACTAAGGAGATTGGCCTGCTCTACAGCCAGCATATAATTCATGATTAGCTGCATCTAACATATAAAAAAACCTCATTGCTTCTAAATTTGGTTCCTCTATTCTATTTCCATCTTCTATAAACAACGGAATATGCTCACGAAAAGCATCATTAACCATGAGAACCGCACTATCTTCTTCAACAGGCATTATAGGTTCCTCTAAATGCTCATAAACAAAATCCCCACTACTACCACCTACATTCCCTACTGCACCATGAAAATACCACACTTTGTAATTCTCTCTAAATCCTCTTCTATACAAGTGATTCCACACTTTCTCTACTCTGCGAAATTTATTATTATCACAAGTAGGACATGGACAAAACATCCTACCAGTATCCAAGCATCTTTGTTCTTGTGTAGAAAATCCCATGAACTCCGTAAGACCTTCTCCAAACTCAGGTGCACGTAGTCCAAAACTTGAATCCCAAAGATTGTGGTACATCAATCCTCGAAAATCATTAGCATCTGAAGACATCACAAAATTTTCTTTAGAATCTTCAGAAAAAAAAAAAAAAAAAAATAGCAGCCGTGGAGTTTCATATCTGTTTTATCATCGGAAGAAGATGGGGCTATTTTTGTCATTTCCGTTGTTCGTAATTAATAAACGTATTAAATGGGTATCCTAAGGTTAGAACCGGCATCCACATACCTTTTCTTCGAACATTTTTCCAACTGGACTAACTAAATTTGACACAAATCCATCACCTGAACGTTATATATAGAGCTGTCAAAATGGGCGTCCATGTCCATTTTGGCCCGTCCAATAATGTCCATTGTGTTTTGTGGACATATATTGTCCATGTCCAATTAGGCCCATGTCCATAATAGCCCATGTCCATTATAGTCCATTTTAAATGGGCTGACCATGGGCAGCCCATGTCCAACAAAAACAATTTTTTTTTCCCAAGCTATATTGAATAAGCCGAACAAACTGAAAACAGAATGACACCAAAAGACTTGTGCTACACTCATGTGACCTGTCCTTGACACTGCGACATAAATGTAAAATGTATCAAATTCTGTAGCTTCCATGAGTCCATAACTCAAACACTTTAGCGAGTCTTCCAAATCAACAAAGAAACAGAAAAAGCAAAGCAACAAAACTTACCAAATCCAACCAATGACTTAATCTTCTTCTCCTTGGTTCTTGTCTTCCTCAAACTTAGAGAACTCAAACTCATCATCTAAAACACAACAAAATAACAAGATTGAGAGATCATAGAAACAAGCAGAACCAAACAAAATAAAAAGAGAACTCAATTCAGAACATAAATCTTACCAATCTCTTCAAAACCGCGAAGCCAGTTCCTTGCACAGATCAAGGCCTGCACATTTGAAGGAAGAAGAGAACTCCTATACTTATTTAGCACTCTACTTCCTATGCTAAATGAAGACTCCGAAGCTACAGTGGTAATAGGGATGCTCAATACATCACATGCCATCTTAGCCAAATCCTTAAAACGGTTTGCGTTGTCCTTCCAATAGCCTATAACATCAAAATTCGGAAATGCAACCATATCCAACACTGACTCCTCTAGATATTTGTCTAGAGAAGACATTGCATTACCACCTGTTGCTTGAGAAAAAAAAGCATAGAAACCCTGAAAGGTAGAAACAAAATCGCATTCAATTAAGCAAGCATAAAGATATATAAGAAACTGAGAATACAGAAAAGAATCTTACTTCATATCCAGGAAGAATATTTGTGTTTCTTTCAGAACTTTCTTCTCCAGTTCCATTGGTGTTTTTGGAATACACACTAAAAAATTTCTTCATCTTCTTTCTCACATTATCCACTCTGGATTTGCTAGTGGTTGGATCTAGGGAATGGAAGCAATACTCTAAGCACTTGAACTTGAGCCGAGGATCTAATACAGCAGCAATTGCAAGTATGTCACTGTATTCCTCCCAATATTTATCGAATTTCTCCTTCATACTTCCCACCATCTCTTGGATCACCTCATCATAAGAGAACTCATTTGTTTTCAGCCAACTTTCAATGATATAGACTTGCATGAAGTACAAATTCGCAGAAGGATAAGTTGATCCTGAGATCATCTTTGTCATCTCTGCGAATGGACACAATAGCTCACAAATACTCTCGGCTCTTCTCCACTCTTCCTCAGATGGATTGCTCACATACTCAGCTCTACTTCACCAAGATGTCGAAAAACTTCCTTAAACTTGATAGCTCTCTCCAACATCATATAAGTAGAATTCCACCTAGTTGTCACATCTGAAACCAGTCCTGCCTTAGCTATATCTTCCCTAATCCCCACAACTTCCACACAATCCTGAAATGACTTCTCTCTAGACTCAGAGGCCTTCACAAACTTCACACTGTCTCTGATTTTCTCCAAAGCTTCTTCAATCACAGTCAAGCCACTTTGCACAATCAAATTCAGAATATGAGCAACACATCTAATGTGAAAAAACTCTCCATTGCATACCAAGTTTTTTCGCATCTGCCTCTTGAGAACTCCCTGCATGTTATCATTTGATGAAGCATTGTCCACAGTGATAGTAAACACTCTCTTCTCTAGACCCCATTCTTTCAAAATCTCCATCACCTTTGAAGCTATAGCAGCACCAGTATGTGGAGGAGGAAACACACAGAAAGACAAGATCTTTGCCTTCAAATTGAAGCCTCTGTCAATGTAGTGGGCAGTCAAACACATGTAACCCTCTACTGTGATTGCTCTCCACAGATCAGTTGTCAAGCAAAACCGACCAGGAATATCACTTAAACTCTCCCTGAGTTTCCTTTTTTCTTTCTCAAATATCCTAAGACAATCTGCTACAGCTGTATTTCTACACCAAAACTCTATAGACGAATTCGCATAGACAAAAGCTTCCCTGATCCTTCTGTATTCAACGAAAGAGTAAGGCAGATTATGCTCAATGATTGCTACTGCAATCATTTCCCGGAATACCATCATATCCAACTTCCTATTTCCACATCCAGGAGTCATTGAGCATACTCTCATGTGACGCAACATAGTATTGGTTCCACTACGCAGATCTAAGCAGTAAATATGCTCACAATGGCGACACTGAACATCCTTTTTCCCATCAGGATACGTCCCTAAGACCTTAAAACTCTTCCAACACTTAGATTTCTTGCGTCTATTGTTACCTCTCCCTCGATTCACAGATGTACTCACTATGGAATCAGCTTCTTCTACTGGGTTCTCTTCATCTGGATCCATATCCTCATCACCAGTCATGTAATCTTCACCAAGGTTCAAAGCCTCATCGTTCTGTTCCTGAGTTTCCTGAGTTTCCTGACATAGCAGTAAATAAATATGAAATTACAAAAGAGAGCAGCAAACAAACAAGAGACAAACAAGATATAGAGCAGAAACTTCAATGCATTATGTTTAACAAGACATGACCAATGATCAAGACAAGCAGAATATCACACACTTAACAAGGAGTGTAATCCTCAGCAGTAAGTTAATCATAAGTTTTCAAAAATCAGAAGACTGTGAATTCTATGGATACATGACAGCAGTAAGTCTAGCTCCAAAGAGCAAACAAGCATTCAATTTTTGAGCAAACACTCTGTATAAGAACTAAAGAACATATACAAAAACCTTTCATGTATGACAAAAGATAAACTTACATTTCACACAAACTAGTCAATTACCATCTACTTAACCCATACACAGAACCAATTGATCAAGAATCATTTATACAAATGGACAAAACCAGAGGCAAAATCAACAAACCCTTTATACAAATCAACGAAATAAACAGGCCCTTTTTACAAATCAACGAAATTAGCAATCTAATCAATGAAATCGAAAAATTACTGAAGCCATGAAGGATGATGTGTTGTCGTCTCACGAAGAAGAAGACGATGCTGTTCGTCGTTGGCGGAGAAAAGGTCGTCGTTGCCGGAGAAGACCGCCGGAGATGAAGGGAAACGGCCGGAGAAAAGAGAAGCAGAGAGTGAGAGAGCGATTTTTGTAGAAAGGTCGTGAGTGATAATGAAAACCCCCAAATCGATTTTAAGTTTATGACCTAGCTTTTAGTGTTTGTCGGGCCGCCCAGTTCCATTAGTGTCCGTCCAATAATGCCCATGGGCGAGATTGGACACGCCCATTTATGTCCACAAAATTATTGGGCTTGTCCATAGCCCGTCCACAATCAACTGGACATGGACCGCCCATGGGCATCGCGCCCACTTTGACAGCTCTAGTTATATATAACTGTATGTTTATATAAATAGAAAAGACATAATTTCCTAGGGATTCGAACTCTAAATCTTGTTGCCTTAACAGAAAACGTTTTACCAATTGAGCTAACTTTCTCACCAACCAGTCTCTCACATAATAGTATTTATAGGTATTCGTAAAAATATAGAAATTTAAAAAAAAATACACTGATTACTGACATATTTTCCACCGACTATTTTCGGTGAGAAATTGGTCACAATTTTTCCACCGTTTTGCGACCAAAAATTTTTCTGGGAAATTTTTCACCGAATATTCACCAATATTTAAATCTGTCAGAAAATGGTAGAATTCTGGTGAAATTATTTGCCCACCAATTTTTTTTGTGAGAAATTTGGTGGTAAGATGACCTAGTTTCTTGTAGCACTAGGAGATATCCCGGCTACGCCGGGTAATATTGAATATTGAACTTGTTTGAAGTTTCTATAGACAACATCTTGAACCTATAATAAGAGAGCTTCATATTCCGTTTACAAAGTGATTTTTCTTTCTTCACGTTGGTGCTTAAGTATCTTCCTCTTATTTGTCGGCAGGTTTTTGTCTTCTGATAGAATTGGCTCTTTGCTATGATATTTAGACAATTATGAAAGTTATTTCTGAATGAATGAAAACTGTTATGAAAGTTAAAGTTCGGAAGTGGGAACCAAATTAAGAACCACCGCATAAAATAAACCAAACTCTTCAACTCATAAACATGTCTAATGAATGTGAATTTGTCTGTCTCTCTAATGGCCTTTTCCATATCTTTCTAAATGAGGGATGAGGTTCTGTAATACGTCCCCCCTTCTCACGTAATACATTGACATAAACTAATCGTTGTATTGTATACAAACAATTGCCACAAAACTCCTACTAAATGCAAAGAGACATATAAGTGAATTTTAATTTCTTTAGAAATTGTTCTGATTAGGATTTAACGTGACTTTCAAAGTAAATAATATACAGTTGTGGACATCAATTTATTTTCTAATGGGTTTTTGTGATAGTTATACTTTATGTCAATGTGTTCGCCTTCTCAGTGAATTAGCACAAATCCTTATGAAATCACTCATCTTGGAGACTTAGTATTCTAAAGAAACTTGTATATATCAGCCCTATCATATTCCGAAATGCAAGAAGTGAAGAAGACAACATTGAGAACTCACCTTTTAGAGTATTTTTTGCGAAATGCTCAAAACCAATTTTATGGGCAAGGTGCCTCTACTTGTTTTTTTTTGTTTGGTGTAGAACATGTGCCTATACTCTCTAGTACTCCCTTTCTTTCTTCTCCGAGGTGAAATTATAGTCCAACGAGTCTTTTCTTTCTCTTCCAGAGTCTTGCCAATAACTTTATTTGTTACGTCATGATGCACACAATGTTTATGAGATTTAAGATACACCAATGTATTATCTTAAGCTAATTTACATTGTCAATAAGTTTTTATCAAAAACAAAGAAGATTCTTAAAGAGAGACAGAGTAAGAATTCTGTTTACATATTCAATGTAAGATTCATACATCAGTTTATATTTATTTGAGTGTCCTTCGCTAACCCCTAAATGTCTCTCTGCATCGAATAACGTTACTGTTTCATGGTAAAGTACCTGAATGCTATATTGCTTTATGATACATTGGTAGAGGAATAAACCTAAGAATTACACATAACAACTAACATTCATACGTACCCAAAAAATACATAACAATCAGTGTCAACCTAACAACTACACATATAGCAAGGAGAGTAAAAAATAAGTGAATGACATGCTTTATAAAAATTAAAAATAAATACATTTTCTCTTGATCTCTTTGTTCATTGAACCTCCAACCCAGCAGTTGCCAAGACAAAGCAACTTTACAAAAGCCTTGATTAAACCAAAAAGCCCTGTATGTGAAAGTAGGAAGATCAGTTAAAATTCATCTCTTGTTTTAGCTAGACAAACAAAATTGGTAAACATTTAAATGCAACTATAACTTGAGAATTTTACCAAAAAAAACTATAACTTGAGAAAGCTTTAGCTGTTATCAGTTTTCAAGTGCAAAGTATACATAGATTGGGAGGAAAACAGGATATTAAGCAATGTGCGAGGTATATATATAGCGGTTTGAAACAAAAGGTGAAGCATCTTGGAGAAGAAAAAGCTATCGGAAAATAGTAAGAAAAAAAAATGGTTGGGACAAAGAAAAAACATGATTGGAGGAGGTACATATCTTGAGGCTGAACATATCAATATATTGAATATAATTCATAAGAGATTTCTTAGTGCCCTTACGGTGGTCGTGTGGCAAGCCACCTTTTCATCCCATTCTCGTAAGCTTGATTACCTAAGGAGCCAATTGAGCTTAAACGGTTACATACGTTCTTATCAATGATCTTTGCAAGTCTAAGCTGGAGAGGGGGATTCTCCATGTCTGCGATTGTTTCTCTCTCGCCATACATGAGAGAGCGCTGTTTAAAAAGTATATCGCAAAAGGAAAACTTTCGATCACTTGATTGCTGGTGAAGGAGATACACCAACTGATTCCAATCAGCTGAGTAGTCTCTAGCAAGGAGATTGCGCATGAGGTCTGGCCAGATTGTCTCTGAATAGAAGCACATAAAAAACAGATGATTTTGTGTTTCCTCTGGATCCCCACATAAAACACAAGCCGTTCTCTGTCCTGAGCCCCAGCTGCCAATGCGGTCTCCCGTGGATAGACGATTTAGCATGCCGCGCCAAGAAAGGAATGCATATTTTGGATTTAAATGCTTGAACCAGATTCCTCTGTACCACTCTCTCTGATTCTGCGCTTCTCTAATCATGTTCCAAGTACCACTTGAAGTGAATCACCTGAATAGTTTCATTGCGACATGTACACATAAAAGAACTGTCTCAAGTCAGCATAGAAAAATTAGGAAAATATATCGTCAAAGATTAGGAAAAATGTTCCTTGAAAGACAGAAAAGACTTTGCAATCTTCGACTACATAGTCATCATGTGATTCTACCAATCGAAAAGGCTTCATAACAGCTGCCAAAACATATTCAAGTCAAAAGCCATTTAACTTCAGATTAAGGTGTTGAGACTAAATCAGCAAGGTTAGTGTTAAGAAACTGATTGTATTATCTCTTAACAAAGTACAAATCCGATTAAAGCCAGTATCTCTCTGACATTCAATCGAATTCTCCTTTTGATTTGATGAACAAGCTCATCCAAATCACAAATCTCTCAAGAACAATGTAACTAACTTTCTCTCTCAAAATATCTTGATAAAATGTTTAATGCAACAAATCAAGTATTTATATTCAGAGTAAAGAAGCTGAGCTTCATTTGTCCACGTCATTTCCTACAAACGACTCTTCTCGGTTTAGCTCCGCTTCTTATATCCTCTCCTTTCTTCTGACGTACCGGTTTAGCGTCCTAACGATACCCCCCTCGCCAATGAGAAGCTTGTCCTCAAGTTCTGGAAATTCGTTGAGAAGCTCGGACGCAAGCACCAAAGATTGTTCATGGGAAGGTAAGCCCTTCCACTTCACTAAACCTTCCAAACGTCCTGCAGCATTGTAACGAGTCTTGACTATCTCCTCCGGTTCAATGACCAAAGTCAGACTCGTCGCAAACGATGCCGGAAGTGCAGAAACCTGATGTCCCGACCCCAACACCGGTTTCAATTGAGAAACATGAAACACCGGATGTATTTTGGAGTCATTAGGTAGCTGCAAACGATACGCCACTTCTCCAATCTTCTCCAATACTTCAAACGGTCCATAATAACGGGCTGCCATCTTCTGGTAAAGCCTCTTGGCCACGGATTGTTGGCGATAAGGACGTAACTTCAAGAAGACTTTATCACCTGGCACAAAAGAAAGTTCCCGTCTATGTTTATCGGCGTTATTCTTCATTCTCTCCTGAGCAAATACCAAAGTCTCCTTGATCTGATCCAACATCACATCCCGCTCCTTCAGCATAGATTCAAGCTCAAAATTCGTTGTGGATCCGTCTTCATACCTCAAAAGCATAGGAGCCTCTCTTCCATAGATAACACGAAATGGTGTAGATCCAATCGCTGTATGGAAACTTGTATTGTACCATAATTCTGCCCAACTCAAATATTTGGCCCAAGTCTTGGGTTGAGAAGAAGCAAAACAACGTAAATATGTCTCCAAGCAGCGATTAAGAACCTCTGTTTAACCATCTGACTGCGGATGAAATGCCGTACTATACTTCAGACGAGTTCCAGATTGCTTAAACAACTCCTTCCAAAACGAACCAAGGAAAATTCGATCCCTGTCTGAAACAATAGACGACGGAAAGCCATGTAGCTTTACTATCTCGTTGATGAACTTGGTTGCTACATCTGCAGCTGTGAAAGGATGTTTCAGCCGCAAAAATGTGCAAACTTGCTCAATCTATCCACAACGACGAGAATCACATTAACTCCATGTGACACCGGCAATCCTTCAATAAAATCCATCGACAAATCTTCCCAAATGCGATTTGGTATAGGCAGAGGCTGTAACAATCCCGCTGGAGACAGAGTTGAGTACTTATGGCGTTGGCAAATATCGCATTCCGCTACAAACTTCTTTATATCTTTCGACATCTTTCGCCAATAAAACATACTCTGGACTCGTTTCAGAGTCTTCAAAACTCCTGAATGACCACCTATAAGCCCCGCGTGGTATTCCTGTAAGAGCAGCGGAATGTGAGATGAATTTCGCGGAATCACTAGCCTCTGTTTAAATCGCAACCTCCCTGCAACAACTTTGTAACCAACTTGCTCCTTTACACCATCCTTCACTCTTTGTAACTGCTCTTGAATCTGCACATTTGCATCAATCTCTTTAAAGATGTCTTGCATTTGAAGATTCGCTGGCATTGTCAACGCTGCACAATGAGCAATGAACGAGTTTGATTTCTCCGATACGATTCTCGATAACCCATCAGCAGCCTTATTCTCAACACCAGGCTTGAATATTATCTCAAAATCGTACCCCAGAAGCTTGGTTAACCATTTCTGGTATTCCATTGAAACCTCACGTTGCTCAAGCAGAAACTTCAGGCTCTTCTGATCCGTATGCAGATAGTGCCTCCATTTCTGAATGGCTAAAACCACTGCCATTAACTCCCTCTCATAGATCGGCTTAATCTGTTCTCTATCTGATAGACCGGAACTGAAGTAAGCTATTGGTCTCTGGTTTTGCATCAAAACAGCTCCCATCCCGTAACCTGAGGCATCCGTTTCTACAATGAATGGTTCTGAGAAATTTGGTAAAGCCAATACTGGAGCTGTCATCATTGCCTCCTTTAATTCCTCAAAAGCAGTCTGAGCTCTCGTAGACCATTCAAATTGATCTTTCTTCAGCAGATCTGTCAAAGGTCGTGCCATTGCGCCATAGCCTTTCACAAACTTCCTGTAGTACCCCGTTAGTCCCAAAAATCCTCTCAACTCTTTAACTGATCTTGGAACTGGCCACTTCTTCATAGCCTTTGTTTTTGAAGGATCTGTTGCTACACTGTCTTCAGAGATGATATGGCCAAGGTAATCGACTTTAGACTGACCAAACAAGCATTTTTTTTTTGTTAGCAAACAGTTTGTGCTCCACAAAAACCTCCAACACTGTCTCTAAATGCTTGAGACGATCTGATACACTGCTACTAAAGATCAAGATATCGTCAAAGAAGACCAAGACGAAACTTCCCAAGTACGGACGAAAAATCTCATTCATGAGTGCTTGAAATGTCGCAGGAGTGTTTGTGAGTCCAAACGGCATAACTAAGAACTCATAATGTCCATTTGAAGTCCGGAAGGCTGTTTTCTCTATGTCTGCCTCCAACATTCTAATTTGGTGATAACCAGCTCTTAAATCCAGCTTGGAAAACACCTTTGCGTCGTGTAACTCATCCAACAACTGATCAATGACTGGGATAGGAAATTTATCTGCCACCGTAGCTTTATTCAAGGCTCTGTAATCAATGCAGAATCTCCAGCTCCCGTCCTTCTTCTTAACCAACAAAACTGGACTCGAGAAAGGGCTTTTGCTCGGTCTAATCGTTTCCGCTTCTAACATCTGAGTGACTAGCTTCTCCATCTCTTCTTTATATGTGTGTGGATATCGGTAAGGTCGTACACTCACAGGCCCTGTTCCCGGTATCAAGTTGATCGTGTGTTCTCTGCCCCTGATCGGAGGTAACTGAGTTGGTTCAGCGAACATGTGATCGAACTTTGTTAAAATATCCTCTACCTCTTCTGGTATTTTCTCCGTCAACTCCACATTGTTTACTTCAAGGAAATCCATGTCAAAACTCGCTAACTCCAGGCTGTTGAGTGAATGGTTCTCCTTGAACGATTTTCCCTTTTTCTGCAAGGCCGGATCACCATAAAGAGTTATCAGTGACCCTCTGTACAGGAACGACATCTCGTGCTTGTCCCAATCATGTTCGCATTTGCCTAACGTTCTCAGCCAATCAATCCCCAAAATCAGTTCTGCATTGCCCAGCTCCAAGACAACAAAATTCATCTCAAACTCATGTGACTGCAGCGTTACTGAGACATCTCTGCATACTCCATGGCCGTTAACAGTGATGCCAGTACCTAACAAAATCTCTAAGCTTCTGTTCTTCGTTGGTGAAAGACGAGTTTTGTTAAGTACTGAAGGATCTATAAAGTTGTGTGTTGCACCACTGTCAATCATTACCACCACTTTTACATTGTCAATCTCACCCGAGAGTTTCGTTACTGCAGGTGAGTCTAAACCCAAGTAGGATGATAGTGATAGTTCCATGAGTATTGGTTCTGCATTTTCCTTATCCTCCATATCTATGACCCAATCTTCCTCCAAGATCTCAATTTCTTCATCGTTTATCACCATAAACACCTGTAACATCATATTCTGACAAGTATGACTTCTCGACCACTTTTCTGGGCATTTGAAACAAAGACCCAAACGTTTCTTCTCTGCAATCTCAGCTGGTGATAGTTTCAACATTCCACTGTAGTTTTTGCCTACACTGCTTCTCCAAGGTGGTTTTCCATTTTGGCTTTGGGAATCCTTTGCCTTCTCTACTGATTCACTGCTCGTACTGCTCCCGCTTCTTTGAGTGTTGTAATTGAAAGCCGAACGCAATGGAAAGTAAGCGCGTCGTGATGGATTTGTAGCCTCAGCCATCGATTTACAAAACGCACTATCCTCCATTGAGATCACTGCATTGAAACAGTTTGTCAAACCCCTCGGTTTCTGCATCTTCACTACTTCTTTCATCTCCGTTTTGAGTCCAATGTAGAACATATGTTCCAAATTTTCCTCATCAATCCCTGTCACAATCCGCAATAGAACTAGTCTGTCTCAAGCTGAATAATCTCTTCCCTGGATTCTCTTCCATCTTTTGACTAAACCTCGCAATCATCCTTTTCTTGAACTGTGGCCAATCTCTGAATGGTTCTCTGGACATTTCTCTGTTGAACCAGTGAAGAGCTGGACCTTTCAGCGTAATGGAAAGTAGATCCAACCTATCATCATCCGAATACCGCCCCAGCCTGAAAAATCTCTCCGCCAACGAAATCCAAGTATACGGATCGGATCCGTCAAATTGTGGCAACTCGATCTTCTTCAACACAGCATTTATATTTTCCAGAGCATTATTGATTCCCCGATAACCTAATGGTCTAAGATCTCCAGGTTCCGGATGGTTCTGATTACATACCTCACGCACAAGTGGAGAATGCGTTGTGAAATTTGCCGGATTCTGTTGACTCGTCGACGGATTCCATTGATTGTCGTCGGATTGCTCTGATTCGCCACAATTCTGGTCATCATCTCCGTGAGTCGTGATAGATTCGAATGAATCTCCGAAATGCTCTGGTTCGTCATCTCGTTCGTCTTTTTTTGCTGCTCCCAATTTTCTGCCATCGTCGCGACCGTCACCGTCACCGACGCCAACGATCCGTGAAGCTCATCCGCGAGATCATCAATTTTCCCCATCTTCGTCGTCTCGTGATCGCGATACACCGCACCAATTTGTTAAGAAACTGATTGTATTATCTCTTAAGAAAGTACAAATCCGATTAAAGCCAGTATCTCTCTGACATTCAATCGAATTCTCCTTTTGATTTGATGAACAAGCTCATCCAAATCACAAATCTCTCAAGAACAATGTAACTAACTTTCTCTCTCAAAATATCTGGATAAAATGTTTAATGCAACAAATCAAGTATTTATATTCAGAGTAAAGAAGTTGAGCTTCATTTGTCCACGTCATTTCCTGCAAACGACTCTTCTCGGTTTAGCTCCGCTTCTTCTATCCTCTTCTTTCTTCTGACGTACCGGTTTAGCGTCCTAACAGTTAGACCAAACTAAAATATATTCAAACTAAATAACACTAATTAGGTGCCTGGTTAAGTGGCAATCAAACAAATTAGCAAAAGGGTAAACTTCCACAAAACAGCACATAGTTACCATCCCTTGTTCTCTAAGCTTCACTCAACAGTATCTAAGTCATTGCACAATATAAAAAAAAAAAAAAAAACTGAAGAATTCAAACCAAGAACACCATAAATATCAGAAGCAGCTTTGGCCTCAAAAATCAGGAACGCCTTGAGAAAACATACCTTACGACGATTCCATAACCCAATCCACTTAAACGACCATAGGCTCCTTTATATGTGAATATATACTAATAAATTAAAGCGCACGGTCAGCAAATCACTAATAGTGGGATGATAGTTGGCTGTCAGGTAAGTTGAAGAATTCTCATTTTTTTTTAAAAGAACTACAGTGAGAACATATACACACAATTATTCACCTGTAGAGCTCATAGCATTGACGTCACATCGAAAGAGTAGGAAAGAGACGTCAACTTCAAGAAGTACTAAATCCTAGAAACCATCCAATGGTCGTGAGACGCTAACCACAACAAAAACAACTAATTCTCAGTTGTAGAGAAAAGAAACAGCAAAAGCCAATGGAGAAAGCAAACATTCTAGTCATGAACTCTGCCATCTAAACACGGGCGGGTCTAGTCATTCCGTCAACTAAGCTTCTGATCTAATTAGCAAACCCATCTATTTAAACCTCCACGAAAATATTGATGTAAGAATTATCGAGTGGAATGCAAGAGTTAAGAAATGATATTTTTATGGTGATTTAGGGATGCACACCAAAAGAAGTAGGGGAAAAGAGATTAAAGATTGGAGCGTTACCATTGGGTGTTGGATGAAGCAGCGGAAGGCGTATTAGTGAGAGCTGCTCCGAGAGTGATTGAATGGTGGTCGTAATAAGAATACATCGTGATGGCACGTCGTTGTATAGCTTCCGCTGGTTTGAAGGTGGAGATGTAGAAGATCTGAAAAGAGGTGAAGAAAGGAGAAGTGGAGAGGACGGGATGTTTAAAAGAATTATCTATAGTAACTTAGATCAACAGGAAGATAGCATTGACACAAATGTACAAAGTTCACAGTGGATAGATTGCGAGAAATCAAAAGAGATGTAGATACCTGAATCAGCGATAATGGCGGAGTTATGGTGAAGAAGAAAATCCTAAAAGGAGCCCAAGGATGAAGGATGAAGGAGATTATATATGATCTAATTTAAGGTGTAAGGGAGGATTTAAGAAGAACTCAAGAAGAGTAACCGGTTACAGGGAGATACATGAATCGATTCATGTTCCGGTGGGTTTAAAGAAGCATTGAATAAGGAGACGACTATTCGTGGGTTACAAAATTTATGGGCTGAGATGAAATCAGGTTTTATAAACGAAGGCCCAAAGATTATTTTGCTTCTCGCAGCTGACGTGGCATGTAGGTGACGTGGCAGCGTGAAAGTTATTCCAAGAATGCTGAGTAGCCTGAGTTGGACATCTTGAGAGGCCCCAAACAGTCCCTTTCATTAGTATAGATGTTACTCTCTCTTCTTATCTACTATATCACGTTTCCTCTTCTCCATTATTTTCAGATCAGGTTTCTGTTATTTTTCTAAACACACACTATCGAAACTTTCTATAGATCACGCTATCTCTTCCTCTTTTCAATCTCACCATGTCTGATTCCGAAATTGATGATCCTGCAAAACGTTCGGAAAGCCGGAGCCTAATAACAAAAACTATTGGCATTGTAGTTTCTGTCCTAAAATAACGAAGGGAGGGATTTTTCGTTTCAAGCAACATCTGGCTGGAGAGTTTAGGAATACAAGTAAATGTCCCTACATTCCGCTGCATATAAGAGATGAAATCAAGAAATTCATGATGAGAAAAGCTGAACTAAAAGCTGCTAGTCAAATGAAGCCACCGCTTCCTCAAGACGTTGATGGTTATGATAGTGAGGAAGATATGGATGGTGAACCAAGTCAAGTACAGCAGTCTAAGAAACAAAAACAAAAAGGTCCAATGGACAGGTTTGTCACTTCTACTCCTTGAGATATATTGAAAAGAAGAAAGGAACAAAAGGGAATATTTGGAGTTTGTGATAAGGTTTTAAGAGATAACGCTTGTAGATCGATTGCTAGGTGGATCTATGATGTTGGTATTCCATTTAATCAGTGCTGCCAGGGATTTTTGGGGCCTAAGACCATCTCCAATGGTTCATGCCATATGTTATTGCAAATGGCAAAAATATAACAATAACATTGGGTTTCTCTCCAAAGACTTATGCTATAAATTTTTTTCCAACTTATTATTAATAACTAAAACTATTTTATTTCTTCAAATTTTACAAAGTTAATCATCTATTTTTCTTTCTTGCAAAAAAATCCACAATTATAATATTTTTATTTTTATTATTATAATATTAAAACAAAATACATCACATTACATAAAATTTATAGAAAATAAAGATTTTTAAGTTTATTATGGTTATGTTTTAATATTTACTATGAAATAAATATTATTTATATTTTGACAGAGTTATGAGTATTGCTTATTTATTTAAATAAAACATAATCAAAATAATTAAACTGTTAAATTAAAGTATTTACAAATTGAAGGACTATTTTATAAACAAAAAATTTCAATGGCAAAATAGCATATTGTATAATCTCATGCCAAACATAGAAGCAAAAATAGCATGATGCTATTTTGCAATAACATATGCAATAGGGTTGGAGAAAATGCTATGGCAAAATAGCATATATGTCATATTTAGCATGGGGTTGGAGATGCTCTAAGGCAAAAAGTTTAAGTAAACATTTTCTATATTTTTTTAACAATAATTATTACTTAATTTTAAAAATATTGTTAGTTATTAAATAAAAAAAATTTACTTTAGAAGGAAATAGGTTTTGAACTTGCGTTAGTTTAATAAACACTCTTCATTCTTTCTTTAAATTGACTTTTGAAAAATGGGGTCCTTAAAATTGTATAATATTTTTTGGGGGGGGGGGGGGGGAGGGGGAGCCTTTTTCATAACACAGTAAGCATGGCCCTGCATTTAATGCTGTGAATTGTGAAAGTTTCGTAGAGTTCGATTGAAGAAATTGGTCAATATGGTCCAGGGCTGAAACCACCAAGTATGTCTGAGCTTAGAGTTCCTCTTCTACATAAAGAAGTAGATAAAGCTCAAGTTCAAGTTGAGCAGCATAAGAAAGAATGGGCATCTAAATGTTGCTCAATAATGTCTGATGGATGTGTGATTCAGTTGTCCAAAAGGATATTGTTAACTTTCTGGTGAACTCTTCAAGAGGCTGTGTTTTCATGAAATGGAAAGACGTCTCATAAGTTGTCAAAGATGTGAATCTGTTATTCAACATGCTTGATGAAATGGTTTAGGAAGTCAGAGAACAAAATGTTATTCATGTTGTAAAAGACAACACATCTAACTACGTAAAGGTTGGTAAGATATAAATTTACATTTTTTCTTTCTTATATAGGTAATAGATTGGATCTAATTTTGCTGTTTTGAATATGATTATTAGGAAAATTACTAGAGGCTAAAAGACCAAATCTCCCGCAGGTGAAGAGTGCTTTGAAGAAGTGTATTTTCATGAATGATTACATCTATGTTCATGTCTCTCTTGTGAACATGATGAGAAAGTTCACAAAAAGCAGAAACCTGCATAGGCCAGCGGTTACTAGATTTGATAAATAATGATGAGAAAGTTTTATCGCTCTTGCGCAATATCACAAGCAGCAGAATAATTTGAGGAAGATATTTACTTCTGATGAATGAGAGAAATCGAAATGGTCAAAGCAAGCAGGAGGAAAGAAAGTCAAAACATATATTCTGGAGGAAAGTTTTTGAAAAAATGTTAACAGTAGAGTTTTTTAAAAGCTTTTCGAAACATATATTTGCATATGCAGAGTTTTTTTTATAGATTTTTGAAATAATTTACGAAAAAAAATGAGTACTTTTATTAGTAATAAATAATATTGAAAACTTGATAAGAAATCTCTTAATAACATAAGATACTTCAATTCCACTATATAATAAAGTGTATTAGTCATGTAATGATTCCATAATAGGCATATTATAATACGATGTATATTTAAATGATATATAATATTAATATTATAATAATATATTATTTTCTTTATGGTTTCTTGTTTTCCACTTTTGAATAAAATTCTATAGTACAAGGATAATTTCATATAATGTTCATTTAAAAACATAATTTTAATTCTAAATTAGAAAAAGTAGAAAAACAATGGAAGCACAAAATTAAATTTTGAATATAAAATTAAAAAAAAATTGAATATTATAACTTATTATATAGGGTTTGATAAGACAAATAATATGGAAATATGCATTCTACCTTTTTATCTTAGAATATGGAATATTTTTCTGTTAGAATATGGAATATTTTTCTGTTAGAATATGACATGCCAAAATACTTTTTTCTCTTTTTTCCGTTAGAATATGAAACATTTTTCCGTTAAAATATGAATGATCATTTTTTTTCGTTTCCATTCTTTTTTGTTTAACATATTTTTAGTTATGTTTTTCAATTTCTTTTTTAATACACATGTTAAGATTTTAATAGGAGTAAAATTAAAACTTAAACATGTCGTAATCATTTAAGGGCCTGATTGGTTCTCCCGCTACCACCCGCAAACGCAGCGTTTGCGGTTCGTAGCGGTTTTCGGCGGTTTATAACAATCACGACAACCGCTTTGAATCGCTCTATACCACTCTGTACCGCTCTATATCGCTGAAAATCAAAAGCTCCTTTCCGCAAGCGTTTGCGGTTGCGGGTGGATAATTAAAAAAAAAAAAAACACAAACTTATATAAAATCCGAAAATAAATAATAATATTTATTAAAAAATAAGATTTGGATAATAAAATCACAATATAAATAAAAAATTAGTACTTTTAGTCAATATTCATTAAAATCATATAATACTTATATATTTATAAGTTCTACAAATCAAAATTCTCTTCATAAATATTCTTTTCATACTAATACATATATATCTAATAAATAAAATTGTAAAATAAATTTAATTTTCACATTAAATATATATTTTGAAAATAAAATCACATTTTTTATTTAAATTATAGAAATTAAAAGATAGACGTAAGTATTATACACATATTATTCTTTATAAAAAAATTATTTTTAATTATGTTGAACCATAAATTTAAAATTTTCATTATAATATAGTTTTGATATTTTTATAATTATATAATGTGTTTATATTATTAATTTATTGTTTAACCGCTATTGCATCCGCAAGTGAACCAGTCATAAGTATCCCGCAAACGCATCCATTTTCAATTGTTATGCCAGTCGTACAAACCGCTTAATAACGCTACTAATCACAACCGCCCGCTTCCGCAAACTCCCGCACCCGCAACCGCAACCGCAGCGGTTAAACCAGTCAGGCCCTAAGTTATAGTTGTCCTACATTTCACGACCATGTCGCGCTTATTAAACTTCATATAACTAGAGATTATACCCCCGCGCAAGCGCGGAGTTTTTTTTTCCGGTTAATCATCATTTATATATTTCAAAAAATATGTTTCTATTATTTTTTTCTTTGCTATTCTGTATAATACTGAAGATTTGTAATAGATTCTCCTGTCATGTTTATTTTAAATGGTCTAATTCTAATTTTTCCAAAGATTTGGCAACTATTTTTAAGATTTATTAGTATTTACATGAATAGTTATTATATTTTTAGTACAAAAACGGTTGTTTAGTGAACTTAGAACTTCCTCTAGTCACCATTGCCTCAGTCACCTTTTGAGCCATGCTCTTTGCCATTTTTTGTCTCGCATTTTCAATAAAAAACTTTTTGAACTACATTTTCATTTGCCGTCTGAGCCATTTTTCGTGTTGTTAACTTGATCTGACATTTAAAAATGAATCTTTTTATTTCTATTATAAATCTTTTCAATTTATTTATATACATTTACAGACAAACCTATAATTTTTTATATCCTTATTAATTTGTAATTCTTAGAAAATCTATGTTGTTTCATATATTATTTTAAACATGTTGATTTTTTTCTTATTTATAGTTATCTTTATAAATTTTGAATTATCAAGTTATGTAAAAAAATGTTTCGTAACTTTTAATAATTATCTAATATTTATTAATTTTCTTAAATAGTATTTTCAATATTTTTTCTGTGAAATATATTCTAGGATTTTTGGTAAATGATATATTTTATTTTAAGGAAATATAGTAACAGTAAAAATGTGTAAATGAATTGATTGACCAATTTTAGTTTTAATGTTTGTCATTTATCATTTTCTTCTCTTTTATTTTATAATTTATTATTAAATGTAGGGCCCATTAATTAGAAGTATGACCCACTAAAAGGGATTAGTTTGATGAGGTAGATAGCTTAGGAGAAGGGATGACTCTCTAATTATATATAAGATATATAAGATAATATCGGTTAATACTTATTATTAATGATTTTCTTTTTCACACTAACTACCTTTCTAATAGTATCAACCAATAGTACTACAAGTATTCAGTTACTTATAATTATTTTTCCTTGAAGTTTATAAAGTGGGATCCGAGGGAATAGCTTTTATATACTACATATTTTTTTTGTGCACAACTGATTTTATAAACTAAACTTCGGTTACGCCTCGCATTGGAGGAAGAGATCCAACATAAGAGTTGAATCTAAAATTACAATAAACACAACCAAGCTGAAGTAGAAAAATGAAACCAACAAGATAAATTCAGAATAACCACAATGAATTGATTCTTCCTTTGAGATAGATAGGGATGCAGAATTTCCTGAACACAAGACTACTAAATTCATTAATGTGTGAAGCTAAGAAAAAAACAGCATCAAAAGAGGTAGACTTGACATCAGATTTCTTTAGACCCAAGACCACGTGATCATAAACTGCTTGCACGATTATAGCCAAAGCCATCGATGTAGAGTTTAACAATACTCGCTCCATATAGAAGGAGAAGAGTTTCGTTTTGAAGCCGAGAACAGTTCACCTTTCATAGAGAAGATCAATGAAAATATAATTAGCTTACCTCTCATTAAGGACGGTGGGGAAACTCGCTCCCGAAGGAAGACACAAGTTAACATATAGCAGAGCTTTCTTTGTAGAGACTTCTTTAAAACAGAGCTAGCTATGGACAAATCGTGGACCAGGTTCAAATTTTTACAACGCCGGAACAAGATAAGCAAATTGACGATAACGGAGATCCAAGATTCCGATGTTCAATCCCTTCGCTAGCGAGGAGTACGATGGAAAGCTTCAAATGGCCAAAGCTTATAGATACGGTGGAGGACTGACCGATGAGGATAAATGGAGATGTGAAAGATACATAATGTAAGAGTAAGCCGGAATGGTTCCTCGTCGAAGATAGCAAGATCTAAGACAACAATGCAGAGGAAGAAGTCGACCTCTGAGAAGGAGAGAGAAGAGAAGAGGGTATCATAGATCCACAACGTCTGGTGGGTCAGTCGGATCCGGTGGATCTGGAGGGTTTGAACTTTGAATGGTTCACCTGCGAAGACGGAGAAAGCTGAGCAAGAGGAGAAGAGACTGTCTTCACCAGATCTAGAGGATCTGACGGTAAGAGACTTTCACAGCGGGCATGGACGCATCAACAAATCCATGGAGAAGCCAGAGAACATGATGGCCTTGGAATAATCACCTCACCGTGAAAAAGCAGATAGAGAACACACAGAAAATCGTCAGGAAAAAGAGGCGACGAGGGAGAAGAACTGGCCAACCTCTGTGACGACCAAACAAAACAATGGCTTCTGGGGAGCAAGACGCACGTGGCCGGAGAAGAGGCAAGGTCGGAGACTCATCTGGAGGTTGAGTTGCATCGTGGCGGCTGCCTCGGTAGTAGTGCATGGGAGAAAATTAGGGCGAACACCTTCAGTTTTCATCTAGTCGAGTGAAAATTCAGCGGGTCCCGGACTTGCAGCTCCTGTGTAGCGGAAATTATGTTTGGCAAATAGCTTTTATATACTACATACATTATATATTCTTTTATAGAATTTTCACATAAATAAAATTAAGAAACATTTATTGTTTAATTATTAATGCATTATTTTCTTACACAAATCACATTTTAATAAATATGAGAAATTTTAAGAAATACACCTTTTTAGGTGCAAATTTTCAAAACTACACATATAGTGTGGAAATTTTCAAAAATACATTTTTTCTAATTTTAATTTATATGTTTGGGTTCACTAATACTAGATTAGAGTTTAGATTTTGGAGTTTAGGGTTTAGATTTAAGGGTTCATATTAGATTTTAGGGTTTTGGGTTTATATTTTAGGGTTTAGAGTTCTTTTACGCCATGAAAAAAGTGTAGTTTTGAAAATGGACACCATAGAGATATAGGTGTATTTTTCAAAATTGGCACCTTAAGAGGTGTAGTTTTGAAATTTTCCCTATAAATATTAACCAATTGTAATTCTAGAATTTAATTATTTTAATTAATAGCTATTAAAGTTTGTAGTTTGATAACATTAATTAACCAAAAGTACCTTAAAACATCATATGTTCTGCAACAATGAAAAAAATTAAGATATCATATATTCTCGAACGAAGGGAGTACAATTTAAATACTTGGATAGTTCTCTAAAATAACATATTCTTAAGATTTCGTTTCAGAAAGTAGCTTCATATAATTTTTCCTTTAATTAGCACAAATCCAACTTCAAAATGACTCAAACCTCTATTTTTAATAGGAGAAACTGAACCTCTAAATGGAATATGTGAATATAAACATAAATTACATAATGTTTTAATTATATCCCTTATATTTTTTTTTTGGTAATTGGAAGGAGAAAAAATTCTGCCTCTTGTATTATTAAAACTCAAACCAGTCTTACGAAACGAGCTCGAGCTCGTGTAGAGCCAAGTGCATCCTCCGTCACCAACTCTAAAATATCAAAGGGGGAAGAAGGAAAGAAATGAAAACCTAATGGCAAAGAGAATGCATGGTTAGCTAGGCCATCTGCCACTTTGTTTGCCTCTCTATAGCCGTGAACGACACGGACTATCCAGTCCCTTTAATAAAGCCATAGCACAAACATACTAGGAAATACAGCGGGTGTGTATGTGCTACCCCTGACTGAAAGAACCCCCACGACGATCTCTGAATCCACCTCCACAACCAACCGTTGTACTCGCTGCTCCCACGCCATACAGAGCCCATAGTATACGCCCCACAGTTCTGCCAACGGGGCTGAGCAAACTCCCCTTATATATTAAAAGAGAAGACATTTATAAAAATCCCCTTTGTTTTCAACTTAATTTCAAGTATGTCATGCTGAGGTGTCGCAATTTGCCACACTATCAGAATATTCTAAAAATAACCTCTCTTTGTTAGGCAAGTGCTGAAATGTTTATTATTAATTTAATCAGAAAATTAATTATTAATTAATTTTTTTTCTATTTCCTTATCTGATAGTGACGAACATTATAAATAAATTTAAAAGTATTTATTAGTCAATCAATCAGTAAAATATGGAAAGTTTTATTCAATTGTATTATATTAATTGTTTAAAAATTAATTTATTATCTTATCATTTTTTTTAACTTTACTTTTTCAAAAATAAATTATATCATTACATCAAAATATTTCATAAAACAACCGTATTTTTTCTGCATATGTTATGATTTGAAAATTTTAAAATGAAACAAATCTCAAAAATTGTTAAAAGTCCTATATCGATTATATTTTGAGATGATAGTTTAAAAACCTATTATAAAAAAAAATCCAAATAATGATCAACCATAGTAAAAAAACTGATTTATTAGGTTTCCAAACTTTAATTTTTTTTAATTTGATTTAATTTTGTTCTTTAATTGAACTAAATAAATAAATCATAATAAAATCTACTATCTTAATATATATGTTAAACTATTTTAGTTATTTAAAATTGATCAAAAATATTAAATATACATATGCCATATAAAACTACTAGATTAAGGCCCACATATACGCGGGTATATTTTAAGATTTTATAATAAAAGCATGGAAAATATTAAACAAAATTTGATCATTTTTAAATGTAAATAAGACAATATTGAGATATTTAAATAAAATAAGATTGGTAATACTTTTACATTTTTATTGTAATTGATTTTTCTTTTGAATTTATGATATGACAAAATGAATTAATCTGTTTTACTATTATTTTTATCTAATACAGAAAGACTTACCCATGTCTAAATCTGATCAACTGATTAATTAATCAAACTTTTATTATTCCATTCAAGAGATTTTAGTTGATGAAATTTTTTTACTTCAATTTTTTTTTGTTCAAAATTATTTCAAAAATTATTTGTTCAAAAGTATTTCAATTTACCTAACAAAAATTGAAAGTCAAACTATTTAAAATTAGAATATCAATTATAATTTTTCAATATTAGTTAATTGCTTGATAATTATTTTGTTAGTTTTCTATTTATATATTTTTGTTCTCAATTTTGTTTTTGCCTCCGACCATTATAAATACTATATATTGGTATTTTTCCTTTTCGAAATGGATTGTTTTTTTCCTTTTCTTAATAGATGTAACAAAAGTATTTAAATTATTTGTTTCCTGTTTTTTTTAATTACTTTTAATGGATATTATTTTTTTCATTTTAATTAGTTATTATCTGTTTTTCTAATTTTTAGTTAGTCTTATACATATTAAATTTTTTTTTGTTTTTTTTGTTTCTTTTTTTTTTCTTTAAGACATGCGTAACGATCTTAACGGACGTAACATTAAAAGTGACACATGTCACGATCTTATAAATTATAAAAATCCTACGTGTCGCAACCACGTCGTGCGCATCCAACTTTATATAATAATAAAAATTTGATGAATAGGAAACTTTTTTCTGTTTGGATATGACAAATATTTTTTTTCCTTTTTGATATAATATATTAAATTAAATTTCGTTTTTTTTTAATTAACATTTTTCTGGAATTTTTTTTTAAAGTTCTCCTTTTTTTCCTAAGACACGTGTCACGATCTCAACGAATATAAACCTAAAAACATTAAAAGTGACACATGTCGCGATCCTGAATTTTATAAAAAACCTATGTGTGGCAACTACGTCGTGCGCATCCAGCTTTATATAATAAGATTTCAAACTTATTAAAATATATATATGTGGATTCAAATGTGTCACTTAATATTTCGTCATGTTCCAATTCAGGCTAAAAAAATATACATCACTCAAAATTTTGTCTAATGTCAACTGACATAATTTTTATTGTCTAACACTCTATTTTTCTAGAATGATACTTATCTAAAAAGATATCTAAAAATAAAACTAAATCAAAAAAATATCACCCCGTGTAGAACGCGGTCCAACCCTAGTTTGTAATTTATTTAGAATCAACAACTCTCTTAGTAAATTTCTGTTCTTTTTGAAAATTTTAAATTTAGTGTGCTAGCTTTGGAACAAAAAGTATTTTTTATCATTATTTTTATAGTTTTTTATTGTTTAAAAAACAAATATTTATAAATGATTTTATTCAAATCGTCTAACCTACACATCTAAAGCAAACAGCCAAACACATCCCCGAGTTTTCTTAAAACAGTGACGGAAAGAGGTTTTAGGGTTTAGATTCGGAAGCAGCGAAAAGGTAAAGCCTTTCTCTCTCGTCTTCCTCTTACGTCTATCTCAACACGTTCAACACTCCGATTTGGTAATTTTCGAGGAACCAACCAGAACCAATTTTGCAATCGTCCTCCTTCGAAATCTTCCCTTTGTGATTTGGGTCGAATTACGCTAGAATAATCTCTTTTTCTCGCAATTATAGGTTCATGTATAGTTTGATTAAAGTTTCTCATCTGAAGAGCGATCAATTTTGTTGATTTTGTTTGTTTTGCTTTGCTATTCTTAATGCCCACCACGTGTTCGATGAAATTTCTCACTGAAGCTATTTTAGTGTCCTTTTCAGATTCATATAGGTGTTTGGACTTGTTTATCATGGCGGCAACCACTGGACTTGAGTCTTTTGTCGATCGTAAGTTGTCTTTTAAGTATTATTCATGATTCGATTTCTTGATGTTTCTGTCGCTTGAATTGTCTGACAATATCTCTTTTGGGTTTGTGTTCGCAGAGATTATTTCTGTAATTACAAACGATGGACGCAACATTGTGGTATGTTATTATCCTCTCTTGTTTGTTGTATGGTTTGAAACTCCACATTCTATAAAAGCCATTTACTTAGCTAATAGATCATTGTCGAATTTTCAGGGACTTCTTAAAGGTTTTGATCAGGCTACAAATATAATCCTGGATGAATCTCATGAACGCGTCTTTTCCACTAAGGTAAGCTTTATATTTCTGTGTTGAGTTTGCGAAATCATCAAAATACTGTCTTTTTAAAGACTTTGACTGTTTTTGTGACCTGCATAACCTTGTTCTTGATGTCCTCAAGTTTGGCATTGTATTGATGCTATAATACTAGAAAACTAGTTTAATAACTTTCTTCATCTGGTATTGGTCATTTACTTGGTATTACTTTCTTGATTCTTAATGTAAACTGCTTCATTTATTTGCTTTAGTCTCATCTTTTCGAAAGAATACTTAAGGAACAAGCATATTCTGACATCTAAGATAGGCTGGTCCCTGCACTACTTGGCTTGGAGTGAGAGAAAATGGTGGATAAAGGAATCATTGGCCTCTGAATGAAAGAATATAAAAGCAGATAGTGTGGATATGGCGATGGAGCCTTATACTGAAAAGTTTTAGTGCTAGTAATGAGAAACAGTGCTAGTAGACCAATGTTCTTGGGAGGGATTAGAATTCGTAATAGCTTAACAATGGAACTTTTTGGCTTGGAAATAGATTTGCTTCTGTTGAAGTGATGAATACTTGGAGATTAACCTTTCTGTTCCCAAGTTGTTTCTGTCTAGGGCATTTGATTTCAATAGAGTTGTGTCTTTGGTCCATTTATAAATGTCTGGTGGCTTCAAACCCATATTCACTTACCACAAAGTGTTTGATTGAGCATTGTGACCTCTTACTATGTTTTTAACTCTTTTTCTTCACGCTAAGTTCTTATTGTCACTGTGTTTTTCTACGTTTCTTGATGTTTCAGGAAGGAGTACAACAACTTGTGTTGGGTTTGTACATTATCAGAGGAGACAACATGTAAAAAATTTCATCCTAACATTATCGTATTGACTCTAGCACAGATAATTTTCTTCTAATGCTAACATTTGCTTTTTGTGTCATATGTTGATCAGAGGTGTGATTGGGGAGCTCGATGAGGAGCTTGATGCAAGTCTGGATTTTTCGAAACTTAGAGCTCATCCTTTGAAACCCGTCATGCATTGATTGAAAATAGTTATGATGAGAGAAAAGCTTAAACAGAAGAGAATGATTGTAAAACAATTTGTGGTGCTGTTACTTGGAGATTGTCTGCTTTGTGTATCCTTTAGGTATTTTATAACGCAAACAAAAAGCTTACTTTTCGGTTCTCTGTCTTAACGTTTTGGGATGATTGTTGTATTTCTAAAACGCAAACACAAACTTATTTTGCGTTTATATGAGAATATTCTATGTTTAACGATTTTGGCCTGAAATATCATTTGTATTTCTAAAACACCAAACAAAACACAAGCTTGTACTTCGCGATTCTAATGTGACTTGTGTTTCAAATTGCGCTTTCGGAAGCTTCTGATATTAATAAGTGTAACTTAGTTGGTGAACTATCAAATGCGAAAAAGACCAATATTACAAATAAAATATGAAGAACAGAAGAAGTCTTCTTGAAAATTTTCGTTCAAATGTTCTGACAACGATTATATTAATAGTCAAGAAAAATAAAACAATCAATAATCGTTGAGGGATGTGTGATGGGTTTATATTTGTATAAAAATTAAATAAATAAATACAAAATCTAGTGGCATCTTATATATAATTAGGGAGTTCCTCTTTCCATCTAGAGTGTCCACATCAGCACAAATATATTAAACTGTATTTAAATATTTATTAAATGACTATTCATATTTCTTTACATTTATTCATATTTTAAATATAAATAAAAGTAAGAAAAATACACAAATAAATTAATTAATTTATATATAGTATGTGATAACTTGATGTTAAAAGTTATCAAAAAGTTGGAATATAAAATGGAGATGGAGTAAAGAAATATTTAACTTGAAATAGTATATATTTACCCTTTTATTCAAAGGATTTATCATATTTAAAAATGTTATAATGTGTTTACAAGTTAAAATTGAATATAATTAGCTTAGATAATAGAAATCTAATGAAAAATTAGAGTTAGAGATTGTTTTTTAAACAAATAGAAGTCGAGTTTTGATAGGTAAATTTAATTGCAGAGAAAAACATGAAAATTTTAAGGATTGTGATATGTTTGTTTCAAAAATATAATTTCTATTTACAAAACTAACATAATAAAAATAATCAATGGTCATGAGGCTCACATTCTACCACAACAAAGTAGATAAAAAGTATACATATTATTTTTTAATCTTATTTCGGGTGCAAATGCGATGTTACATTATGTTTACAAATTTTTACGTTGATTCAAATTTATATGCATGTTTATAGTCTAATAGAAGTAAACAAACGTAATATTTACAACATGCTAAAATTTTAGAAATAGATAACTCGAGATAAAGTGAGGTGTTAATATCCTAATAAAATAAAATAAAAAACAAATTGTTCATATATTTTAGTGTAAGTGGTTGGTTTAACTCAAAATATAACAAAAACATGAAAGTTAATACAAAACCATACAGAAAATTATCGCAAGCAACCCCGTGCTTGCGTGGGGCTTCAAACCTAGTGTTAATAATAAGTAAGAAAAAGAAACCATGACGAAATGCATGAGAACACTGGTGCATAAGTCTATGGTGATTAGGTCAACAAATGTAGATATATTCATTAAATGTATTTTGACTTACATTCGAGTCAAAGTTTGCAATATAAATGTTCACAAACTCTATTTTCTTAAAGATGATTTGATGTGTCAATATGGAGTTGTTCAATTTTTTTTTTTATTTTTTTTTTTTGTAGATTAAAGAACAATTGTATTAAAAAAACAAAATTGACAAAAGATGAAGATGCAAAAGAGTAAAAGACTAAACATAAAATATATTTAAAGGAAACTAATATGAAGAAATAGTAACTGAAACAAAAAATAGAACTCCCTTCGTTTCATAATAAATGTTGTTTTGACAAAATGAATCTGGACTATTTAATGATGTATAGAGATGTGTTTTGAGTAACTGAAGAGTCAAAACGACATAGTACATCCATATATTTCTAGATACATTGGGTAATTGAAGAGTCAAAACGACATTTATTATGAAACGGAGGGAGTATGAAAATCAAATGGCAAGATATTTGTCTATTGTTTGATAAGGTATGGATGCTTTTCTAAAAGGTCATATTTCTTTTTGCCATGTATTGCAAATTCACATATATGAAAGCCACATGTATATCCTTATTACCTACAAATTTTTTTATTTCTATATGGGTATACATCAAATTCAATTTCCACAAATGACCGCTGCCTTAACAAACAACCAAAATAAACAAAAGATAACACGTGTGATAGGTTGTATGGAAACGAATACATTTACCTCATTTCTCAAAATAAACAAAACCATACATAAAGCATTTAACAAATTAAGTTAAACACTAAACTTGAAGATCGTCTCTCCATTGAAAAGTTCTTCCTTAACGAATTTAAAACTCATACTTCAACATCACACCTATTCTTTATATATCTCTCAAAGACTCAAACCCTTTAAACCAAATCTTCTCAAGATCTAGAACACAAAGTCTCTTCCTCTTCTCGTGTAATCAAGATTCTCCAAAAAAATGTCTAATCACCCAAAAATCCACCCGCTCCACGACCCGGAAGCTCCACAAACGCGTCCAACGGCTCCTCTGGTTCCACGTGGTGCCTCGAGATCAGAACACGGAGATCCGACCAAAGACCCGTTGTCCCAAAGGCCTCAACACTTCGTGCCGTTGCCTCCACCGAAGAAGAGAAGACGAAGCTGTTGCTGTAGGTGCGTGTGTTACACGCTCTGCCTTCTCTTGCTCTTTGTTGTTGCAGTAGGCGCGACGATTGGTATACTCTACCTTGTCTTTAAACCAAAGCTACCGGATTATTCTATAGACCGGTTACAGCTCACCCGGTTTACACTTAACCAAGATTCAAATTTGTCCACTGCTTTTAACGTGACGATAACCGCTAAGAATCCGAATGAGAAGATCGGGATTTACTATGAAGATGGGAGCAAGATTACCGTGTGGTACATGGAAGCTAAACTCAGCGATGGTACGTCATTTTGGTTTACCCCGGTTTGGATTTGCTTTGGTTTAATTTGCTTAATTTCAGAAAGAGTTCAAGATCCTAGTGTAAATCGGTTAATTTGGCTTGTTCCGGTTCGATTTCTGTTCGTTTTAAATGGTTACCACATTTAAGAGCTTCAAAATCTCAATACAATCCGGTTTATTTGGTTAATTTCGGTTCGGTTTACTTTGATTTGATTACTACACTAAAAGTTTTTTAAAACTCTTACAAACCGGAATATTTATCTGTTTGATTGAAATTAGTTTAGATCACCCAAATCCAAGTATTTCTACAAAGATCCGGATTTGGGTATAATGTCAACTAATTTCAATCAAATAAAAACTAGACAAATATTTGTATAGACTAAAATTTGAAGACAGTAACTATGAAAAGATTTAGACGAATTTCTACAAAACAAATATTCGTTTTCGAATAGTACAAGAAATAGCACACACAAATCATAAGATTTTTGTTTCATTTTTTTTTTCTCTTTGTGAAATGGATCATAATACTTGTAGTTCTGTTACTGAAATTGGGATAGTTTAATTTTGTAATTTTTTTCCGGTTTCTATAATAGTATTGCCACCTTTCTATAGTTTTAAAAGTTCTTCTCACACCGATACTTTTTTTATGTCACAATATATGTATATATTTTTAATATTGTGGTTTTCTAATTTCATAGGTTCGTTGCCGAAATTCTACCAAGGTCATGAAAATACAACAGTGATATACGTAGAAATGACTGGTCAAACTAAGGATGCATCGGGTTTAATGACAACATTACAAGAGCAGCAACAAACAACTGGAAATATACCATTAAGAATTAGAGTTAACCAACCGGTTCGGGTCAAATTCGGGAAGTTGAAGCTGTTTGAGCTAAGATTCTTGGTTAGATGTGGTGTATTTGTGGATAGTTTGGCTGCAAATAATGTTATTAAGATTCAGAGTAGTAGCTGCAAATTTGGGCTTAGACTATAGTTTCATTTTTCTTATATATATTATAATTGGTTAGCATTATATATATATATATATATATATTGTATTTTATATATTTTCATAAAAGAAGGGTGTTCTTGTTTATCCTCTGATCTATACTTTTGTGCATCAGACATTTGTTATATCGTAAATAATAAATAAAATGATTGATTGTAATAAGAATAATTGATACAAAATCATCTTTATTCAATGTTTTTAAAACTGGACCGGACGTCAAACCGGATGTGTTTTGGGTCATGGTTCAACTTGGTCCAACTGGCTGGACTGGGTTTTCTAATTTTTAATAATAAATATTTTTAAATATAGATATATAGCAAAATATTATAATTTAGTTAACTTTAAGTTTTCAAATTTTTAAAATTTCAAACAAAAAGCAGTAAAATTATATGATAGTGAAACATTATGCTTATGTGAATAAAAAAACATCATAGTAAAAGTATTTAAAAACAGGTTTCAGAGTTTGATTCTTAATATATTCTTCAATAACTGCATTCTATAAGGCATTATAGTAAAATGATAATATGTTATTTTTAGAGATTTTAGCTAGAAATTAAGAAATTACTATATAAAAACCAAAACCGGATTTTCTAATTGATTCAACTCGGCCGGTGTTCGGTTTTATTTATTTATTTATTTATTATTATTATTATTTTTTTGTCAACAGCTTATGTTCCTAGATTGGATGGGAGACCCAAACTGGCGGAACAAAATTAACATAATACACATCATGAAGGAGATCTCGTGCACTGCTTGCTAGCTTGTCTGCCTTCGTGTTCTTCGTCCTGGGAATGTGATGGATGTCGCATGAGATAAATCTTCGTCTGCATCTGTCTACTTCTTCAAGGAGAATCGAAAAAGCTGGCCACTCCATTGGGTTAGATACCATCTTAACCACGTCCGAGCAGTCTGTCTCGAAAACCATGACATATTTATTATACTGAAGCATACATTGCATTGCCTAAACCAGCGCCTCCAGTTCCATTTGGAGTGGAGTAAGCCCCGGCCGCAAATTACTCGACTCCATAAATTGTTCACCTGTTTCTCGGTTGTGGTAAAACCATCCGAATCCCGCACGGCGTTCTGTTGCTTTCCACGCCCCATCGACCTGACAATATTCTCAATATGTATGTGGTTCAGCCATAGATTCCCTTGGTATGCATGGTACGACATCTTGAACTTGCGTTGTGGACTATGCATTTGCCTCTGCTTCTGCAAGAACTATCATGTCCCGAGGATCCTTGTCCAAATTTGAGAAAAAATTATTATTTCGTGCTTTCCAAATATACCAAATGAGCCATGGGTAAACCAACATAGTGTCATCCTTTGGCAGATGCCAAAACAAGTGAGCCAAATTGGTGAAAACGGCGTCTGTGGGAAAAATATGTGGTGGCGTGGGAATCCTTGATAGAGCCCAAGTTTGAAATGCTGGAGGGCATTCAAACAATGCATGGTTTATCGTTTCCTCATGTGTTCCACTCCGAGTACATATTGGGTCAATTTGGATGCCACGACTACGTAGTTGTGCTCCTACTGAAATACATCCAGTCAAAATCTGCCATAGAAAATGTTGTATCTTTGGCGGGCATTTGACAGTCCAAGTGAATGCCAGTAATTTCCTTGTATCAGGTCCAAAGACAATTGGTGCCTCCCCATCTGGGTATTGTTTTGCAATAAGATATCCTGATTTGACTGTATAGCGTCCAATTTTTGTGAAAGCCCAGCCAAAAGAGTCTGACCTGTAATATTAGTTGTTGGAATACCATTAATAATAGCTACCTCTGTGCTATCAAACAACTGTTCCAATAGTGGGAGATTCCACGTTGATATATGAGGATCAATCAGCTCACTCTCTCGAAAGTGAGGATAGTAATTAATACATCTACATAGAGCTGACCTCGGACGAGTAGCTGGTATCCATGGATCATTCCATGCTGAAATGGAGGAGCCTGAACCAACCCTTTTAATAAGCCCTTTGTGAACCAAAGGTCGAGCTGAGATGATACTTTGCCATCCATATGATGGTGAATAGTAGCGAATGTGTTCCAATGGGGTCGTATTCCGAAAATATCTTCCTTTAAACACCCTCGCAAATAACGATTCCGGATTGTCCAATAGCCTCCATAGTTGCTTTGCTAGCAAAGCTGTGTTAAAGTCTTTAATGGCTCTAAAGCCCAAACCACCATCAAACTTGTGCCGGCATAATTTCTTCCATGCCAACCAGTGCATACCACGCGTTTGTCCATTATTGCTCCACCAGAAGTTGGAAACAACACTAGAGAGTTTGTTGGTTACCCCTTTTAGGAGTCTGAAGCATGACATCACATGCGTTGGAATCGCAGAGACGACTGATTTTATGAGTACCTCCTTGCCTACTCTGGATAAGAGTTTCGATGTCCACCCATTGATCCGCTTTTGCTGCCATTCAATTAGAAAATTAAATATTTTTGTTTTTGCTCCTCCAAGACTTTCCGGGATTCCAAGGTAATTCCCCATGCCCCCAATCTTTTCGAGTCCTAAGATCCGATGAATATCTGTTCGCACCCTTGTATCCACTGTATGTCCAAACTGTATCGAAGATTTGTCAAAATTAATCTTTTGTCCCGATGTAAGTTCATATTGCCTGAATAAATGTAATAGTACTGTAGCCTCGTCAACTGTTGCCTTGCAGAAGAACAGGCTATCATCCGCAAAAAAATAAGTGGGAGATCGCTGGGCTGGCTCGAGCTACCTTTAGTCCAGTAATCAGCTTGGTCTCCTCTGCTTTCTTGAGATTGGTTATCAATATTTCCGTGAACAGAATGAACAGATATGGAGAAAGTAGGTCTCCCTGTCTAAGCCCCGATGTGGTACTAATCGACCACATGGTTGTCCATTAAATTAACACCTTGTATTTAACCAATTTGATGCACCACATCATCCATGTTATCCATTGTTCTGCAAACCCTATTTTCCGCATGAGCGCTTCGATAAAGGTCCATTTAACTCGGTCATAGGCTTTACTCATGTCGGTTTTAACAACCATATGTTTCCCTTTGCAGGACTTATTCGTTCGCAGACCGTGAAACATTTCTTGAGCGATGAGGATGTTATCCGAAATTAACCTACTAGACACAAAGGCAGATTGTGTCTCCGAAATTAACTTTGGTAGCAGGGTCTTGAGTCTTTGACAGAGAACTTTGGAAATGATCTTGTAAGCCACGTTACAAAGACTAATTGGCCTTAGTTCCGTCATTCGGTTTCGGCGATCCGTTTTTGGAATAAGACAATTGTTTGTCATATTCAATCTTTCATCAAAGATTCCTGAACCGAGAAAATCATTTACCGTTTTTAATATGTCTCCTTTAATTACATGCCAAGACCGTTGGAAAAACAAAGCCGTCATTCCGTCTGGGCCTGGTGCTTTTTCTGGATGCATCATAAACAGTGCGGCCCGCACCTCTTCCTCTGTCGCTTGTCGAGTGAGTATTTCATTATCCGTTTGCGTCACCCGCTCTGATATATTCCCAAGTACCTCATCAAAACTGACCAACGGGGATGAGGTAAAGAGGTCCTCAAAATACTCTACTGCAACCTTTTCGACTTATTTTTCTCCATCAACCCAAACATTTGCTTTATTATGAAGGTCTACTATTCTATTTGTTGCTCGTCGCTGCTTAGTTGTGGCATGATAAAATTTGGTATTTAAATCACCATTTTTTAACCACAGGTTCCTGCTTTTTGTTTCCAATATTTAAATTACCATTTTAACACTGGCTCGTCTCGGAGATAATTAAAGGATACGTATCGAGATGAGCCAATGTTCGTTTTTTTGCCGGGTTTTATTTGTTCTTTTTTTTTGTGTGAACTATAATTTTGGGTTTTTACAAAAAAACAAAGAGGGTTACCCACCGGTTCATGGTTCAACCGCTCAGACCGCCTGGTCCAGCCGGTTTTCAAATCACTGTCTTTATTGAGTATGATATTTATAATGATATTTATATGTGGTCAAAAATTTTGGTTTCACCGTTATCTTTTATACCTTTACCATATATTTATCACTAATCTCAATAAATAATATTGTAGCTTATTATAGAGAAACTGCACAAACTAACCTCAGACAATTGGAAAATTAGTTGGTGGTCACTCTCAACTGTTATACTAATACTATTCACAGCAGAAAATTGATTATACCCTTGCATGCGAGTGGGATTGAGAGTGTAACATCCGCACACCAAAGAACTGACTTTTGGAGTTGGTGTCGAGCAACATCAGGAGGGTGTCGGTCGACACTGGTTATTGGAATGGATTTTTGGTTTGATTTAAATTGACCGGTTTGATTGTTTTGATTCAGAGAAACCCTAAGTCATGTTTATAAAGGGAGGAGCCACATTTTTGTTGGGTTTTTCGAGGAGAAAGTTGCAGAGGAGAAGAGAGTGGAGATTTTGGGCGAAATCTGAGTTCTAGTGGTCAAATCGAAGGTATGTTTGTTGCTGTTCATCGCCATCTCCCGTTGCTCCCTCTTTCAATCAGTTTTGAGGTGAGTGCGCGACCGTAGGCTTGTAATTGCCAGAGTTTTTTATTGTTGGTTGAGTTCATGTTGAGTTTAGGTTGATTAGTGGGTTTAATCGTGTTATTGGTGATGATTTGTGTTGATTTCGTGTTTTTCGTATTGTTTGGTTGTTCTGGGTTTTGATCTGAGAGTTGGTGTCGAGTGACACCATTTGGTGTCGGTCAACACCAAGGGTCGAGTGTCGACCAACACCTTGTCGCTCGACACCAGAACTGTTCTGCGGTTATCTGTTTTGTTTATTGTTATTGTTTATTGTCTTGTAATTGCGTAATTGGCATGTAGACGGGATGACCATCTCACTAAGTATCAATGAAATACTTACTCAGCTCTTTTTCCCATGTGATGCAGGTAAAAGAAATGTGTGATCGCGGAATAAGGACCGATGAAGAGAATGATAGGATTATATTTAAACTGTTTAAGTTGTTAGTCTAGTGGAACATGGTGTTTAGGTTGTTAGCATTTAGTTATTATGGATTAATTTGTTGGTTGAATTATTATTTAATTATTTATTGATTTATTATTGATCACTTCCACATCGCTGAGAGCTAGAATTATTATTTTTAAAAATAAAAAAGTTTGGTTGTTTCATTTTGGTATCAGAGCACTTACGGTTTTAGGACTGTTAGTAATTGGTTGAACTAAGACTATGCGTTTAATTGATTATGTGTGTTTAGTCAGTTTATAGTCTTAGAATCATTCTCTTCGGCCTTCAGAGATTCCGCGGTGAGTTGTTTGTTTTTGTTTGTGTTCTAGTATGGTCATCTACTGTTCTTTGGAAGTGCAATGAGAAGAATCCAAGTGCTAGAGGGCGTGGTGCTAGAGGCCGTGGTAGAGCCGGTGCCCGTGGGGGGCAGAGCAGTTGCCCATGGTGGCAGAGCTGGAGGCCGTGCAGGCCGGGGTCGTGGTCATGGACTACCGGCTGAGTCCGGGGAGAGTGCAGCATCGAGTGTGGTGACTGCGTCAGTGTCTCAGACGGTTTCAGTGGACATGGCGAGTGAGGCCAGTTTTTGTACCGGTGGTGGTGCGGGGTTTGGGGCGGCCTCAGGTGTGGATCTTACTCCAGCTCAGGGTCGTGATGATCTTGTTGTGGGGTTACTAACGCAGTTGCTGGCACGTTTCCCGCCAGCAGTTCCACAGCAGGCTCCGGGTGTGCCTCTGATATCACCATATTTTACATGATTTTACTATATAATTACCTATGTTTTCAAACGGTTTTTGCAAGATTCTTTGCCTTTAGAGGTAGTTTTCTTGTATTTGTGGGATTTGAAGTCTTTGTAGGTGAAATAATCAAAAAGGATGCAAAAAGGAGTAAAAGAGCCCTAAATCAAGATCCATGCAAGTTTCCAAGTCAAGAAGATCATTTTATCTCCAAGTGTTAGTCAAGAACGAAGCTTCGGAAGTTTGGCCGCGCGCGGAGGAGTTCCCGACGTCCAAAAGTTACGATCTTGATATGGAAAGATAGATACTTGAGTCATGCATCACGTCGAAGTGGAATGAAGCCATTTGGATCAACTATGAGGCCTAGACTTATTTTCTACCGAGACATGTCCGGTAAGCGAGTAAACGAAGCCCATGGAGGATTTGGAGTGTCTAATGGCCCGAGCAGCAGCGCCAAAGGCCTTGATCGAATAGAGAAGAGGCCTGGCTAATGTTTGGAGCTTTCCTTGGTACAATGTCGGCCCATACACGACGTGGAGAAGAAGGCTTTGCTCACGGGAAACTTTCCTTTTCCGGCATGAAGAAAACCCTACGCGACTTCGCCCATATATACATGTTTTTAGCCGCTGAGAGAGATCAGAGAGTCAGTCCGAAAATTACCAAAGAGTTCACGTGTGAGAAGAGAGAGAAGAGAAGAGAAGCCCTAGGAGATCGTCCAAGAAGAAGGAGGCGCCGCTCAACTCTTGTTCTTTCTTTTTCATTGTTTCCATTTCTATAAACTTGATCTTAAGAGTTTTCAAGGGAGAATCCGACTTTGTTCATCAATAGAGAAGCTTTCTTCATCCCTTTATCTCTTTTAATACTTGCATAATGTTTACAATCATGCTTTGCTTGCTTGTTTGCATCATGGCCGAGTAGATCTCTTAGTTAGGCCGAGGAGATCTATGGTGGCCGTGATGATTTGATTGTGTTGCAACTTATTGGGATTTATCTTATGGATCTTCACCTTTACTTGAGCTTAATGCATGATTACTCTACCGTACATCTAGTAATCTGATCTTAGAGAAATAGAACCACGACAGTGCTGAATCTAGATCTCAAAACTAGTATTTGGTGAGCAATAGATCATAGCCAACGAAAGCTGAGTTATGGTTTATTGTGAACAATTGAATCTTGAACCTTGTAATGCATGTTTGCAATTCTAATAGCCAACGAAAGCTGAGTATATTAGGTTGTTTTAAACATAGTGGTTGGAGCCACGACAGTGGAAAGACCATACACTAGTGATTCATGTTCAAGACGGCTCTACACACATCCCATGCAACTATCTTTTCATCATTGCTCCATATGATTGTCCTTTGCCTAACTCTTGTTTTAAATTGTTTACAACTCACTCACATTTCTTTTGTTTGTTTTCTCATTCTAGGTCCAAAACCACCTCATATTGCGAGCTAGCTACAAACCAATCTCACAAGGTGTTAAGTGAGAACACTTCCTCCTCGTGTTCGACCCCGACTACAACACGGCTGTGCACTTGCAGCTCATTAGTTGGGTTTATAAATTGTGAAAATTTGAGGCAATCTAAACCCGCCATCAGCCTCAGGTGGCCGGGTGCAGCAAGGAGCTGCGGTAGTCATGCAGTTGTTGGTCTTCCGCCTTAACTTGATATGGTGGGGCAGATGCAGAGGATCGCTACACCTTTCTTTGAGGATGGAGTTGGGCCTGAGGAGTGATGGCAGGATTTGTGTGTGGGTGTGAAAGATATGAAATGAGATGTGGTGGAATGCAACAGTGGTATATGATGAGGTGGTAAGATGCAAACACAAACACAGTCAACAATTCCCTTTAACCATCATAGTCATTTATAGCATAAAGGGTATCAATCCAAAATGGGAAACTTGTCACTCTATGAGAATATGAAAACAAGGAAGTCAAGCAAGCAGTAATGATATGGGGTAACACTAACAACCTAAATGAAAAGAAATGAATGCAGTAAAAGTAAATAAAGCAGTAAGCAACAGCTCGACCAAGGACTCGAGTCGAGTGGAACAGAGTACCGAGCTCGATCGAGTTTAGGGTCGAGTTGAAGTAAAAAGCATAAAGGCAGCGACTTTAACAAGCTAATGCGAGAATTAGGGTTCAAGACAGGGTTTTGCAATCAGGAAGCTACACTTAATCAATCTGCTCTTAAAACTCCTTGTATCAAGGCTTCTCTTGATATTGGGCTTCTCAATGCCTAGCCAACCCTTTCCCAAGGTGAGGCTATCAACCAAGGAATGATCTCAGAAACAGGGGGTTAGCCAGTGAGAATCAAACCTTGGAGGCCATAGGATCATTGCCCAAACTAATCCATCCAACCCCTAGACCTCATTTCTAGAGCAAGAGTATTGGAGCTCTTAGTGGATCTTTTCCAGCGATTTCCATCACTTCCATGTGGAGAATCGCCTAAGGACATACAAGCCAGGGGTAGTGGTCATGTAGCCTTAAGATTATCCAAAAGAGAGAGAATCTAGATTAAGACCATAAGCAAGAAGGATTAAGCATATGAAACCTCTAATCTATCCCATCTCAAACCCTAATGGGTAACTACTCACTACACATGAATGTAAACACAAGCAAATGCAATAAAAGAGACATCATAAGAAAGAGGAGATGAAATAAACAACTTTTATTGAAATAAGCAAGTGCAAATACAAAGAGATTATCCAGGATCTAGGATTCAAGAAGCAAGAGCTTCAAGAACACAAAGATGGGATTAGAGCTCTAAAAAGTAAAAGACAATAAATTAAAAGAAACTAAAACAAAAGTAATCTAAAGCTTGGTGGTTTTTTCGTGGCTTAGCCTTTAAATACAAGAGGATTAGGTTTAGGGTCAAAGGAAAGTCAAGGGGGAAGCAACATTTTTCGGGTTTGACTTTGACTTCTCAGCTCGATCGAGTTGAAGCTTGGCCGGTCGAGTTGAGGAACTCGACCGGTTGGTCGAGTAGATGGTCGAGCTGGTCTTCAAGATGGCTTCTCCTTCTTCCTTTGCGTATCCAGTTGAGCTGCGTCCATGCCAAGTCCCTCCATGCTCCTCACGTCCCATATGCTCCAGAATGCTCCAAAAGACCTATTTCAAAGGACCAAACATGCATATGTATGCAAATGCAACCTAAAACTACATGAATGCATAAGAAGAGAAAAGGAACAAGATATGATGCTAATGGATGCTAAAACTATGCAAAAGATGCATAAAAGATGTACTAAAACTATGTAAAATGCAAGTACATCAACACCCCCAAACTTGAACTTTGCTTGCCCTCAAGCAAACAAATAGAACAAGAAAGAGATGAGGTTTGAAAACAAGCTGATTCAACACTTAAAAACATGTCCTCAAAAGCGATTTGCTAAATGTCCAACTTAGAGATTCTAGAATGCAACAAGGTGAGAGATATTCATTAAGATTTAACCATGCTTATCAACATCAATCCCACTTCACAGTCACTCAAACAATGCATTCAAATCAGCAAATCCCTTTAACATTCATTAAGCAAAAACAGTGAACCAAAAACATGCAAGATCAATCAACTCATTTGGTTTCAAGGGTTTATGGGTTAAGAGACAAAGAGGGTCTCTTTTGTATGGTGGTTTAGTAACAGGGATCTCTCAAGAAAGTGGCTTTGCTTTGGCAGAAGGCTAAGTGTTAGAACCAAAGATGATGCAAGAACAGCAGCTCGAGCCGCCTAATCCTAACTCGATCGAGTTCAACACTTAGAGCTTTTTAGAACAAAATCCTAACTACCCTTTTTGGCATTTCGCCTTTGAAACTGAGGAGCTTTGCTCACTTTTCTTTTAAGAACTTCCTAGGGAGAGGCTTCTTGAGGTAACATCTAGCGGTTTGGGATTTTCTAAACACTTAGGGAACTTTTCTTTCTTTTTGACACTTGAGGCTTTGCCTTCTTTTCATTCTACTTAGAACCCTTTTTACTTTCCTTTTTTAACTTCCCAAACCTTTACTAGACCCTTTTTAACACTGCCAACTCCCTGGACTTAACTAAACTCTTTTTCCTTTGGATTTTTCCCAACTTTTACCACTTTTCTGGTTTTTACACCCAACTCGATCGAGCTCGAGTTGGCACCCCCAAACTTAGCCTGAAAACAATCCCAAGAGAACTAGACAACTAGAACTACTGCCCCTGCCGGTTTAAACACAACACCTTATGCTAAGCAAAGCCAAGAAAGGTTCTCACATTCGCACAAGAGATAATATGGGGTTTGAAATGAAAAGGCTTAGGTTTAAGGTGTGGTAACTGTCTCAAAGATAGAGATCAGCTATCTGGACAAGCAAAAGGGATATGAAAATAGGTAAAGAATGTCCAGATATGTATGTGGTAGCCATGAGTTGAAATCAAATGCAAGCATTGGTAATTAAAGATCAAGTTATGGTTCAAATAGATAGGGAAATGCATCAAATCACAGCCTTGGAGGGCTGAAGTCAATGTTGTACCTCCTAGAACCGTGGTGAGCTCAGGGTTGGGCAGAAGAAGCTTGGAAGGGCCAGCCAATGGATGAGTGAACTTGAATTGGAACCTCCCATCCAACTCCTTGTGTTCAATGAGGAGGTTGGTCTTGCAAAACTTAATGTCCATCCATCCTGCTGGAGTAGACCTTCTCTTGTCCAAATGGACTCCAGCTGCACAGAGGATTGGCGTGATGACTCCTCCAACACTAAGCTTCCTTCCCGTTTGAAACCGAGTGCTATAGGCGGTTGTCTTGTAGGAGAGTAGCTGGTCAATGAGAGGCATGAGATTCCCTGCATGGATTCTATCTCCTCTGATTTTCTTCCCATCCTTGGTGCGTGAGATGATGGGCTTGATTCCCATGTCAAGGAGCTTCACCTCTCCTTCATTTATTGTCCCAGTGGCTTTCCTTGCAAAGAAGGTGTTGGCGAGAGCCTTGTGGACATATCTCAGCATTTGGGCAGCTTTTGACCTTGAAGAAGAGTATCCTCTCAGCGATTGTAGCCCATACTCTTTGTAGCTCATCCTCCTTGATATCCCAATGGGTTCCCTCCCCATAAGTGAAACCGAATAGGATCTCCAACTGCCTGAAGGTAATCACCTTCCTTTTCCCCTTGCCAAGAACGTGATCCATCCCCAACCTTGATCCAACTCAGCTCGATCGAGCTGCTTGTACTTGTGGAACCTCATTGACGCCAAAAACTCACAAGTGAGCTCCTTGTATGACTCCAAGCGGTAAGAGAAGAACTTGGCCAAGCGCATGTTCTTGAGGACTAGCTCCACATCCTCAAAGATCCCAAGAGCCCTCATTGTGTCATCATGTGGGTACTTGGTCTCCACAAAGTCCATGGAGAAGTGCTCTTGGTACATGGGGAGCTCATCCTCTTCTTCCTCTGACTCCTCCTCTTCCATGGGCACATTCTCATTGCTCTCATGCTCACTCTCCTCAACTTCTTGATTGACTTCTTCTCCTTCCTCTTGTGAAGAGTCATCACTCTCTCCCCTTCCAATGTTCAACCAATCTCGAATTCTCCCAATTCACTCTCACTGCTGATTGGGTCATTCCTCCTCTTGGTCCTTCTCTCTTCCCTCAACCTCTCAATCTCTTCCTCATCTTCCTTGGTTAGTGTCTTAAGCATTCTCCTTGCTCCTCTCGTTATCTCCTCTTTGTGAACGCTGCCTTGCTTCCTTCACCTCTCAACATCTTAAACTGGTTGCTTCTTGAAGTTGGGTTCCTGAAATGCATCAAAAACTCAAGGAATTAGAGTTGTAATCGTTGGTTCGGCCAACTCGACACTCAGCTCGATCGAGTCAAAAAACTCGAAGTGACAAACTCGATGAGCTAAGCGAAAACAGAGTAGAACCGAACCTATATCAAACAATAAGAGCTGGAAAGGATGCTTAATAATCAAATCGAACCAAACAACAAGTAAATGGAACAATAAGCAATTCTAGTGAAAACCAAAGCATCTTAACCAATACCAAACTCAAATTCAATGGATCAAGACATGCAACAAGTTCTAATGGAAAAACAGAGGTGAGGTGAGGCAAATTCACAAAACTATAAACAGGAGAATGATATGAAAGCACTATGATGCTCTCTTCTCCATGGACTTTGTGGAGACCAAGTACCCACATGATGACACAATGAGGGCTCTTGGGATCTTTGATGATGTGGAAATGGTCCTCAAGAACATGCGCCTGGCCAAGTTCTTCTCTTACCGCTTGGAGTCATACAAGGAGCTCACTTGTGAGTTCTTGGCATCAATGAGGTTCCACAAGTACAGGCAGCTCGATCGAGCTGAGTTGGATCAAGGTTGGGGATGGATCACGTTCTTGGCAAGAGGAGAAAAGAAGGCAGTGACCTTCAGGCAGTTGGAGATCCTTTTTGGTTTCACTTATGGGGAGCTTTAGATTATCTTTGTTTTAGCTTTTCTTTAATTTTATTGTCTTTACTTTTTAGCAACCCTAATCCCATCTTTGTGTTCTTGAAGCTCTTGCTTCTTGAATCTTAGATCCTGGATTAATTTGCTTTGTATTTGCACTTGCTTATTTCAATAAAAGTTGTTTAATTTCATCTCCTCTTTCTTATGATGTCTCTTTCATTGCATTTGCTTGTGTTTACATTCATGTGTAGTGAGTAGTTACCCATTAGGGTTTGAGATGGGATAGATTAGAGGTTTCATATGCTTAATCCTTCTAGCTTATGGTCTTAATCTAGATTCTCTCTCTTTTGGATAGATCTTAAGGCTACATGACCACTACCCCTGGCTTGTAAGTCCTTAGGCGACTCCCCACACGAAAGTGATGGCATTCGCTGGAAAAGATCCACTAAGAGCTCCAATATCTCTTGCTCTAGACAATAGAGGTCTAAGGGGTTGGATGGATTAGTTTGGGCAATGATCCTATAGCCTCCAAGGTTTGATTCTCACTGGCTAACCCCCTGTTTCTGAGATCATTCCTTGGTTGATAGCCTCCACCTTGGGAAAGGGTTGGCTAGGCATTGAGAAGCCCAATATCAAGAGAAGCCTTGATACAAGGAGTTTTAAGAGCTAGATTGATTAAGTGTAGATTCCTTTGATTGCAAAACCCTGTCTTGAACCCTAATTCTCTCTTTATCTTGTTAAAGTCGTCACCTTTACTGTTTTTGCTAACTCGACCCTAAACTCGATCGAGCTGGTGCTCTGTCCCACTCGACTCGAGTCTTGGTCGAGCTACTTCACTGCTTTGTTTACTTTTATTGCACTGCTTTTCATTTTTAGGTTGTTAGTGTTACTTCAAATCTATAACTGCTTGCTTGACTTTCTGGTTGTTTCATATTCTCATAGAGTGACAAGTTTCCCATTTTGGATTGATAACCTCTTATACTTCAATGACTATGATGGTTAAGAGGAATTGTTGACTGTGTTTGTGTTTGCATCTTACCACCATCATATACCACTGATTGCATTCCACTCATCTCATTTCATATCTTTTCACATCCACACACAAACATCGACCATCAAAGGGGCACATGCAATCAAAATCAAAGAGAAAACAAGCAATAATGAGAAATCGAGATGAAGGAATCAAGGGTTTTAGGGTTCATACCTTGTTGAATGATGATTGAAGAACAGTAAGCTAGAACCTAAACAAGATGAAGAACAAGAAAATCGCAAAAACTTAAGAGAGAGAGAAATCGATTTCTTGTGGTGATGAGAGAGAGGATGATTTCAGAATTGAGTTATGGGGAAGAGGAGTGTTTGAGATGTGTGGTTGAGATTAAAAGGTGAAATAAAGAGGGGACAAAAGCTAGGGTTTTTCTGATCAATTTCAGGAAGTGGGGGACCAAAATTACTTGTGGGACCCACTCCCTTGACCAAGGAAAACGGTTAGAATTTGAAATTCAAAAACTTACCTTGGTCGAGTTGTGGAACTCGATCGAGTTGCCCTGGTTTCTAGCTCGATCGAGCTGTCGGTCGAGCTGGCTCTTTGTCACCTAAACTTAACTTATTGAAAGGTTAAAACACAAAATAGATAGAAATTGCATAAATAGAATATGTACAAGGATAAACATGGGACTTCCTCCCAAGTGAGCTTGTTTAAGGTCCCATAGCTTGACCTTTACCTTCTTAGGCATTGGTTGAGCTAGTCCCACCATCAAGGGTGATAGTGAGGACTTGAGACAGAAGCTCCTTTAGCTTGGTTGGGTCCCTGGACTGTTCTGAAGTCACCAAGGCCTTGGCTCTAGAGAATGGCCTTGATCTCCCCTTGTACCTTATCTTGTACTCAATCTTCCCATTTTCAAACTTGGTGGGGAACAAAGTCATTGTGAGCTGAGATGGCTTGACTGAAGGGGCCTGAGCTGGTGGATCCTTTCTTTTATCCCTGGTCTTGCCTTAGAGGCTACATCCTCCCCTTCTTTTAGAGCCCTTCCTAGTGGCTCATCAAACAAAGCTTGAAGGCTCTCTTCATCAAGCACACAAGGGGCTTGAACAAGTCTATCAGCTCTTGGCCTATCAGATCGTGGTTTCTCAACTCTAGCCCTCTCAAGACGTGGCTTCTCAATCCTTGGTCCTCTCTCAACCTTATCCTTCCCAACTCTTGGTTCTTTGTCAACCCTTTCCTTCACAACCTTTGTAGATGACTCTTAGAACTTGGTTGTCAATTGTGGCACAAAAGTCTGAACCTCTAGGCTGCAAGCGATATGACACCAAACTATTCACCTTGTGAAGGATCACTTCTTGCTTGTGAAAGTCTATTGAAGCGCCAACTGTACTAAGGAATGGGGTTCCCAATAACAGAGGTAGATCCTTCTCTTCTTCCATTCCATCACAGTGAGATCAGTTTGGATGATGCATTCTCCAATTTTCAAGTGATAGTTCTTGAACACTCCAAGAGGAGACTTAGAAGTTGCATCTCCAAACATGATTGAAGTAGTAGGGCGCTGCAAGGCTCCAGCAATGCCTAGCTTCTCTGCCATGGAGAGAGAGATCAGATTGATGCTTGCTCCAGAATCCACTAAGGCATTGTCAAGCTCAAGATGCCCAAGTGTGCAAGGGAGAGTGAATTTCCCTTGATCCTTGACCTTTGGTAGGAAGTGGGTGAAGTAAGCAGGTTGAACTGATGAGTAGACTCTTCAGGACCTCTGAAACTTTATCACTGTTGGCATAACATCCTTGACCATTTGCATTTGATCAAATGCCTCACTCATGCTATCCATAGGAGGCAACTCAATTCCAATCCCACTGAGATCTCTTCTGAACTTGTGAATCACTTCCTTGTGACCTTGACTAAGTAGGCGAGACGAGGAAGCGGCAACCGGTTGGTAAGGATCAAGCAAAATGGCTTTGGACAGAAGAGGTCGGACTCGATCGAGCTAGAGTCGACTCGATCGAGCTGCCGATCGAGCTTGTTGTGCGAGCTCAACTGGTGAAGTGTGAAGGCCACAGTAGGTGCCTGCACTTCTGGTTGATCAATCTGGACTCCAGGAGCCTCAGCAGCAACAATCTCTCATCATTCAGCAGTAAACAAAAATCTTCAATGACCCTTTCTTGATCCTCTTCTTCAACAAGTCCTTCTTGAGTGAAGATGACCTTGCACTGTTCCTTGGGGTTCTGAATAGCTTTACCAGGTACAGTAGAACCTCTATAAAATAATACTCGATAAAGTAATAATCACGATAAAGTAATAAATTTCTTCGGTCCCAACTCGGGCCAGTGTAAAAATAAGCAAAATGCGATAAGATAATAAGATAATAATATTTTTGAAACTCCTATGTAAAAATATGGTCCCAATAAAGAGTTAAAGTAATAATTATATTAAATGATACATATATGTCTAAGAAGGTTGACAAAAAAAAATATATGTCTAGGAAAATTTATGAAACTATAACTTAAAGTTAATCTTTAACTTTTTATTATATAAAAAACTCATAATGATTTTTTATATGCATCTGAAATTGTTAAATATGTTTAAAATCATTATTTTCAACTTCATTAATAGCTATATTTTTCTAATCTTTTATTTTAATTTTTATCGTCTATCAAATTTTATAGAATTTTTTAAATAAGCTAATAATATATATTTTATTACGATATCCAAAAGATTTGATCATAATATCAAGTTTATGTATGATATATTAACAAATAAGTTCTTCTAAATTCTTAATACATTATCGTATGGAGAATAATTTTCGACGATTATGAATTAAAAAAAATATTTTTATAAATGAATAAATACTTTATTTATTCATAAAGTAATATCTCTATAAGATAATAAAATTTCAAAGTCCCAACATTATTACTTTATAGAGGTTTTACTGTAGTTGTCCTTGCTTTGTAGCAGCAGCAACAGAAGAAGCATGATTCTCCAGAGAGTAAACCCTTGTGTTGAGGTTCTCGATCTTAGAGTTTATTTCAGCTAGCTTCTTGCTTGTGTCCACTACCCCATCAGCTTGCCCTTGAAGTAGTTGCTTTAGCATTGCCTTGAGCTCATTCTCTTGTGAAGGTGCAGGCTGGGGTGGTTGGTGGGGAAGCCTGGTGGGATATTCATTTGTTGTCCAGGGAAAGTGCCTTGTGGTCCTTGGTAATTGTTCTTTTGACCATACCCATGTTGTGGCTTGACTCGATCGAGCTGCTTGTTGTTGAGGATAGACTTGGTCCTGAGGGTTAGCAACATCAGTGTTGCGGTATGACATGGCAGGGTTGGACTTGTAATTATAGTATCCTTTGTTGTAACCTCCTTGCCCATTGCTCATGTAGCACACCTCAGCAAATTGTGTATCCTCCCCTTCTTGGACTGGTTCCATCTCCTCAGCAGACACAAAGTTGACTTTCTTCATTGTGGACTGAGCTAGGATCAGCTTATCCAACTTCTCATTCAATGCCTTAACATCTTTTCTCAACTTTTCGTCTGACTCGATCGAGTGGTGGGTCGAGCTCCGGTTGGTGCGATCATACTCTTCTCCATAGCTTCCATTTGAGTTAGCTATGTTCTCCACAAGTTGCCAGCCATCATCTACATCCTGGTTGAGGAAGTTCCCATTGCTAGCTGTGTCTAGCATCTCCCTATACCTAGGCAAGCATCCTCTATAAAGAGTGGAGAGTAGTGATTCATTGTTGAATCCATGGTGTGGGCACTGACTTGTGTAGCCTTTGAACCTCTCCCAAGCCTCTGCGAATGTCTCATTGTTTCGCTGGATGAAGCTGGATATCTCTCCTCTAAGCTTGGCTGTGCGACCGGTGGAGAAAAACTTAGCAAGAAAGGCCTTCTTGCATTCATCCCAAGTGGTGATTGTGCCATGGGGCAAGCTCTTCTCCCATTGGTGAGCTTTGTCAGCTAGAGACATAGGAAAGAGTCTCAGCTTGATGGCATCTTCAGAGACACCATTGATCTTTGTCAAATCACAAAGCCTATCAAACTCATCAAGGTGGTCAATGGGGTCTTCACTTGGCAATCCATGGAACATCTTGTTCTGACAAGGTTGATCATTCCCAGCTTGATCTCAAAGTTGTGGTTCTGCACTGGTGGTGGAACAATCCCTTGTCTCTGTTGGTGGCGGTTTGGAGCATCTCCTTGACCAATCGGTCGAGTTTGCCTAGCTCGACCGAGTCCATTGCCCAAAGGGTTTCCATTCCCCTCTGGTACATCCATTGTATCAGCAACAAGCACCTCAGGTTCCTCTTGTACCCTCTGTGACCTCTGAACCCTCTTTCTACCCGTTGTAAGTCTAGCTCGACCAAGTCTTCTGTAGACCGACTCGATCGAGTTCGCATACACCTGCAAAAAGAGACAAAAACCCAGCAGTACAATAGAACAGGGGTGGTATAGCTTGATCGTCCAAGTGTGTTTGAAACTCAAATGCAACAAAAATATTCCCAAATCGGCAACGGCGCCAAATTGATGATAGGATTTGTGTGTGGATGTGAAAGATATGAAATGAGATGTGGTGGAATGCAAACAGTGGTATATGATGAGGTGGTAAGATGCAAACACAAACACAGTCAACAATTCCCTTTAACCATCATAGTCAGTTATAGTATAAGGGTTATCAATCCAAAATGGGAAATTGTCACTCTATGAGAATATGAAACAACAGAAGTCAAGCAAGCAGTAATGATAGTAACACTAACAACCTAAATGAAAAGAAATGAAAAGCAGTAAGTAAATAAAGCAGTAGAAGCAACAGCTCGACCAAGGACTCGAGTCGAGTGGAACAGAGTACCAGCTCGATCGAGTTTAGGGTCGAGTTGAGAAAAAGCTAAAGGTGACGACTTTAACAAGATAAAGAGAGAATTAGGGTTCAAGACAGGGTTTTGCAATCAGGAATCTACACTTAATCAATCTAGCTCTTAAAACTCCTTGTATCAAGGCTTCTCTTGATATTGGGCTTCTCAATGCCTAGCCAACCCTTTCCCAAGGTGAAGGCTATCAACCAAGGAATGATCTCAGAAACAGGGGGTTAGCCAGTGAGAATCAAACCTTGGAGGCCATAGGATCATTGCCCAAACTAATCCATCCAACCCCTTAGACCTCTATTTCTAGAGCAAGAGATATTGGAGCTCTTAGTGGATCTTTTCCAGCGAATGCCATCACTTCCATGTGGAGAATCGCCTAAGGACTTACAAGCCAGGGGTAGTGGTCATGTAGCCTTAAGATCTATCCAAAAGAGAGAGAATCTAGATTAAGACCATAAGCTAGAAGGATTAAGCATATGAAACCTCTAATCTATCCCATCTCAAACCCTAATGGGTAACTACTCACTACACATGAATGTAAACACAAGCAAATGCAATAAAAGAGACATCATAAGAAAGAGGAGATGAAATAAACAACTTTTATTGAAATAAGCAAGTGCAAATACAAAGAGATTATCCAGGATCTAGGATTCAAGAAGCAAGAGCTTCAAGAACACAAAGATGGGATTAGAGCTCTAAAAAGTAAAAGACAATAAATTAAAAGAAACTAAAACAAAATAATCTAAAGCTTGGTGGTTTTTTCGTGGCTTAGAGCCTTTAAATACAAGAGGATTAGGTTTAGGGTCAAAGGAAAGTCAAGGGGGAAGCAACATTTTTCGGGTTTGACTTTGACTCCAGCTCGATCGAGTTGAAGCTTGGCCGGTCGAGTTGAGGAACTCGACCGGTTGGTCGAGTAGACGGTCGAGCTGGTCTTCAAGATGGCTTCTCCCTTCTTCCTTTGCGTATCCAGTTGAGCTGCGTCCATGCCAAGTCCCTCCATGCTCCTCATGTCCCATATGCTCCAGAATGCTCCAAAAGACCTATTTCAAAGGACCAAACATGCATATGTATGCAAATGCAACCTAAAACTAACATGAATGCATAAGAAGAGAAAAGGAACAAGATATGATGCAAATGGATGCTAAAACTATGCAAAAGATGCATAAAAGATGTACTAAAACTATGTAAAATGCAAGTACATCAAGGAGGCCGATGAGTGGCGTTTGAGACTGGAGGGTAACTTACTCTCTATCAGATGCCCGGTGGTATAATGCCCCGACCGTCCCTCCCGGTGAGTCACCCACGCCCTCTCTCTGGGCCCGCATGCCCATCTCGGCCCGTGGGCCTCACCCCTGTCCAACGGCCGGTCCGTTATTTTTGAGAGGCTCTAATGACTTGTTTACTATCCCTGCAATCAACACCCGACCTTTCCCCGTGTTTTGGCCTCACTCACACGGTTTCGGAAACCACTTCCCGGAAGGTCACCCATCCTTCAACTACTCCAGCCCAAGCACGCTTAACTCTGGAGTTACTTATAGACCTTTGACCGAAAAGGTAAGTGCACTTTGTTGACATAGGTAGCCAAATCAATTCTTTTAAGCCTCTCCTCATTTATCACAAACCGGGATGTTAAAGGTGGAGTACCAGGTGGAGTCAGCTGTCCATTATTTGAGTGGGGATACGCATTTGTGGTGACGACCCATTGAGGCTAGGAGACCATAGTGGACTTGGGGCAAATTCCTAGCGGAGTTCAATGCCAAGTACATTTGTAAGGAGGCTCGAGAGCGTTCAGTTTGTGAGTATGACACCTAGTTCAGCATGGTCATGATTCACACCGGCTGTGGATTGGAGGACGAACGGGCCCTTGTGAAGAGGTTATTGCAGGGACTTTGTTTGAGCATCAGAAGTGGAGTTGCCGTCATCGATTGAGGAGGATCAGCGTGAGCAGGTTGGCCCGGTAGCTGTGCCATCTGCAGTTGCTCCTGCTATTCAGCCGAGGAGTCAGCAGCAGCAACCGGAAAAGCGCAGAGGTCCTGGTTTCGGCAAAGGCGGTAAGCTTGCTCAGGGCCAGAAAAGGAGGTGGGATGAGGATTCTGGAGGCAGTCAGAGTGATCGGGGCGTTTATTTTGGTTGTGGGAGCAGGGATCATCGTGTAGCGAGCTGTCCTAAGAGGATATATCTCGGGAGGCTAAGGTGTGATTTTATTGCAGAGAGCCGGGACATATCATGCATGTGTCAGAAGTTGCAGAATATGTGGTAGAATCGATTCAGCCGATAGGGGCTACGCTGGTGGTTCAGATCACGGCGGTGCAGCCGTTGGGTCAGATCGGACCGGCACCGCGAGTGTACTCTTTGGTAGAGTTTGGCCAGTATAGTCAGTCTGGGCAGATCACAAGTAATTTTTGGACTCATGCTTCGTAAATTCTGTATTTTGAATTGTTGTTGCTGTTTGTTTCGTCCATTTTTACATGTGATGGAATTATCGGGTTTCTCAACGCATGTAATTGTGTAGGAACCTTGTTAGTGGGCGGTTTTGAGTCTTATGTGCAGGTGGCGTTCGGGTATGTGATATACCTTTATTTTACATGTTGGTTACATGGTTTTTACAAACTTACACATGGTTTTATAGTGGATTCTTGTCGTAAAAGGTAGTTTTGATGGAGTTATAGTGCTAATAGTCATTTAAGGTCAAAAAGTGTATTATGGAGCAAAACACATGAAAAGAAGTTCAATCCCGTTCCATACCGCAACATCAACTTTAGGAGAAGATTAAAAACATTATACTCAATGGATTTTAACGAGGCCACTTCTACGCGATGCCTTCATGAGTAAGCTTTCCAATGCAATTGGATTCGCACAATTTTTCTTTTTTCTTTCTTGTGAGGTTTCTTCTCTTTCGTTCTTATTTGATTTTCTTTTCTTTTTCAGTTTCATCTTCATTGTTTTTTATTCGGTTTTTCCGTCTTCATCTATGTTCTTCTTGGGGTTTCTTTTTTCTTCCTGCTTTAGTATTTCCATCTTCCATGTTTTTCGGTTTCATCCTCTTACGTACTTCTCCTAAAGGTGAAAATGATCATGATAGTTCTCGAATGAATCTATATGTTACTTGAAAAATGATCATGATAGTTCTCCGTAATGATCTTCAGAAAAAAAAATATTTTTCGGTTTCATTCTCTTAATATACTTCTCCAATATGTTCGTCTTTCTTCTTGTTCTTTCATTGTTTTCATCATTATTTTTTGCGGATTAAGTTGTGAGCTGTTTTAAACGTGTCAATTTTATTATAAGAAGAAAATATTTTCTTTAACTTTTTATATAGAAATATTTTAATTAAATATTAGCAAATATTTTCTTCAAATTTGTATAGAGAAATCTTTAAAATTAAATATCATGAAAGAGAATTTTTTGTATGAATGTTAAGATATCAGTAAATAGTTGTATTTAACATATTTATTATTTTAAATTATTAAAACGAACTTTTAAATGTATTAAAACTTCAAATGCTCTTTTGTTTATTTTTTCAATATTTTTAACTTAACACATGTTATTAGTGTATAAACTTTGATAAAATGTTACTCCCTCTGTTTCATAATAAGTATCGTTTTGACAAAATGAATCTGGACTATTTATTAATGTATCTGGATGTGTTTTGAATCTTAATACATCTATATACATCTAGATACATTGGGTAAGTCAAGAGTCAAAACGACATTTATTATGAAACGGAAGGAGTAATATATTTTCTTATAGCCTTGAGAAACCTTAATAATTTTTTATTTAATATTAATATTTTTTGTAAATGAATTTACTATGTTTTTTCTATGCGTTATTTTTCTCTTTTCATTACATGTTTCGTTTTCTTTTTGGTTGGTATTAAAAATATATATTTTAATTTATAAACTCTTTAATACAAAAGTCTATATTATTTTTGAATTCGGAAACTTTCTTGAAAAAGAAAAAAAGAAATTAACTTATTTTATATGGTGATGTGGAATTATACTATTAGTCGTTTAAAATTCGGAAACTTTCTTAATCTTTAGGATGCTTATGTGTATCAATGAGATTGCGTCTTTAAATTATATGTGGACACTCTCAGAGGCTTATAGCCTCAACTTTTATATAGTATAGATTGTATAAGTTGTTAGTCTAGTGGAACCTGATGTTTTGATTGCTAGCATTTATTTATTTTGGATTACTTTATTGATTGAATTATTTATTGATTTATTATTGACTTTCGCATTGCTGAGAACTAAAATTATCTATACTATTAAAGTGGAAGCAATCACGGGTACATGTTAGAGTTATTTCTCTGACCAAATAGGAAAATATCCGTTTTTTTTTAAATAACCCGGAAGAAAACCGGGTCGGATCCTGTAAAAAGACCTTTTACCCCAACGCATATCAAATAAAGCTTTTTTTAGAAAGGTCATTTTTGTCCTGGACATATTTCGGATTTTCGCTACTTGAAAACAGGTTTTCTGACTGTCCCGACCCAACAGAAGAAAAGAAACACGCGGATCTTTGCAAGAAACTTACATAAAACAAGATGAAAGATTTCGATTTTGAGACCAAACCGGACAAGAACATTTCCTTTAAAGAATTAAAGGTAATAACTCCAAAAAGGGGCTTCCTTGTCCCATTACACCTTTGCATTTGATCTTTGTCCCAATACACTTTTTTTGGTAATTTGTCCGTTTTTAACCTTGAAATTGAGTTGATAATGTTTTTTTTAAATTTAAACATTTTCGATCTAAAAAAATTAAAATTAAAATAAATAAAACAAAATCATAAATTAAAATTAAAATAAATAAAATTTCTAAAAGTCCTATAAATGATCTAAAGAATGTATAAAATATTTGAACATTTTTAAAATTGTTTTGGACGGTTAGAAAATTCTATGAAGTTTTGTTCTACAATTCTAAAATATCAAAGCAGAAGCTACATAGATTTAAACCTTATTTATTTTAAAATAAATTAAAACATTTTTCATGAACCACAAGCTACATAGATTTGAACCATATTAGTTAAGAAATGATAGAGAAATAGAGGACTACAGAGGAGGAAGGGGATGAAGAAGACGAGGAAGAACATGGAGGATTAGTCGTGGTATATTTTCGGATGGTTGGAGGAAAATAAGGAAACAAAGATTTGAAAAATATTTGGTTGCAATATTCTCTCGGTTTTGGCAGAAGTTGAACTCTACCAAATGTAGAACTCACATATTTAGTAGAACATCCACTGGAAACACGATTACTCCGGATTGTAGAAGTCTTCTTTTTAGTAGATCACTGGTTCTACGCCATGTAGAAAAATATGAAATGTGTAGTACACGAAAACTAGGACCGGTAGATAGCAATTTTACCATAGAATTTGAAATCTACGATTAGTAGCGGATGGTGTATTCTGTAGAATATATTTGGAGCGAATTCTACAAAATGGTAGAGTGTATTGTATATGGTAGATATCGAAGTCTAATCCGGAAGATGAATGAAGAAGTTGTAGATATCATATTCTACGGCGGTTAGACGTGCGAATATCTTATAGAAAACGTATTCTGCTTTGATAATTTACTTTGTAGAACAAAAACTTCAAAAAAATTTCTAACCATCCAAAACATTTTAAAAAATGTTCAACTATTTTACACATTCTTGACATCATTTTTAGGAATTTTAGAAATTTTGTTCATTTAAAAAAATATTCATTATGAGGTTTTAACAATATTGAAGGGCAATTAAGGCAAAAAATGGTCAAGAGGCTCTCTTTTCACAAGAGGCTAAATCGAAATACAGGGCGGCTCTCTTTCACAAGAGGCTAAAAATATATATATAGTGCTAGGTCTTTTGAGGCGGCTTAGGGTTAAGCCGGGCTTGAAAATATGAAAGTTTGGGCTTCAAAAGGGCTTCGGGTCGACCGCGGCGTTGGGACGGTCGGTCGGGACGATCGGCCGGACAGTCGGGTCGTGGCCGAGTCGGAACGGTCGTGGCCGGACGGATTCACGGTCGGCCGGCGTGGTCGGCGGATGAGATTTGGCCGATGGTTTCTCGGCCGGACGCGGGACGTTCTTTCCCGGCTCGGACGGATGCATCGGCCGTGGTACGCGAAGGTTGCGCGGCCGCGAGGCTTGTTTCCCGGCTCGCGCGGCTGGTCGTGCGCGGCGTGGCGTGCGTTGGCTTGGCCGACCGCGGGACAATGTTTCCCGGGTCGTGATTGCGTGATCGGCCGGTCGGTTTGGACTTTGGCCGAGACTTCAGACGGACGGATATGATTTGGCCGAGCGCGGAACATTCGTTCCTCGGCCAGCCGGACTGCGCGGTTGGGCGCTGATTCTCGATAGAGCCGTCTGGACAGTCTTCACTCTTTTGGTATAACTCCTTTTCTACTCATCCAAATAGGCCATTCCAGTTGCGTTGGAAAGTTAACTCAATCAGAGCACGCAGGGAACTGGTCTTGATGAAATCCATTGAGTAGATCTTTTTCTGGGCCCTCTTAAAGTTGGTGCTTGTGCATGGAGCGGCTTGAAGTGCAAATCCTATGGTTTTGCTCCAAAATGCATCATTTCACCTGTTTAGACTCTAGACACTATAAACACAGTAAAACTACCTTTTTAGATAGAAAACCTGCCAAAAACCATTAGAAAACAATGCTAAAACAGTATAAAAAGTGGTAAATAGAGGTATATCAACTCCCCCAGACTTAGATCTTTGCTTGTCCCCAAGCAAAAAGAATCTAAATCCGTGAAAGAGGTTTGAAAACGTGGAACTCCCTTGCTCTTTTGAATATCCTGTGAAAGGTTCCTTTCCTGTATTCCACTATGAACATAGACAACATAAGGTTAGCTTCACATACACCCTGCAAGTTTAGCGAACAATACCAACCCAACTAGTCTCATCCAGCAATCCAAACTCTCTATTGCTAACCTCTTGCATAAATTTAAAGCGTGAATTCTTTATCAAGGGGACATCGATCAATTGAACTTGTTCTTACCCACTTGATCTTCTCCAAGATTGTCTTTTAAGTGCAATGAGTTCTTTTCCTCTCTCTTTCTCACATCAGAACTTTGAAAGGTCAATTTCTCCCTACTTTTCTAGGGTATCATTTTATTTTTTCTATTGACCCTTCTTTCAACCACAGGATAAGTCTTTAGCTTGTTCCTTGTTTGACTAAGGTATTCCATAAGACATGAAGGTACAGACATATGCATTCCTCATGCTTACTTGTTTTCCTTGTGCTCTTTGAGCTTTTTCTCATAAACATTACTTACCATTTGGGATGGGAGAGAGAGGAGAACTCTTTAAAGATTAGACAAATCTTATTGAAAATCAAGCAAGGAACTGTCGACATGTATGCCAACCCCCTTGACAAGAGTATTAAGATTGATTAAGGGTGAGGTTAACTCTAGATTGCTTGGTTACCTTAGAAATTTTGCTGAGCTAGCATGTCGATCCACTGTAAGAGCTTCTGTTAGGCTTGTGCCTTTAGCTGGTTTCTGCTCTAGGGTCATGGATTGTTAGCATAACACTCTCAATTCTCAAAGCAAGTTCATAACTTCCGGACTGGTTTTTGACTCAATAAAACTTTTTGAAAAACATGAAACAAAGTGAATAAAACATAAGAAAAGAAAGAAAAATGCATTAGTAACACAATAAAACTCCCCCCAGACTTAACTTGCACCGTCCCGGTGAAAGCAAATCACATTAAGGTGAGAGGTAATATTCAAAGTAAAAGAAAAATAAAGAAAAATTCATTAAAATGAGATAGGGATAGAAAATGGAGATTTGTAAGTGTCCATTGCACTAAGTACCACTTGAGATGACTATGTGTGGCAGTGAGAAGAACTCTCTTCCTCATCTATGGGGTCATCGCCTTCTGAACCAAGCTCTGAGTCTAGTGAGAACTCACCAAGGTCAGGCTCATATGGCTCTCTAGCGGTGGAAGAAGGGCGAAAGAGTCTCTCCGGTGCAATGTGGCGAACTACGCGACTAGGCGTGAGATGAAGCGAGATTGGCATTCCACTATCTTCTCCAGCTTGTTAACACGGTCTAGAGCTTGGTGCGCAGCCATGCCAGTAGTGAGAACATGGCGTTCTTGGAGGCGGCGTTGAGTCTTGACTGCATGCTGAAGTGTGCGATAGGTGAGCATGGGGAATGATGGTTTCTCACTTGATGGAACATAGAAGTCTTCCTCATTGGGCTGGAAAGTGACAACTCCTGAGCGTAGGCTTGGGATGTCTCATGTGGCAGCAAGACAAGGGAAGTGTTGGCTGGACCAATTGGAAACTCATAGCAAAACCGAGTTGGGTCTTTAGTCCAACGGTTTAGGAAGTGGATGTGCTGAAGAGCATGGAGATCCAAAGGGGTTGGCTTGGGTAGTGGCTCATAGTTGGGAATGTCAATCCCCACATGCAGTACTATGGCCGTGATAAGCCTCCCAAAACGAACACAAAGCTTCTTGTTGCCTTCCAAGTCTTTGAGCTAGCTTCCTCACATTGATGAATGTCTTGGCAAGTAAAAGTCCAAGGTTGGCCTTGTACTCATGCTTGATGAATGGTGTGGTGAGGATGTAGAACTCATCAGTTGTGACCTTGTTGGCTTCTTGTTTGCATTGGAAAGTGGTGGAGATGAGGCGGTGCACATAGCGAATGGCTGGATGAGTGATTCTAGACACCTTTGACCTTGAAGGCAAGAATGGTTCATTGGCAAAGTGTGTCCAATCAGCAAAGGCAGCTTGTTTCCTCTTTGAGTTCTCCTTGAAGTCATGTGCTGTCTCATTGGGAAGTCCAAAGAGTTGGCATAGAGCTGAGATGGAGATGCGCCCATTGGCATCGCCTATCTTGAAGAGTAGGAGTCCATCACCAGCTGGTTGGTCTCCATTGTGGTTGGGAAAGGCAAGAGCTACTGTGGAGAGGAACTCCTTGGTGAGTTGTGAGTACTCACTACACTCTAGCTTGAAGAGCTTGCTCAAGCCTAGCTTCCTTATGTACCATGTGACATCATCTCTTATCTTGAGAAGATCAAGGGTTTGGGTGTCCATCTTCACACATGGCTCGATGTTCACCTTCTCCATTGCCTTCTTACACTTTCTTGGGTCTTGATTTTGTTCTCCAACAAAGGTTACAAGTGCCCAATCATCTTCTCCTCTTCTTGGACTTGCATCAATGGTGTGTTGGTATTTGCTGCTCTTGCATTGGAGCTACTACTCCCTAGCTTGATTTGCTTCTTTGGTGGTTCCATGAATGGGTTCTTCTTCTTCTTCATACTCTCATTTCCTTTTGTCTTTGCCATTGGTGTACCTACAAGAGCAAATTCTTGGGAAGAAATATGAGTTTGTGATTAATGCAAAAGAAGAATAAGCTAATTGAGTTGTAATAATGATATGGAATAAGGAACAACTCAAGGCTTAATCATGAATCAAAGAGACAAAATAGAAATTTCACTTTTTCAAAAGTTAATTTTCGGATTTTACTGTTCATCCCAAGATTATGGTGCTTAAAATCAAAATTTTCAGCAAATCAAGAGAAATTGAGTTTCTAATCCAAGTAATCACTAGATAAACTAATGAATTGAAGTATGCCTAAGCAATTTCACCTTTGAATAAGGGGTTTGGAATGCCCAATAAGTTTTGTGAAAAACTATTCAATTGTGAAATTAAACTTCAAATTAACTCTAAACCACCTAGGTTCCACCTAGCAAAGTTCATTACAAGACTATAAGGATGCTAATTTCAAGTCTAGACAAGAGTTTAGACCAAACATGAAACTTATTGAGATTTTCGATCTTGCATAAACATAGGATTAGAGTTAGAAGACATACCTTGTGTGTTGAAAAGTGAATAAGGTTGCAAGAGCAAGTAAATTCCAATTTAGAGTTATGAACAGTAAAAGTTTTGAAATCAAAACTCTTAGAGTTCCTCTAATGGAGTTTAGGGTTTTGGAGAAGAAAGAGAGGTTCTTGTGTTTTCAAGGGAAAGGTGAAGTAAATAAGATCTAAATCCTATCAATTTTCCTTTTCAAATTCGAATTTTGATTGAAAACCGGTTTAAGTTGGTTTAGATTGGTTAAAACCGGTTTGAATTAATGAAAAGGGGACTTACCTTGGCCGAAAAGTTTGGGCCGATGGCCGATGGATTTGTCGCGGTCGAGCGATTTGGTCGGCCAAATTCGTTTGGTCGAGAGATTCGGCCGAGGCCGAGCGTTTGTTTCCCGGATCGACCGGCACGGTCGGTCCGTTCCGATACAAAATTTCGGCCGATCGCGGCCTTCTTTCCCGGTTCGTGCGTGCGCGCGAACGGTTTCTGTCGCGCAATAGAGTGAATCCGGCCGAGCAGCTATTCCTTCCCGGCTCGACCGTAACGGTCGGCCGAATGGAATTGCTCGGCCAAAATCTTTTGCGCGTCCGCGGCCAATGTTTTGGCGCGGATTGTGTTTTCACACCTTTTTCTCCTTCTATCCTATCTTAAAACAAAGAAAACACAAAAGCAAAACAAAAACTAAGAAATTAAAGAAAGAAAAGTAAAAGTACCTCATGGGTTGCCTCCCATGCAGCGCTTGTTTTAAGTCTTTAGCTTGACTGTAAGGCTTGGCGCTCAGGAGAAGATGGAGACAAGAGGCATCCTTGATCCTCCAAGTCTTTTCTCCTTGCAATGAGTATCTGGTGGGTGATTCACAGCTGGATAGACAATCTCTCCATGAATGTCCCTTGGCACTACTGCCTTAGGAAAAAGCTTTAGAGTTCTTGTCACTTTCTCCTTGAATCCTTCTAGATTCTCATCAATAAGCTCCTTTGGGAATAGAAGCTTCATGTTGCGGCCAGACCTAGGTTTTCTAACCTTCCTTCTTGGCTTGGCCTCATCTTCAATCTTGGTTGATCCCTTGGGCGGTTTTGGTGTAGGGGCCTTAGTCTTACTCCTTGCTTGTTTGGCAAGCTGCTTGGGCTTAGGAATGGGATCTTCCTTGATTGTTTCTTCAGTTTCTCCTTCTTGGGGTGGCTTCAAAGTAGCTTTCTCCTCTTGGACCATGTCAACAAAAGAGTTCTTTGTTGAACACATAGGGAAGAACATACCCTTGTTCACCTTGTTGAAAGAGATTCTTTGATTGGGGAAATCAAATATGGCACCCACAGTAGACAGGAAAGGGGTTCCAAATATGAGAGGTCTATGGCTACTCTCTCTCATTTCCACAATCTGGAAATCAGTAGGGATAGAGCAATTTCCAATCTGCACCATCACATTAGGCACAAAGCCATAGGGGTTTGTGAGAATGAATCAGCATAGTTGATGGAGATGGATGATGGCTCTATCTTGGTGAGGCCTATCTTGTCAGCTATCCTCTTAGACATGATGTTCACATTGGCTCCTGTGTCACACAAAGATTGCTCAAGAATGTTACCTTTGATGATACAAGGCACACAAACTTTCCTGAGTTATCTGTCTTGGGGATAATCTTTGGGAAGAGTCTTCTCTTTCTAGCTCGATTGGACTCTCTCTCTGGGTAATTCTCTTCAGGCCAAATCATGCAATCAACAGTAGGTTTTGAAAGCATCCATTCTGGAACTTGGTCTTCAAATCTTTCTTCTATGGCGGCTGAGTTGCAAAAGGACTTCTTGGATTCAGCTTCCTGTCTCTTAACAGCTTCCATAGTTTGAGTGACTTGAGTCTCTAGTTTCTTCACATGAGTGGCAACAGCATCATACTTGGTGTTGAGATTGCTGAACAAAGTGTCCATCTTCTCATACATCTCTTTAGTGTTTCTCTTCTGGCCATCCATGATCTGTTGGAGGATTCCTTCAAATCTCCCACCTTGTTGGTTTGGAGGAGCTTGATTTGGTGAAGAAGCATATGGCTCCTTGGGCGGATATGATGATCTCTGCTCATATCCTTGCCTTGGCTGAAATTGACTTCCTTGAGATTGGTAAGGAGGTCTTTGTTGTTGTGGATACCTTGGAGGATACACTTGGTCTTGAGGATTCTCCACATTGGGGTTTCTATAAGACATGTTGGGGTTTGGGCGATAGCTTGGATTGTATCCCTTGTTCCCATAGTTTCCAATGTAGTTCACATCTTCTTCATTGGCTTCATTAGAGAAATCTCCCATGCATTCTCTTGATGGGTCTTCATTAGCATCACTCATCCCTTCTATTGCATTGATATGCTTGAGCTGTCCCTTAAGAACTTGAGCCATCATGTTCTTGAGTTCAGTCATTTGAAAAGAATCAGGGGAGCTAGTAGTGGTGCGGCTTGAGCGGTCATAATCAGGACAGTTGTTACAATCACTAGCTGCAAGATTCTCAATAAGAACCTTAGCTTCATCAACAGTCTTGGTCATGAAGTTTCCATTGCTTGCAGTATCCAATGAAAGCTTGTACTTGTGGTCTATGCCACGATAGAAGATGTTCCATAGGTTTCCCTCATTGAAACCATGATTAGGGCAGTCCCTAATGTACTCCTTGAATCGTCTAGCGCCTCATAGAAAGATTCATTGTTGGCTTGGCGAAAGTTGGAGATCTTGTTCCTACAGAAATTGATCTTTGTTTGGTGTAGAAGTGGTTGATGAAATGCAGCCTTGTACTCATCCCAAGTGGTAATGGAGTGAGCTGGCAGAGACTTCAACCATCTTGAAGCTTTGTCGCCAAGAGAGAATGAAAAGAGCTTGCACTTAAGTAGTCAGCAGAGACTCCATTGGATCTTGTAGTGCTGCAAATTTCTTCAAAGTTTTCTATGTGATCAAGAGGATGCTCAGCTGGAAGGCCATTGAATTGGTTCTGTCTAACCAATGCTATGATCTGAGGCTTGATCTCATAGTCATTCCTTGCAGGAAGTGGTGGATGGATAGGGTTTCTATCCATGAAGAAAGCATCGGCAGAGTCATAGTCTCCGATTGTAGGTGCTCCAGCTTGAGGTTGTGCATTCACATCTCCAGCAGGGTCTTGTGGATTAGGAGGAGGAGGAGGTGGATCTCTTCCTTCTTCTTGAGCGCGCGCCACTTCAGCGGCGTGAGCGCGAGCTGCTTCGTCGGCCATCTCTTGGGCTTTTGCTTCCTAAGTTGCTTCTCAAGCTTGTCTATCTCTGGATGTTCAACTAGGTTGTCCTTGTTGGACCTCCTAGTCATGCACCTGAAAAGAGTCTTGGAAACAAGTTAAATCAAAAGGGAAAAACAAAAACAAAAGCAAAAATCAAAGAAAAGAAATCAAAAACTGAAAATTCAAAAGCAAAAGAAAAGCAAAACAGGAAAAGGTTCTAGACTAGATCCTAGTCGAGTTCCAAAGGTACTGCTGCAGTCCCCGGCAACGGCGCCAAAAACTTGATGCGGAGTCAGGTTTTACCAAACTCCTAGACCTCTGCAAGTGCACAGATCGCGGAAGTATGGGTATCGAACACAAGGACTGGCTATTGAGTACACTTTGAAACTATGGATTTTGGATCAAGCTAAAACAAAAGTATGATTGAGGTTGTAATGGTGAACCGAACTAGCAAGTATAACGAGGTTGTAAATCAATAAAGGAAAAGCGCTAGGTCATAGGGGCTATCGCAGAGAAGCAAGCAATGATCAATGAAACAATGATAGATTAATTGATTAGGGATATTGGGATATTAAGAACCATCTAGAACACAGATCACGAATATAAAACCATTCCACTTTCGAGGCTCCGGCTCCTTTGTTAATCTACCTAGTCGCTAAACTTTTGGTATGTCCCTAGGTGATTAAATCAAGCATTAGAATGAATAGGTTCTGATACAGTTCACTAGATATAGATAGATCAACTTTCGCAGTCTAAGAAACCTAGCTTGTCAAAGAATATGTCCGGCGAATGATACAGCACTGTCGAGGCTCAAATCAACCTAAGATCGGATTACTAGATGCGCGGTAAAGCAATCAGCATTAGTTAAGTGCACAAGACGAGACAAAGACTCTAATATAATCCCTAGCTAATCATTGAAATCAAAGATCATGCAAGCAACTCATTGAATAGTAACCCTAGCAACCTAACTAGTGGATTACTCAGACATGATCAAAGCAAACACACATAGAGATGAAGAAAACATGATTGCAATAAAACTTAGAGTAGGAAATCGAAATACAAGGCGGCTCTCTTTCACAAGAGGCTAAAAAGCTATATATATAGTGCTAGGTCTT